>JAOTRH010000024.1:4465177-4535358 GCA_034768845.1 Heliamphora exappendiculata | reverse complement strand
ACAAAAAAGAGAAATGTTTTGAACCTCCCATTCAAGAAATAAGAAATGTTTTAATGAAAAATAATAATTTTTTTAAATAATAAATTTATTATTTTTTCATTAAATATAGTGACAATTTTTTTATTTCTTCGACTGATTAATGATAAAAAAAAATTAGATATTTTTCAAAAATATTTTTTTTTTGCTTTTATATTGTGATTATTTTTATTTTTTGAATATTCACTAATTTAAAACTGTGTGAAATTAGAAGTTCTCATTCAGAAAATGGAAAATGAGGATTTTTTTTTTCATTTTTTAAGTAAGAAATCTTTCATATTTTTTATTAAATATAATGATAATTTTTTTATTTTTCATTAAATATAATGAGAAGATTTTTCACCATTTTTCTAATTAACGTTTATAAATGAGTAAAAAACAAAATATAATAAAGAAAATTCTCATTGTGCTTGCGTCTTCAATGCCATTTCTCTCTTTTTTTTATACATATATTTACTTGTTTTAAAAATATAAGATTTTCTCATTTTTTACAAAAATATAAAAAATTTATTTTTATTTTTTAAATTTTCATAATCAATATGAATCTTATTATTAATCACGATGAGTAAAATTTTAAAATATAAATATTAATAAAAATTAATATACATCATAAAAGTTATAAAAATTGAAAATTTTAAAATTTAAAAGACTAAATTACAATTACCTCCCTTAATATTTAAAAAAACTTAAAAGGCTTCTTTCGAGATTTTTGAAATAATATTATACTTCCTTCTATTTTAATTATTTGTTTTGGATTCTCCTTTCTATACTAACAATCTATACTAACAAAGTTAAAAGTATTAATAGAAACAACGATAAAAGTATTAATAGAAATTACTTTGATCGTCATTTTATTTTTTCAATATTTCACATTTGTCCTTTTCACAATCCCATACCCTTCCGCTCACCCTCACCTTTACCCTCACCCTCTTCGTCTTCCTCCTCTCACCAAACTCACCAACACACTGTGTGGAAGCTTCACTGGCATGTTCAACACCATCATCTCATTCCCATCAGCGACCCAACGTTATCGATCATCAACATCAATTACGAGTTGGAATTGGGCCTCACCATCGACCTCCCCACAAGTCAGAGAGTAGGGAATAATGTAAAATTAACGTATATGTTAATAGAGTTAAAGCTAATAATACTAATAGAAAAATTAGTATCATTTCAAAAAATTTAAGAGAAATTTTTAAAATAAACTTAAACTTCAAGAAAGTAACTGTAATTTACCTAAACTTAAACTATGATCTCTTTTTTATTTCCTCTTTTCTCTGTCTCTCTTTTCTCTATGTCATCTTTTTCCCGTCGCTCTCAATCTTTTGTTTTCCTTTCTATTTCTCTTCTCTATCATTAGTCAATACAAGACTTATTGGGTTATTATTATTTGAATAGGAGTTATACTTAAACAAGTTAAAAAATAAGAGCTGCCAGCCTTACCCAAGACTTTTATCAAAAAATTTTACCAAAATTTTTGAGAGCTGCTAGACTTTACATTTTTTTAGTTTTTTTATTAATTTTTTATACTGCCAAAAATTAGAAGATTAATACAAAATATAAAAAAATTTCTCATTTTTTTTATTTTGTTACTTATTTTAGAAAATAGTCACTTTAAAACTTTTATAAAAATTTTTTTTTTATCTTTAATAAACTTTTTTAAATAGAATAATCTTGAATTGAGATTTTCATGTGAATAATAGTATAATAAATAAATAAATAAAAAAACTAAATCAATGGGTAATAGTTCGAACATTCGTATAGGAAAATAAGAATTGATTTACAGCCCAAAAGAAATCAAAACGAAAAGAGAGGCGTGCACGCACACATCTGCGCTTTGGTAATTCTCGAAAAGCATTCACTCGATGTTTCCATAAAAATGATTTTGAACCGTTTGGTCTAGTAATTGTCTACACAAGCACAAAATCATGTCAACAAAAATTAAATTAGAGAATTGCCTTGTAAACAAACGACGAAATCTGAGAAACTAAACTATTGAGCATGTTGTCACACACACACCAGTGAGAATGTTCTCACAGTTATTCACACTAAGAATGTTCTCATTATTTTTAACATTGAGAATATTTTTAGTATTTTTTATTTTGGATGTAATTAATTTATTATGTTGATTTTTTTTTATATATATTTTTATGATCAAAACTATTTATTACGTAATATTTATTAAGTAAATTATTTTGATAAAAAATTAAATTAATGAGTAGATCACATTTGTTGAAATATAAATGAATAGTAATATAATTTTATAAAAAATAATCAAATCATGTAGTTAAAAATATTTAATTAATTTAATTTTTATATTAATAATAAAATTAATAAATACTACAACATAAACGGTTTTATTATAAAAATATATTAAAAATATATATAATATATAAATTTTTTTAGTCATAATCAAAGTATAAAAATATTTAAACTAAAATTTGATACAAAAATTTTGTTAGAATTCTTGGAAAGAAAGAACTTTCCCGTTAAAAAAATAAGACTTCTAAGTGAATTGTCAATTCTTAACTAAAATTACACACGTGTGCTACATAGTTAAGTTTTTTTTTTTTTTTTTTAAAGGAAAAAAGAAACTACTCGCGGCCTTCTCTTTTTTCTTTTTAGTGATAACTAGTGGTCACACTCGCGTGCAAGGCACGCAGTTTATTAATCGATATAAATTTGTTAGATGTAAAAATAGTGTATAAGTACATTTAGTCATTCTATTGAATGTTTAAAAGAAATTATTTTAGAGAATTTAGGTCTTGTTTAGGATGTTTATAAAATCTGATTTTTAAGAGATTTATTTTTTATAAGAAAAAAAATTAAATTATTTAAATAATTTTATATAATTTTTTTTTAACTTTTTATTAAAATATCAAATATGTCTTTGTATTTTGCTATTAATTTGTAGTGTTTAGGATATTAGTACAGTATTTTTTTGCTTTTGTAGGGGGAGTTTGACTTATTTAATTAAGGAATTATAATTACTTTACTTTAAAAAAAATGTTAAGAGTATTTGGAATGTATATAAGCTTCTTTATTGAAAAAAAAAATTGACTTTTTAAAAATGCCAAACACGAATTAAATCAAATCAAACCAAACTAAACTTTGTCTCAATCAATTGAGGTCGATTGCATAAATTATTTTATGCAATTCTACTATATTAAGAGTCATATTTTCAGTTAGTTTTAATATATTTATATCCTTTCTTAATATAGCATCCTATGTCAATTTAAGTCTACCAATTTTTTTAGTATTTTCATTACTTATGATCTTGTCGCTTTTTCTAACTACTGCATCAACTGGTTTACGTTATATGTGTCCAAACTATCTTAATCTATTTTTTCTCAATTTATTCTTAATTGGTGCAACTCATACCATTCCACGAATTTTTTCATTTCTAATTTTATTTTTTATAGTCTAACTCACATTCATCTTAATATTCTCATCTCCACAACACTTATCTTATTTATTTGATCTTTCATAACAGTCTAACATTCTGTCATATATAAAATCGATGAACTAATAGATGTCTTATAAATTTTTTTTTTAATCTAGTAAGTATCTGTCGATCACATAAAATTTCGAAAGTACTCATTCACTTGAGCTAACCAACTTTAATTTTATGCATTACATCATATGTATCATCTCCATCTTTGTTTCTGTTTATTCAAAAAAATTTTGATTCCTAAGATTTCTTCTACATTTCTAACTTAACGTTAACCTTCCTCCTAATCTCATCCATTAAGACAATATCATAGCGAACAACATACACTATGAGATTTCATCTTGAATATTTTTAATTAATTTATCCATAACTAAGGTAAAGAGATAATGACTTAAGCCGATCATTGCTGTGATTCTATTGTAATTAGAAAATCACTTATTTTTCTTATTGGTGATTTAATTATCGTAGTGGTTCCACGTCTGTTATGATATCAATGTAACATTTTGTCACTCACTTTCTCTTTAACACCGAGTATTTGATATCTCTTGACACTATCATAAGTTTTTTCTAAGTATATAAAAATTATATGACGATATCTCTTTTTTTCTCTATACTTTTTTATTAATCTTTTTAATAGGTAGGTTGTTTCCATAGTTGATTTACCATGCATAAAATCAACTATAAAAAAAAAGTATAGAGAAAAAGATTAATAAAGAAGTATAGAGACGTGGAACCGCTACGATAAAGTTTATGAAGAAGTATAGAGAAATGGAACCGGAATGTTACAATTTTCAATCATTATTTTTATAACTTTATTATATGACTCATTATTTTTCATAATTTTATTATTATTTTTCATAATAGATGATATTCTCATCAACTTAATACTTCATAAACTTAATATTCTCATCAACTTAATATTCTCATCAACTTATTATTTTTCAATTATTATTATTATTTCATAATAGACGAAATAGACGATATTCAATTATTATTTTTCATAACTTTATTATATGACTCATCAACTTAATACTTTTATAATTGTTACAATTTTAAATATTTTATTTATTTTTATATATAAATACTAAAATACATTTTCTCCAAACACTATTGCTTATTTTTTTTATTATAAAAAATTTAACTTTTTTGGAATGCCAAATAAGGGCTTAGGCTATATACATTTGTTTAAGTTCATCCGAATTGTTATGAGAAAACGAAATTAAAAATATAATCATTATAGTTAAAATTAAAATAAGTTCACAAATAACAAAAAAAAAACGGTATAAAAGTTTCAAAGTGCCTTCTTTATTTTATCTGAACTTGTTTTTATTTTTATTTTTTGTAAAGAGAGAATACTAAAAACTATCATCATTTCTGGTAGTATAAAGTAAATAACTAAAACTAGAAAAAATAATCATATAAAAGAAGATGTTCTGTATGGAGTTTTTTTGGAGAGAGAAAAAAAAGGTAAATTGATTATAATAAATTATGTAAAGTATTTTGTTTTGTTTTGAAAGTAGAGTTAATTTTTTAATTAGATGTATTATAATTATTTTACTTAAAAAATATTAGTGTTTAGAGTATGTGAAATTTTCTCATTAAATAATAAGCAAAAAAATTAGTAAAAAGTTATTAGATATTTTGAAAGAGGAAAAAAATTAAAGGGCACAAAAATAATTTCATATACAACGAAGTTACGATATAAATTATATCACGCTTTAGACATATAGAGTAAGGGCATGTTTGGAAACTCTATTTTTTTAATTTTTTAGCTAAAAACCTAAAAAAATCAATATAATTCGTTTGGTAAAAATATAAAAAAAACTAAAAAGCTAAAAAATTAAATTAAAACATTAACTACCAGAATATTTTATTTAAACTCTAATATTTTTTAAAATACAATAATACTATTTATTCATAACTTATTTACTGACATTACTAACTACGCATAATTATTAATATCAAATATATAAAAGAATAAAATTATCTAATTTGAAAAAATATATATATATATTTTTTTACTCAAATAATTAACTTTAAAAATACTAGTTTAAAAACTAAATTATCAAATAACCTATTTCAAATTAAATTTAACTTTATAATTAATTTTTTTTTTTAAAAAAACTAAGTTTTAAGCTTAGTAGCCAATAAGACCCTAAATATAGATTTAACATAAAAACCACTTGGAAAGAAATTTCCATAGCCGCGGCCTACTCGTCTTATATTATTCATAAAAGACTTCGTTCATAAGAAAAGCCCCACACGAATTTCTACAATAATACAAACTCTTTTATATATTTATTTGGTCATATAAACGCATTAAAACAATCTACTCCACGGCCACTCATCTTTATCAGTCACCGCATAAAGGTGCAAACGATCCAAGACTCGTTTGTTCTCTTGTGCCTTTCCTCCCAAACCCACCACCACAACCACCACCTCCTCCTCCTCCTCCTCCTCCTCCGCCGGCGGTAGCGGCGGTTCTTCTGTCCAATTTTTCACAGAAACTCTCACTGTGACAATCATCAAACAGGTAAAAAAAAAAAAAGAGAGAGAGAGAGACCAGTCATGGGAAAGAAACTAGATGTTCTGCTCTGCAGACACTTCAAGACCTCCAAGTTCAAGGCCCTTGTCAACCTGGCCATTTCCCGGCTTTCTGTCCTCAAGAACCAGCACCAGGCCCGCTGCTCGGTAGCCCTATCCAACGTCGTCCAGTTCCTCAACCTCGGCCACCTCGACCGGGCTCTTCATCGGGCAATTCTCAAAACTCCAGACTTTCTTTTTTCTCTTATCCGATCATCTATAGACAAACAAACAAAACATAGATCAATCACAAAATTCAACCACTTAACGGTGAATATGTTTTGTGAGAGAATAGAAAAATAACATAAGTTTTGAATGGTAAGAGCTCGATTTCTATGGTTGGTTTCATTGTTTTGATTTCTGTGTCATAAAAAAATCCTCACCCCTAGCAATTTACGTGGTGAGGCTTTTCCTTTGCTTATTTACTACTTGTTTGTGTTATCAAAAAACGATCAAGAGACTCAAAAAGGTTAGGTTACTACGTGTGTTTTAAAACTTAGCGGGATCTTTCTATTTATTTCTCCTAAGATGAAAAACCAAACGAAATAATTTAAAATTTTTAAAAAATAAAGCTTTGATAAGATAAAATGTAAAAGAAATTGGTTAGGATGGTTTCTAAATGTGTTTCATACGAATAATTGATATTATATTTAATGGATATCTATCATTTATAAATTGCAGTGTATTACGTTCTCATTTTAGATTCTCATACTAGAACAATTCTTGTACTAGGTAATATAGTTTACTACTTCAGTGGACTCTGCTTTTTTTATTTTATTTTAATTATTATTATTCTCAATTTGGTTTTTGATTTGGCGGTTTATTGACAGGTTGAGCAAGTTATCAAGGAGCAGAATATGTTAGACGTGTATGATATGATTGAAGGCTATTGCTATTTGTTGTTGGAAAGGATCAACCTCGTTGAACAAGAGAGGTTAGCTGCCTGCTTCTACCATCTTTTGATTTGTTAACATAAGTTTTGGTGACTTCCATTCGTGTTCTATCAATTTTCGGGTTTCAAAAATGGGGTTTTTGATTATGCAGAGTATGCCATGAAGATCTGAAGGAGGCAGTGTCGAGCTTGCTCTTTGCAGCCTCGAGGTGTGGGGAGTTCCCGGAGCTCCAAGAGATGCGTGTGATCTTCACATCCCGATTTGGGAAGGAACTCGCCGCTCGTGCCATCGAATTGCGCAACAACTGTGGGGTCAATCCGAAGGTACTCAAAAACGGGCTGTTTCAATTTTCTGGATTAGTTTTGGTTAATGAAGAACGGGAAGAAGGTTGAATTTCACATGTTCCTAATTTGTATGTGTGTGTACGTGCATACATAGATGGTACAAAAGCTGTCAACTAGACCTCCAAGCTTGGAAAACAAATTGAAGGTGCTTAGGGAAATTGCTTTCGAGAAGAACATCGTTTTGCAGATTGAGGAAGCTTCTTCAGTCGTCACTGAGGTATTCAATGTGTTAACATCAAGAATTGCCAGAATACCAATTATATATATTGGTTTATTCAAGCAAAAATGGTACATATAACCGAATTTCTATCACCCTTTTATAGTCCGTTTGGATTAGGTGATTTGAAGAGAAAAAAAAAAAAAAAAGAAACTCATATGTCTGATCTCTAATCACTAGTTTGGATTACTTAGTAGGATATAAATGGAAATTTTTGGAGAGAGAGAGATTCTTTTAATGAACACTTTTCGCAACTCTCCAAAATGGAGAAATTTTAGAAAAAAAGACACTCAAACACACTCACTATGATCTTAAATTAGTAAACAATGCTAGACAGTTTCTTTCATTTTATTTTATTTAGACTAACCAAACAAGATAGGACATAAATAATTATTTTTTCTCCTCTTCTTTCCTACTTATCCAAACAAAATGGAGAGAAAACATAATCTTTTTTTCTCTTTTTTTCCCCTCTTGTAACTTAAGTAGTCTTTTTTTTTCTCTCCAAAGTTCTCATACGGATTGTAACATAGATGATTTTGATAGTTCCGAAATCATATAAGGAAAAAATTTAAGTTACGCAAATGGGTGATATATAGCATCAGGTTCGAAACATAGACAAGTCTCTCATGAGTCATGACAGGTTGCTCATTGTGCGATAATTGCAGGAGAAACCCGAGATAGAACAGAAGCAGAACCATCCAAATACATCAGCAATTTCAGGTGGGTTAAAACTTGGAGACGGTTTGCACAACGAGATAGAAACTATAGAGGACTTGACAAGAAAATACAAGGATGTAACTGATGCAGCAGAAGCAGCTTTTAAATCGGCAGCTTATGCTGCTGCTGCAGCAAGGGCAGCAGTGGAACTCTCTAGATCCAATGACCCTGATGATCAGAATAGTCCTGGTCCCCAACAGAGAAAGGTGACCACCAAGCATGAAAAGATAGAATCTAAACTTCAAACTCTCGAGGAAAACAATTTGAGAAGAATCGAGGATCAGAATGTTGAAGTTGGGTTTGAGAAGGTTCATCCAGTTCAGAACAACCATTCTGAAACTGAAGATGAAATTCATGGTGAACAAACGGTTGAGGAATCTGAAGAGAGTGAAAAGGAAACAGAATACAAGCAATCGATGCCTTCTCTGAATTTAGATTCGGGCGAGCACATTTCGAAGGGGACTAGATTGCCTTTGAATGTGTTAGGAAAGACAAGGCCAGGGGAGGGTATGGTTTCAGATGAGAGTGATGATGAGACTATGAGTTTTGATACAAAACCTAGTTTGCTTATGAATCAAAATTTGGGTTCTGGAAAGTCTCACACAATTCAAAATGAAGATCTATCTGAAGAGGATAGAACAACACTGCCCCCATCTCAGAAGAAGTTCCCATTAAGATCTGAAGCGGGGATAAAAGCAGAGTCAAGTGACTCAAGACCTGAAAACCCCAAAGCACATTCTGCAGAAAGATTTGGGGTAAAAAGTGCGCATGCAGAGAACAGGCCAATATCTGTGAGGACCCGACGAGTTCAATGGCGCTGAAGAGTATACTAGTATATATGCCAACTATAATAGGAAGTGGCTGGTTTCGGTAATGGCTTTGGCTTTTTTGTATGTATTTAATTTGTTCATTTTTTGGCTATATTATTTGCAAAACTGTAAGCTAGTGTGCTGGTTCTGGATTGTGAGAGCTTTTTGGTTTTTTGTTAAATGATTGTAAGTGTTTAAGGGTTCAGGTTTTTGAAGCTTTCTCATATGCGAAATTATACTATAAATGTATTCTATATCAGAAAAAAAAAATCCTACAAAAAGATTCATTCTCTGCCAAGGGAGTCCCTTGTACTTCTGATAAACAAATTAATTGTCTATTCCAGGATCAAAGTAAGCTATGTTAAGAACATTGTAGCTCATGATATTTTTTGGGGAGTGAGTGAGGACCTTCAGAAAAGACGAGAGCAAATTGGAGAAGAGCAGAAACTATTACTTTTACAGACATAAAGGATGGATTGTATTATTGTGAAAATCAAATATTACAAGGCTAACAAAGAGGTTATATGGGTTAACTTTATTAACCGAAAGACTAAACTACCCTTAAAGAAGATAACATAAAGCATATAAATACATAATAATACACTATTTAGGTGTCCTAAGAAGAGGATAGTGTTCTCAAGCATGGGGAGGATGGAAAGCAAATAGTGAAGTAAATTTGTTTCCTATAAATCGCATTCTAGGGATGTAAAAGGGATAACAGATGTTAATTATAATTTGATTTTTATTTGCTTGGCGTCTAGTGTGCTATGTGCTTGGCATTGTTTCCTGGCTTTAAAAATAGATCTTTACTTTATTTCAATTGCTAGAATCACATAAAAGATCACATAGACTTGTTGCAAGACTTTCTGATTTAGATGCTTTTTAGGCATCCGATCTTATATCTACATGATTTAAAAGGGAGCCATTGGTTTAGAGGTTAACCCTCAGTCTATAACCTTGAGGTGGTAAATTCAAATATGAAGACCACCACTTTGTGCATATACTGCTAAAGGTCAAATCTATACGCATCCTACTTCTCTCATATCCCAATTAATGGAAACGAAATTAGGTGTACTTTTATACTTTTTGAGTCTGCAATCTTCAAATTCTACAAGATTTAAGTTGCTAACAAGATTAATAACCTTAAACATCTGGTATTTGGGAGGATCAAAAGCATATGATATCTACAGATACATGTGTTCGATTTACCTCTAGAAATTATCCGGCAACCTATTTGCCAAAACCATTGATTTACTATGTCATTTTTTGCTCAGATTAGCTTCTTAGGTAGTTTCTGTTCAAAAGTTAAATTTGAATGCAGAGCTTTAATTTCCGCAAGAAGAGTATGTATCATCACAAAAACAAAAAACCAGTCCTAAACTAGTTTTATCACATTGAAGGTCACAAAGTTTGTTTAGGTACAGATGAACAATGTTATTGCCCAAAAGGAGAAAAGAATTAAACAACGAGGAAGCAGATAATTAATCTGCCAAATATACATATGAAGTTTATAGGAAATACCTCCCTCAACCTCAACAATTGCTCTTGCCTTCTGTACTGAAGCCTTTTTGTGGTTAAACTTTTGGAGAGAATCATCCACATTTTTGAGAATCTAACGGTTTATTTTACTGCATAAAGATGAAATTATATAAATATCAGCGGAATGAACTCAAACAGGAATTAAATTCTTAAAAGTAGTCACAACTTAAAAAAAAACGAGTTTTTCAAGTTTATAGAAACTCGCTTTAGAAAAACCGTCCAAAATCAATCTCAATCGTGAAAAATGAATTGCAAGCAATCACATCAAAAACTAAACACACATTTTTTACGTGAAAAACCTCAAGTCGGGTAAAAACTACAAGAGCAGTTTAGGTCAAATAAATGAAGCACTATACCAATGAAATTCACTTACAGACTCCAGTCGAATCCTTAATCTAGATGTGTGAAGTCTCGCTTGCTTAATCTTCGCGCATTATTCTCCGTACTTGATCACGGCAGCACTATATCCTCAATACACCAAAGCATCAAATTCTCAATGCTCCACACTAATGGAATCCAACTAATGCAACCATAGAAATCCATTAATGGTAATCTTAAGAATCCTTCTAAAACGTTGAAGAGCAATCTTCAAGTTAAACTCACGGGACTTGAAAGAATTATCGAACTCTAGAACTGAATTGATTCTCCAATCGTCTCTGTAATATCTCTTTCTTGCGAGCACTGAAAATCACCCCTATATGTAGGAATGGACTGCGGGTTGAACAATTTGAAGTCTAAAAGAGCTAAAATTATTGGGAGATCACTCGAGCGAAATCCTCATCGCTGATCGCTCTCCTGCACACCGCGAACATACTTTGCTGTATTGTATTCCTGAGCTTTAAAAACGTGTACTTGATCTTGAAACTCTAAATTGACTCAAACTTTAAGAACCACAAAACATAAAAACCTAAGAAACCAAAACCAAAGACAGCTAAAAAACATAGGAAAACAAAATCAAACACAACTTCAAAATAAAATAGGAGTTCTACATTTGTTAGAAATCGTCAAATCAAAGAGAAGTAGAGAACTCTAAGCCCAGCAACAACTTCCACTAGATAAACTCGGTTCAAAATATCTTCTGTTTTTTTTTTTGAGCATGTGATCTGTAGAAGTCAAATTAAAATTTTAATGAAAAAGATGTACACAATCGAAACTCAGCACATAAATTGAAGTTGCAAGCTGCATCAAATGATTCAAATCTTAAGGAGGGGAGAGAGAGAGATTGATTTTGTTAGAATTTTGTGAATTCAATTGGCCATTGAATTTCAGAATTCAATAGCAGAATTTATTTACAATTAAATTGGCCATTCAATTGGCAAATGAATTTTAAAAATCAATACCATTTAATGGTCATTGATTCTTTTTGTAACTCTCCATGGGTGAAAGTCTATATAAGTTGTCATCCCATTCGGTTTTCAGGCAGAGAGAGAAATACAGCAGCAAGTACAAAGGTAAGGTGAAGAGGTGAGATACACATATTCTGATTGCAAGCTGTGAGAGAGAGAGAGAAAGAAAGACAGACGAGGTGCGTTCGTAGTCGATTCTTGGTGGTATTCCAACGATCGTGTCAGCCGTTTTATCCTGAGAGAATGACGCCGGTGGAAAACCTACAACACCCTCGGTAGGCGGTGAATCATTCTGAAGGAAACTGCGTTTGCATGACTCGGTTTGCATATTCTGTTCATATTATTTTCTGCAATTTTATTTCTATAAATTCTGTTTATTGTAATTGTTGAAAGTTAATAAAAAATGTATTTTCTGGATCACCTAGTATGTATATATTGTGGTGTTGAATTTCTCCCAACAGATTTCACCTTCGACGCCGTCGAGGGGGCCATTTGATCCTGAGAAATGCAGAAGCCAGTAGACAAAGCTCACGCGGGAAATCTCTGGCTTTTGTAGAATAGTTTTCACAGATAATAACAGCACCGTTTGCGGGGCCCGTTGTGTGGTTTTTTTATGAAAGGGTTTGGATTTTGTGATGGAAATATAACTGGTGTTTGGTGAATGGCTAAATGCTGGTAAAACTTAGGCCTGATTGGCATACCTTTGGTAACAAAATAGAAAGTTAGAAAATTAAAAAACCAAATCAAAACATAAAATTTTAAAATATTCTATTCAAACTATTATCACTTTTAAAATACAATAACACCTAATCGGTACGTAAAAGTATCAATCAAATCTTTCAAAATATGCTTCGCAAAGTTTCGATTATGTGTTTGTAATATATTTTAGTACTATTTCATTGTTAACATCAAAAGAAGCGAGATAATAAAAAAAAAAGGGGAATGAAAAAGAAGACAAAAATGACCATTATGGCTAATCTTGTCCCGACGGAACATGGGCGTCCAGACGGTTCAAGGTAGAAAGTTTTCGTTTGAATGGAACTACAAGAAAAAAAGGTTTTTCGTGATGAAATACAAAGATGAAATTTATTTTTTCTCTAAAAATAACTTTTTGGCTAGAAAATTCTGTTTTCGCCATCAATACAAATCATTTTGTGACGAATTTGTTTTTTTCTAGCAAAAAGTTACTCTGGTAACAAAAGAAATTTTCATAATATGTGTCGATTTTGTCATGAATTTTATTTTTTTCTAGCAAAAAGATCATTACTTATTGTTGATGATAATAATTTGTCAAAAAATATATATTTACTTTTCGTTATGAAATTATATCTAATTATTAGTGATAATATTTTGTCACCAATTCTTATTCTTTTGTGACAATTATAAATTTTTCTCACGAAAATAAATTCTAAGATTGATAATGATAATATTTCGTCTTTTAAACATTTATGTTATGATAAAAACAAATACCAAGATTCATTTGTATTTTGTAAAAAAATCTCTAAAAATCTTTCATTGCATATTTTAGGAAACAATCTTTAAAAAAGTATAATTTATTTTTAAAAAAAATAATTTTAAATTTTAAAATGTTTTTAAAAAACTACTTTTAATCTATCGTACTTAATTGGTCAATGCTGCTTATTTTGTTTTGAATATTTGTCATCTAAAGAATTAAATTAATTTATGATTGAAACAAATTTTCTTAGAAAATTTGCTACAAGAAATAAACTGAACATATTGACGTTTGATCAACGAATTTTTAATTTGATTATCTAGTTCTAGTTTTATTTTCTATTATTGTAATAACGAGATCATGCAACTGTTATCTATTTTTATTCTTAGCCAAACGTGAGATATTCTATACTTTGATAAGACGAGTCATACTCTGGATGATCCATGTCATAATCTTAGATAGAATATGTTAGGTTTGGATTTTGACCTTATCCTCTCGATAATTTACGTCAGACTTGTAGTCGTGACCAGATTGAGTTGAATTATTTAAAAGAAATATAATCTTAACAAAACTAGAATATTGATTAGGGTAGATTCGAAACCTAAGACTTTTCATATTTAGATATGTTCTAGATTAGATTTTGTTATTTTATTTTATTCAAATCAACCACATTTCATTATCTCAATCAAGTTTTATTTCAAATTAATTTTAGAAACTAATCCAAGAATACTATAACTTAGCCTATTTGTCTCCGTTCAAACGCTAACTGGACTTAACCACTGTTCTACTAAGTAATAATTAATTTTCGAATTTTAAATATTATTATTGGTATGGTACGACAGCAAATCAATATCTCTCATTCGTAACTTATTTATTGCCACTACTAAGTATATATAATTGTTAATATTAAATATAAAAAAGATAAAATTATCCACTTTGAATGAAAAACCAAAAAACTAACTTTTTACCCAAACAATCAACTTAAAAAAAGTTAGCTTAAAAGTTAAATTATCAAATAACTTATTTTGAACCCAATTTAGCATTTTGCATAAAAACTAAAAAAAACAAAACAAAACAAAAATAAAAAAGCTAGCTTTTAAGCTAGCTAGTTGCCAATCGAGCCCTTAACTTATTAACTACCATACATGCCAGCACAATTTATTGGGTGTGGGTCACATATGAAAAAATAGATCATGATAACTTGAACCAAGCCTAGTGACTCGAAGTAAATAAAGCCAAATGGATAGAATCAATAGTAGAGCTATGTTCGGCCTCAAAGGGACATGGCCCCCCAACTATGATAGAAATATTAAAGTACTATATGACAATCAACTAATAAGTTATATATTTGTAGAAGAGTGGTCTCCCATTGTGGTAAAAATTCTAAGTATTATACATAATTCAACTAATAAATTACATTCAACTAAAATTGTTAATAGGAGATTTCATAACAAGATAGATGATTACTTTCTTTACAAATATTTTGCTTTTGTACATAAAAAGAAAAGTTACAGAGAAGTTCAGAATGGATTCCATCATAAAATGAATTTCGTAGTGAAAAATTATGCCGAGCATGTTTTTGATGTATGACTTAGTGTGGATGTTCTTCTATTGTGAAAAATATGTTTATATGCATTTTTTTTTGTTATATTTTTGGAATATATTTTTATTTTGTCTTATTAATATCTAAATAGAATGTGAACCATTTTTTTATTTATTAAATCTCTATTGGTAGACATCTATGCGTGAGATTTATGTATTAAAAATAAATATAACTGTTATAATTAGCTTAAAACTTGTTACATAAAATTTGCACCCCCCGCCCCCCAATTTTATGGATTTAGGCTCCACCCCTAAATAAGACGAAATGCCCAAAGGACATTTCTGGGCTATGACTAAACCCTTGGCATTTCTGGGCTATGACTAAACCCTTTTGACTCAATCACTGCTCGACCATTAACTAGCCTGGAGTTTTAAGAATCCTACCTTCATTCCTGAGATGACATAATAAAGGGAGGCTCCCCAAGATTAGGAGATCTTAGCTTCCATAAAACAGGAATGCCAAAAAAATGATCGAGAACCCTGATCTCAAGGGATAGGAAAAAGAAAGAGGGATTTTGAAATCCACCATGGTAGGAAAGAGGATAAAAAAGTGCCAATAAAAGAGAGAATACTCACAAGGGAGAATGTATGAGAAACAATGGTCAGTTTTCAACTAAAAAGCTTAGAAATTGAAACTGACTTGAGTGTTGGAGTATTTCTGGTCAATCTTGACCGAGGACGTAAAAATGTTTTTGAATTTTTTTAATAAAGTTATTAATTGCTCATTTCAATAAAGGATAAAGAGAAACTAATTTGAACCATTTGTGAATTATTTTCATTTTTCAAAAATATATTGACAAATTTTATTCTATTATTAGTTGGGCACGTATTTCTTCTTTTTTTTTTAGTAAAATTTTTAATTTTTGGGGGATATTCCCTTAGAATTCATTAAAATCATCGAAAAGTATACAAAATAAATCAAGCGCGGAAAGATAATTAGAATCCTTGTTTATTTCATTGATTTCAAGAGTTGGAGGAATTACAATTTCAAATGAAACAAATGAAGAGAGAGTATTTGAAGCAAACCGTCAAAATCATTGATTTGAATACGATTTTTCGATAAAAAAATACTGGATGGGCAATCGCCGAAATATGCGCCAGTTTAAAATTTTTTGATGTCAAACGATCAAAGTAAGACCCGTATTCCCAAAGTTAGATTCGAGATTATACCTTTCGAAATTTAGTAAAATTATTTCGGTTACTGCAACAACCACGAATGTGATTTCTTCGAGTTGAAGCCCCGACAAGCCTTCTACTATATTTCCAAATGTGCGTCATGAACGTAGAATGGGTTACGATCTATCGTGATCTTGAACTTGCTAAGCTAGCCACCTAGGATTTATATAAAAACCCTAATTCAATAATGAATGTAATGTGGGCTATGGTTAACATAACTGCATAGACATAAGACTATAGTAGGGACTTGTGGAGTAAATATGGCTTGGGCTTCTAATATAATTATGCAAACTCGCCTGTTCCTGAGACAATTTCATAAAAATATAAATTACAATTCATACCACTAGAGAGTCGTAATTGCACTCACAACCATATTCTCAAAACTGATTATTCGAGCTCATGTTATTAAATGCTTAACTCAACTCTCCACGTTAAGATTTTTGATACCTGCCAATTAAATTTAATTACTGAAAATTTAATTTAATCGGCTTCTTAAAATTTCTTAAGCCCTTTCGTTTAACTTATTTGACAGTCAGATAATTAAATCCACCTGAAGGGTTTGGTCCGGTCAAAACTTATAAGTTTTCTTAAGAAGGTATCGTCAATCCCTAACAATCGGGACGTGAATTCCGTCAATAATTAATATTTTTCTTATATTTAATACCGCTATCTAACTCACCGAAAAGATTAACCCGTAAAAGATCGCACCCTCTAATGAATCAAAACAACAAATACTAAAAATACGCAAATAACAATTATTTTGAAATTAAGAGAATAAGCAAGCATAATAACCTTGGGGTGTGAATTAATTTATATAGTCAGTACAAAATTAATTATTTTAATGTGGTCCTGTTCAATACATAAAGTGTCCTAGCACAGAGAGTTGGAACAAATGATAACACTATTATCTGTTCCCTGTAACCAAGACATGCCTACTAAAAGTCTGTACTATAATCATACCGATGGTTTGTCCAATTTTATCTAAACTGTGAACTGTAAACTTATATTCTGCAAGAACCTATAATCTGGTCTTTTGTGTGCAAGCATACTCTACACACCAGATTAAATACTGTACAGATTAAAAAGTATCAATGCATAACATTAAAAAAATGATATCGCATATATTGCTCATTAAGATTCTTATAAAATGCAAAATAATTTTATTAAAGAAAAAAATAAATTACTAAAACCAACAAAATTCATGGTTTCTTTGTATACAACCCTGACAATCTTCTACTTATACTCAGAACTATGCTGCTTTATATCTTACTCCCATGCCCTCTACATGACTATCAAAAATCTTAACTTGTAGATTTTTTATAAAAGAATTTGCGAGGTTATCCCCTGATGCAATTTTAGTCACAACAACATCATCTCTCTGTACAATTTCTCGTATTATGTGATATTTACACTAAATGTGCTTTCCTTTCTTGTGGACTCTTCGCTCATTCAAGTTTGCAATCACTCCGCTATTGTCACAATAAAGTGTAATAGCTGACTAAACTGAAAACACCACATCTAGATCCAACAGGAAGTTCTTGAGCCAAACTGCCTCCATAACTGCTTTAGAAGCTGTCACATACTCGGCCTCCATAGTGGAATCAGCAATGCAGGACTGTTTGATACTCCATCAACTTACAACTCTCCCTCCCAAGGTAAACATATATCCTGATGTAAACTTATGGAAATCTTTGTCTAACTGAGAGTTCGAGTCTGTGTACCCCAAAGGTACTAGACTATCTGCCTGGTAAATCAACATATAATATTTAGTCCTTTTATGTACTTAATTATATTCTTTACCGCAGTCCAATACTCATGTGCTGAGTTAAACTAATATCTACTAACCATGCCAACGGCAAAGAAGATGTCAGGTCTAGTACAAAGCATAGCATACATTAGACTCCCTACTACCGAAGCATAAAGAACCGCCTTTATCTTCTCTATCTCATCAGGTGTCTTAGGACATTGATCCTTAGAAAAAGTGAATTCATGTCTGAAAGGGAGAAACCTTTTCTTAAAATCCTACATGCTAAAACGAGTAAGGATGTCATCGATATACTTTGTTTGTGATAAGTCCAATATCTTTTATTTTCGATCTCGCAAAAGCTTAATTCCAAGGATGTTACTGGTTTCTTTCAAATCCTTCATATCGAACTGCCTAGATAACCATATTTTTATCGAAGATGACGCCCCTACATCATTTTTGATGAGCAAGATATCATCTACATAAAATACTAGAAAAATCACCACGCTTTCGTCACGTTTCTTGTACACATATGACTCATCTAAATTTTGATAAAAATCATAAGATTTTATGATTTTATCAAACCGAGTACTCTAAGATCTCGATGCCGGCTCAAGTCCATAAATAGATCTCTTAAACCTGCATAATATTTGCTCATGTCTTTTTGCTATGAAACTATCTGATTGTACCATATAGATAGACTCGTCAAGACTTCTGTTAAGAAAAGCCGCCTTGACATCCATTTGTCAAATTTCGTAATCGAAATGAACCGCAATGAATAAAAGAATCCGGATAAACTTAAGCATGGCTACTTGCCAAAAGATTTTTTCATAATCGATACCTTCTTTCTAAGTGAACCTTTTTGCAACAAGTCTAGCTTTGAAGGTTTCTATCTTCCCATCTACTCTTCACTTTCTCTTGTAGATCTACTTGCATCCGATGGATTTTATCCTTTCAGGTGGTTCTACAAGTTTCCAAACTTATGTAGAATATATAGATTTCATCTTTGAATTCAAAGCTTTTTACCAAAGATCTGCATATTTGTCCTAGAGTGCTTCGTCGTAGTTATATGATTCGGTATTTAGTTTTACCGAGATCATGTCAAAAGATTCTTATAAGAACATATACCGATCTGATTGATATACAATCTTTTCACTACGACAAGATACTACTTGCGTCTGTGTATTAGCAATAATGCGCTGTGCAGAATCTAAACCATGGGCATCAATACCCACATACTCGTCTAGCATGCTGATGGTAGCACCCTGATCTGGTTCAGTATCTGCACATGTCCTATTAATCCTCCAACTACAATGAAGTAATGAGATATAAGTGACTTGTGATTTTTCTTTCGTCCTACTGGTATTTTTTCTCAATTCTTTCAAAATAATTTTACTTTTGGCTCTATGGTCTATAATATAATCCTCTTTCAAGAATCAAGCATTGGTACTAATAATGACATTCTGATCCTTAAAATTATAAAATAAACTACTCTTCGTTCCCTTTAGATACCCGACAAAAAAACAGACTTCTATCCTCAAATTCAACTTATTCGTGTTTCCTTTCACCGCATGTGCTAGACACCCCCAAGTTCGAATATATTTCAGACTAGGCTTGCGTCTGGTCCATAATTCTGTGATAGTAGAAGGTATTGACTTAGAATGTACCAAATTCAGAATATAAGCCGTTGTCTCTAATGCAAGTCCCCAAAACTAACCGGGTAAATTCAAATAGTTCGTCATCGACCTTATCATCTTCATAAGAGTCCTATTCTTTTTCTTTTGCTACACCGTTCTGCTGCGAAATGCCCGATATAGTCAACTGGGATATAATCTCCTCTGACAACAAGTAGTCCCTAAACTCTCGAAAGAGGTACTCGCCACCATGGTCGGATCATAGTGATTTGATACTTTTACCCATACGTTTCTCTGCCTCCACCTTGAATTCTTTAAATTTCTCTAAGCATTCAGACTTATAGTGCATTAAGTAAATGTATCCATACCTTGAGTAGTTGTCAATGAAACTGATAAAGTACTCAAAGCCACCTCTAGCCTGGATAGTCAAAGATCACACACATCATAGTGAACCAATTCCAACGGTTCTTTAGCTTTATAGCATTTGACTGAAAATGACCTCTTGGTCATCTTACCCTCTAAGTAGGACTCACAAACTAGAAGTGCCTCTACTATCAATGATCTCAAAAGTTCATCTTCTACCAGTCTATTTAACATTTTTAGATTAATATGACCCCAGCGTAAGCGCCAAGAAGACGTTTGGTTTATTAAAGAATAATTATTTTTCTTATATGGTAAATTAGATGTGTTATTCAATTCAGTTAGTTGCAGTGTATGAGAGATAGGAGTAATAACATAAAGATCATTTACCAATGTACCAGAATAGATAAATCGTTTATTATTCTTAATAACCACATAGTTATTAAAATAAAACAAATATTTGTATTTAACCAATCTAAAAACATAAATTAAATTTCTTCTAATGGACGGTACAGAAAGACAATCTCTCAAAATTAAAACTCTAGCTTTACTAAAACTGAGAGTGACATCTCCCACTGCAATTGTTGTCGCCTGGTATTATTGCCCATATGTAAGTAAATCTCTCCATCACTGAATTGTCGGGTTTCCTAGAACTCCTGCAATAAATTGCAGATATGATCAGTGGCTCTCGTATCTACATACCAGGTACTGGTAGATAACACCGTTAAACATGTTTCCACAACTACTAAACAGAAATTACTTTGCTTGTTCTGTTTGCTGAGAAAAATTGGAGATTATTTTTTTCAGTACCGTGTGTGGTTGCAATGAAAATAGCTTCTTTTCACCTTTTTTACACTAATATGTGGGTCACTAATTACCTTAAAAATTGTGTTTTCCTGTTTCTGAATTTTTTTCTTCCTCTTGCCTTTCGGCTTAGAAGAATAACCATTTTCAGAAATAAACACATTTTTTTACATATAAAGAATACCATCGGTAATTAAAACTATATTCATATTTTTTTTAGTATATATAGTTTGGTCCCGTTAATTTGTTTTTTTTAAGTATAGCTGCGAATGAATTGAAAATTATTTTAATTTTGAGAATCACTTATTTAAAAATTATTAATTATGATGAGTAAAATTTTAAATTTTTTTTAAATTGGTTCCCTCTACCATTTTAAAAAAATCATTTAAAAAAAAACTGCTAACAGTATAGTATCCTATAAATAGTATGCCTCGATAGAAAGACGTCTACTATCCATCGTTTGTTCAGACAGGTTAATTCCTATTAATTTTACTATCTTGGCAATAAATCGTGCCAATTACAATTAAATAGCTGACGTAACTTCGATCCAGTAAATAATAACAGTGACTCAGATTAAGAGAATACTATTATTTACAGTTAAGTGTTAACTGCTATCTAATTCCGAATCAATCGTTTCGCAATGAATACTACAGATAGAGAAGTGATCCACACTAACGATTACCTAGAATTATCCATAAAGGAGGTTCGTACTAGTGATGCTGCAATTAATTCTGTCCAATGTGGAGGAATGCATTACTGTCAACACGCAGAATTAATTATATCACCTACGAACTAGTGAAGGAGACCGCGAAATATATCTGTGAACAATTTCCTTTTCCCACTTAGTTTTTTAAAATAGTTTTGAGTGTTATAAAAACTATTTAATTAAAATAAATTTATTAATTTCGAAAATCACACGATCCAAAAGATTTTAATTTTTTCAAATCATCTTTTCGTATTTTTAATGTGTAACAAATAAAATATTTTAAATTTTTATTTATTTAAAAAATTAATTTTAAATAAAAATTAAGAATTTTATTTTATTTTGCAGTTACAAATTTTTTTGAGAAATAATAATTTATTAAAATTAAACCTTTTCTTTTAATTAATTTAAAATTTAGAATTAATTTTTACATTTTTTTCTAAGATATCTGATTTTTTAAAAATCATCTTAAACGTGTTATTTTGTAACAAAATAAAATATCCAAAAATTTCATTAAAAAATTTTAAATTTAATTAAAAAAATTATTTTATTTTCGTTACAAAAAATAATTAAAACCTAATTTTTTTGAATTAATTAAAATTAAAAAAATATAAAATAAACATATATTAGCCATGCAATTTAATTAAAAATAATGGTTAATTGGCCTAAGGTCCTATTTTGACATCTTAATTAAAGATAGATCCTATGTAATAAACTTGTACTCCACGAAATCTTTTTAATAAGTTTACGGACTTTTATGCTCTCAAATTATTTTCCATAGATGTTCCATACATTAATTGCTTGTCGGCTTTTAAATGGAATGTTACAGCACTAGTGAGTGATTATTTATTAAAGATTTTAATTCATTTTAATTTATAATAGAGAATATCTAATGATTCTATATTTTACTTCATCATGTTATAAAAATATAAAGAATAGACTATAACATCCCATATAGTAAATAGAGAGATTTTAATGTCCCAAATAAATGCATTTTCATTTTTAATTCCATCCACCTGACTCTGTTGGAATTTCTTTTTTATGATAATTCGAAATCCTAACAAATGAAATCATATTGT
Source organism: Heliamphora exappendiculata (assembly GCA_034768845.1). Classification (NCBI taxonomy): domain Eukaryota; kingdom Viridiplantae; phylum Streptophyta; class Magnoliopsida; order Ericales; family Sarraceniaceae; genus Heliamphora; species Heliamphora exappendiculata. The sequence continues at coordinate 4,512,868 of JAOTRH010000024.1, read as the reverse complement.
ATTATTGGCTCAATCGGCACCATTTCCATTACATATAGTGTGAATATGGTAACATGATAAGACAAATGTGTTTAAATGAGAATATGGTAACATGACCCAATCATTTATCCCATTTACGATTACTCATTTTCTCATTTTTTCATTTACGCAATAGAATTTTGTGCACAACTTAAATCCTGGATAGTGCATAGGAAATATTTTTTATTTTCTATTACTGTAAATATTGAAAAAGAGAGGAAGAGTCCTTATGAAATATGTTTAACCCAAATGTTTAGAAATTTGTTAGAGTCAGTTTTTAGTCAAACATTATTATGACAAAGTTTCGTGAGAGGGTTTCTATATTCTCATATCTGTTACTTATCAAAATGAAAAGCATGAAGAATCATAGAAATTGCCTCAAAATTACACATTCTATTCTCACGTTTTCTTTTGTTGCAACTATTTTTTTGCATTTTCTCATCAACCAAAAATAAACCAATCCAAAACTTACCTGCAGAGATCGAGTCCAACAATTTTCTTCACGCGATAGTAACACAATAGTAACAAACTCATCTTATCACAAATCACAATAACACAATATTAACAAACTCACAAAATTCTATTCTCAATCGATGATAAATATAACGAAATCAAAATCAAAAAAACATACAACATAAAGTTGTAAAAAGATACCAAAACACATATGTTCATCTTCTCTCTCATTCTTTCGGCATCAATATGAGAATGATAATCTCATATTAAATCATAGTAATGAGTTTACAGTAACTACGAAATCCTCACTATTCGAAAGCAAATAACAATGGAATATAGCATCAACACACATTTTTTGAAACAATCGTTGGTTTTCTTACCTAGGGTTTTGAAATTAAAGAATGATGGGGATAGTTATCTTACCTTTCCCCACCATCTCGCTCGAAATGGAAAGATCTTTCGAAATTTTTTATCTACAGATCTGAGGATATAGGAATCAGTTCAATCTACGCAATTCTTCAAAGCAATTTTCGAGCGAAACACTTCTGAATTCCATATCGAAGGACTGTGAATGGGTTTGATGCTTCAATGGAAATGGAAGCATGAATCTTCGGCTATGGGAAGTGGTATCTTCCACGCGAGTTCTTTGGAGCCTATGTTGATGTCGATGGCGATCTGAGAATGTGCATGATACTAAAGTAAAAATGTTCTCTCAGTCAACTTTTGCTGAATATGAAAAGTAGACGTTATAATACTGTAAGAAGAATATGCAGGAAAAATGTTTCCATTCTAACTGGAGGGACAATTTTGGTACGTGCTATGAAAATATGACTCAATGGAATACATGTTTAAGAGGTAGTCCTTATCTCTAAATAAGTTGTCAAATTAGGACTCTGGATTAAATTACCCTAAAAATAAATGTAATATATATATGTCCCGATTTTAATATTAAATAGAAACTCAATCGAGTCTCAGCCTCATGTTTGAAAAGTATCGGTAATCTTTTCATCCTTACCATAAATCAGCTTTCGGCATTCAAATCCTATCAGGATTCTTCGAAACACAGTGTTATACAAATTTAACACCATCCCGAACAATCTATGTCAAAAACAACTACCCTGGATAGCCACAACCACTAGCCCACCGGTGCTGCCACACGTCGTGCCTTGCCGCGGCATTAGCTGCCTCTTCCGACGTCCGTTTTTACCGTGCAATCCCAAGAGGAGGGTGAATTAGATATTTAAAAAAAATCTTGTTTAAATATTAACACAAGTGTAGATTTTAATTCACTTATAAGCAATATTCAAAACTTCTTTGTTTGAGGATTTAAAAAGTAAGTTTAGATTTTAATTCAAAAGTTTTTTTTAAAAAATTTGTTTGAAAAATGAAATCACTATATTCAAAACTTTCTTATTTTACAAATTAAAATACAAGTATGAAATTTAATAGGGAATGATTCAAGTAAATATTTTAAGTGCGTGTGATGCAAATATAAAGAACAATATAATAATGAGAATGAAAAATAAAGTAAGTTAGAGATGCGACACAAAGATTTTATAAGGTTCGACGCAACGGTCTATGTCTTTACCTTAAGCCAATTGTTATGAGGATTTTCACTAACACTCCTTCAATAGGCAGAGTAACTTCTCTTGAGAATGTCCATTTCTCAAGTCCCTTCTTATAAGTTGAGTTTCCTCTCTCTTTTAATAGGCAGAGTGGCCTAGTGGCCTCTCTTGAGAATTACCTTCTCAAGTTACAACAAGAATACAAGGAATTCAAATAGGATTATACAATGAATTAGCTCCTTCAGCGAGCAAATGAATACAAATAAAGTATACAAATGTTCACTCCAAAGGATATACAAATGACAAGGTCAATGGAGGATTTCTAAGATTTTCTCTCAAAAATAATTCATAAAAATAAAAAATTTGAAGCACAAAATTAATATATATGAGAGAGTTGATTTGAAGATTTAAAATATATGAAACTAGAGCTTAAAGGCTCTATTTATAGGCCAAAAGTTCATACTAGCCGTTGGGTTAAATATGAAAATATCAAACTAGCTGTTAACTTCAAAAATTCAAAAATAAGTGGTTTGGTCGACTGAATTGAGAGGTTCGGTCGACTGGATTAGCTCAGCTGACTGGATCTTGGTCTTTAGGCAACTGAATCGCAACTGCTCAATTTTCTCAACTTCAAACGCCCATAACTCTTTCGTCCGGACTCCGAATAGGGTCAATTTTGTGTTCAAATTGAAGCCCCAGAAGTCTACTTTCTAATGGTTTAAACCTCATATCAAGATGAATTTTGTACAAAAATTTATGGCCAAAATATCAAAAGTATGTCAATTTTTTTCACACAAATTTTGCATATTTTTTGCCGAACTTCTTTTGAAACATTTTAAAAGATATTCTATACTTTGAAAATGATTTGTTATGAAATGTTTAACCAACCTATGGTCCATCTAAGATTTTTTATGAGCTTTCACACATATAACTAATGGTATGTGAACTTACATAAGTCCTAATGCATTTACACTTTGAAAATCTTCAAGTCCTTTAAGTTCTTTTCTTGTCTTCTTTGTTTTTCTCTTACTCCGTGGATCTTAACCGCTTGAATATGATCTTCATGCTTCATGGCTTTTATTTTGCTTTGTCAATTATGCTTGTGTCATTAAAGTCTTGTGAACACACTCAATTTGCATAATTAGAAGTTTTGATTTGTTATCATCAAAATGGGTTGAAACCTAGTTAGGATAACAAAAACCGTTCAGAAACAGCTCAAAAAACCAGCATTGAAACATCCCAAACAGGCTGTCGCCGCCGCTGTGAACACCGTCGCCGCTGTAGTTTTTGCTTTATTCTGTGGTTGTTTTAGTTCTGATTTTCTGCTATTTTTCACACTGATATGCTTCTAAAATATTGCTGAAAAAACAGCCCAAAAACAATCTCGAAAAACCATTGAAACAGCCCCAAAGGTCTACCGCCACCGCCACCGCCACCGCCACCCAATGTCGCTATTGGAGCAGCCTGTTTCAGCCGCCATTTGCAACAGTTTTTCTCAACTTTTTTGACTGTTTTCAAGCTATGTTTTACTGCTGTTTTGAGCCTTAAAAAACTGCTCAAAAACAGTCTCGAAGATATCTCAAAAACTGCTCAAAAAAACTGCTCATATATAATGAGTTTGTTCCTTGTTTTAAGCTGGATGTTTTTGTTATGCCACATTAGAGGAAACCTGTAGATTAGTATAAGATAAAGAATTTATACTAAAATATCAGTAAAAAAAATTGTAATTATATAATAAAATAATAAATAAATAAATAAATAATAAATAGGACTCGAGAGCAAATGGGAGGCGTGTTTGATACTGTTTTAAAATTGTAATTCCTCCCCACATAAACATGCAGACGGATACTTACAGTTCCAAGACACAATTCAAAATTTTACAAGTATTCTTGATCTGATGCTCACGTTCACCAAGTATTCTTGTTCTGATGCTCTGGTTCATCACGTTCACCAAGAGAAGATGAACCAACCAACACCGAAATTTTCCAAAAATAAATCAAAAGTAAAATAAGGTGCACTGATGTACAGCCCCCAAAAGAAAAGTATCAAAGTTGCTTTCTTGGGAGACAAGCAAAAAATAGGCTAAAAGGCTAGGAAAGTATACTCTCTCAAAGTCAAGAAATAGTGCTATGTGTTCTCTTCCAACAACTCACAGCTATATATAGATTAGATTAGAAACCAACGTACGGTGGGATTAGATATTTAAAACATTGAAAGAGATTTATAATTATGATATGCAACGGAAGAAGCATTCACCTGATGGGAAACGGAAACCATAACTTTGAGTTTTACTACAAATCAATTTTGTAGACAATGGTCATAAAATTAAAACCTCCCCATTAAATTAACTTTAATTGTAAAACAATTCAGATTAAACTAATTAAAATTTTAAAAAAATAAGAAAAGTTTTGAAATTTTTTCTTTTGAAAATTCTTGGTTATTATTATATATTTATTTTTAACAGTTTTGGCCTTTTTGGCTAAAATGTCACTGAGCTTTAACCATTGTTTGGCTAAAATGTCACTGAGCTTTAACTATTGTTTGGCCTAACTTTTTTTAAATTTTTAAATTTTTTTTTGCTTAAAAATTTCTCTAAAAAGTTCACTTATTTGGCCTTTTACTGTAATTAATTAAATTTTTTCATATATACGTCTACCTTTTTATAAAAAAATTTCAAAAAAATAAAAAAAAAACTTATAAAAAAAGCTAGGCCAAACACACGCTTAATTAATCCTCTATGCCTTCTTGCTCTTTTTTTAAAAAAAAAATCACTTTAAATTACAATCTAAAATAAATAAAATGTTTTTTAAAATCCAATTGAAAACCCTTGAATCAATTAATTTTTAAATTAAGGGTGCTGCTAAAGATAGCTCATTGAACTTTAGATAATAGCTTAATGGAGATAAAAAAATTTCAATATCAATACATTTTTTAGTGTAAAGTCTACTATTTTTACAGATATCAATACACTTTACACATATATCTTATTATATTTCGTTTAACCACAACTCTATAGGCTTCGGCTAACATTTTCCTTAAATTAAAATGTCAAAAAAGTCAACACTTAACATCCACAAAGTGAATAGCATGAGAATCTAGAATATATGTAGGTCTCATGTTTATGTCAAATAAAACAATTATACAGTAATTTCGGAGCATTATGTAGACGTAGAAGAATGTAGATTCACTTTTATTAGATAATTAAAAAATAAATATGACTTAGTTAATATGTACTAAGTATATATTTTTATTTATCAAAAACATCACGTGTTATTCCTCACATAATATTTTGACCACCAAATGATTTGCCTATTAAATACAATGGATTTTTAAGATGCTCGCGAACACAGGCACGGACATAATTGTGTCAAATTACATAAATTTTATTTATTTTTCTATTTTGTCTATTAGAAAATGTTAACAAAGCCCAATATACGTTAAATAAAGAAGTAAACAATGGAACTACACAAAATGTATTAATTAATATAGTAAGAACACATGCATCTTCATATTCGGCGATTCATCCCATCTTGTAGGGCTGGTGGCACTGCCACTCCTCGTTTCTGCCTTTCCATGTTTCCATACCACCCTGTGCACAAGCAACATTTTATGGAACAAAAATACTATATATGGACCATGAAAACTTATAATAAATTATGTAGATTTTAAGTGTGTGTAGGGTGAGTTCCATTTCAAGTAAACCTGAATCTTTCATTTTGAATTTTAAATAAATTTTTTTTGGATACGTAGTATTACGGTTAATGGAATTGGGTCGCATGGGTTCAACACTGCTACTTTGAGCCTCAAGTGGAACAAACTCATAGCTCAAGTGGATAACTCATAGCTCACTGGTGACATGATTCAAACTATATATATATATATATTGTAAGGTTTCATTAATTGAGATAAATTTTTGTCCAAAAAATTCCAAAGTTGGTGATTGCATGATTAGAACACATTAATTTATGTTGAAAAAAGTAGATTAATTGGCCTTCTTTGGACTAAATATCGAGAATTTTGTTTTTTTTTTTTTGAATTTTTTTTATTTTTTAACTAAATTTTTTTTACTTTTCAAATTGTCTCGATGAAATAAACCTAAAAGGTAAAAAAAATTAATCAAAAGATTAAAAAATTTATTAAAGACAAAAAAAAGCAAAATAAAATTTGACATAATGGCTTATTTTTGTTTTTTTAAAAATTTTTCTATATTTTGATAAAAAAAATTATCGGCTTGTTTCGATGCATGAGAAGAGTCGAAAATTATAGTTGTTTAACTAAATAATGAAAAAAACTCCTTAAAAACAAAAAAAGAAAGCAAAATTAAATAAACAAAATATTTTTTAGTAAAATATTTTTATTGCTGGATTGAAATAAGATATTTTTCACAACAAAGTTATAAAAAATATTTGAATCTAGTTCTATGTTTCTTGAAATTTCGTTATTGTTTGAGATAGTATTTTTTATGTTTTTTTTTTTTGACCTTTTTTAGTCTTTTCTAAGGTTTTTTTTGTTTACATTTTTTTACTTTTTTGATTCATCGTAATAAAACGAATCTAAAAATATAATCGATTTGGATATATTGGAAAAAATTTAATAAAGACAATAAAAAAATCTTTAAAAAGCCTTGAAGTGGCTTTCTACTGCTTTTTTCTTCTTATATGAATTTTTTATTTTTTAGTCATATTTTTCATTTTTTTTAGTTTCGATAATTTTAAAAAGTATCATTGTTTGAACTAATATAAAAATTTTACGAAAGACGAAAAAAGTCTTAAAAATTTTTTAAAAGCTATATCAAACAGTAGTCACCACCCATGTTGATTTATGTATTTTCGTTTTAAAAATTAACACAAAAAATTTAAAAATTAAAAAAAAATAAAGCTCAAGACTCGTCCATTAAAAAAAACGGACAAAGTTTGGGAATTCCCAGTGAGCACCATTGATGGACAAGGTTTGTACTCTCTCTCTCTCTCTCTCTCTCTCTCTGCAAAAATATTGTTATGAACATTTGGGGTTTGTTTTTTTTAAGGATTTATATTCGAAGATTTTCTGACTTTCGTTCTTGGCATTTTGTTTTGTGTTTATTTCGTCTTTGAAAACTCAATATTTTTTTTTGCCTTTCCTTCTTTCAAAAACCTAATTTCAAAGTATTACTTTTATTTGATTTTTTATTTTTATTTGATTTTTCGGACAACAAAATTATATATATATATATATATATATAGAGAGAGAGAGAGAGAGAAACCTATAGACAAGTCAAAACCGTGGTTCTGGAGCTGGCGATACTCTTGACACAGAGCACATTGCTCGCAACAACAATGGACGCAGCAATCTGTGCAGGGAGTCTCTTCCAAGAAGTAGATTCCCCTCATCTTCGATCGGTAAAAACAAGAGTACAAGCAGGAGCAACCGCTCACCACCATTATTAACATGTACAGTGCTCCGCTCACTCCACACGCTGTAAAAACAAATTAATTCTCTAGATCTCTCAAAATTAGGCAAGGAACGATTATTAACACATTTTTTAGTTGATTCGACACGTTCCATTGATATAAGAGGTGGGTTAGATCAAAGTGAAACCCACCTCTTGTCAGAGAGACAAATATGTCGAATCTATGCAGAGTGCACGTACAAATAGCACAATGGGTGCACAGACATCAGGCACAAATTTGACAAATTTGACAGACATCACTCAATATATGTCGAATCTATGTCGAGTTTCTGTCTTATATTCTACGAATTCATATAATTAAAATTTTATAATTATATAACGATTAAAATTTTTGAGTTTGTTTATAAATATAAGTCTTATAGTCTTATTATTCTAATAAATTTGTGGTGAATTGAATCAAAAGAAGTAAAAATATAAATAGAGATGGAAAAATACCAGGGACACGAGAATAACCATTGAACAGAAAAACGAGATTTATTTCGAAATTCGAATTGTTGGTGTCGAGTTTTAGAATATTTTTAATCTCGAGATTATACACTCTACAGTTATAATAGATTATCTCCCGCACCTATAGATATTGACAGGTTGTGCCAAATTACGTAATTCATTAGAAGTTTTTATTTGGTGTGCATGATTTTAATTCTGTTCACGTTCAAAAATTAATGCTTAAATTTTAATAATAAATTCAAAACACATCTCATGTCAAAGAGATATGTGTCGAATTTATGCATAATACACGTGCAAATAGCATAATGCATGCACATAGATCACGCACAAATTCGACACATTCATTTGACATGAAGTGAGTTTGCAAAACTCTCCTCATGTGTTAAAAGAGATATGTCGGATCTGTGCATAGTGCTGGTGCACATAGTATTTTTTAAAAAAATCTTTATTAGACTTACAAGTGGATCCTCTATCAACGATTTCTTCTAGTCGACCAAATGTAACGCAAGGGCACCAGCATGTTAGGCAACCTGCAACAACGGGGAAAAAGGCATGCAATAATGTATAGAACTTGTCAAGAATATTCCATGTTCTTAGTTACTGATGAAATTGTTATTAAATATGGCGGTGATGATGGTGACAATAAGGATGAATAGTGATGGCGGCCTAATACGTGTGATTGGAAGTCGTGAAAAATAGTTAATTTTAAGAATTATTTATATTTTTTTAAAATAATAGTAATTAATTATAAAATGGGTTTTTATTTTCCGTTTATAAAATAGTTTAAAAAGAAAAAGAAAGAATAGTAACGGATATGTGTGGTTGGAAGTGGTGGAAATTAGGAATTCTTGAGAATTATTTATATTTTTAAAAAATAAAAGTAATTATAAAATGGGTTTTTGTTTTCCATTTATAAAAAAATTAAAAGAAAAACAAAAAAATAGTAAACGTTAAACGTTACAAAACAGGACATATGTGTTTGCAATCTTTAATTTATTACAAGAAAAGAAGTAAATAAAAAAGTAAAATTGAAATCAAATGTAATATTTAAAATTAACGTTTCTGAAATATAAGAAAAGTAACAGAGGATGCGAAGTTTTTGTAAATAAATAAATAAAACAATTATGACGTCTCGTCCACACTAATGTAATTACCGTTACCAGGATAATTATTTGTGAAGGCCATTATGGAGACAAAGAGAAAAGGTGTATTCCAAGTAAAGTAAAGGATTTGAGGTCCAAAATAAACGATAATAAAAGGTATGATAAAATTAAAGACTTTAATTTTTGTTAAAATGTGAAAATAAAAAATAAAAAATAAAAACTCACAGCAAATGTGGTGTGAGTTGGGTCACAGCGGGAACCCTTATTCCCATTTGGATTTTATAGTATGGGTAAAAAAAAAGTATTTTTTGTGATGGAATATCCAATTTTTGCGATGAAAATCTTGTAGTGGTATAAAAAAAGAAAATTGAATTAAATTTTTCTAAATTTGTTAAAAGAAATAGAATTGCTTTAAACATAAATTTTTCGCGTGTGCCCAATACTAGTATAGAATAAAGGAAGCACTTATAATGAGTAATTATTCGATAGTTTTGAAACACTATATAGTATTCTCTACGTGGTCCTCTTATCTAATTATGTAATTATAAATACTTTGAACGAAATAATGTGGGCTAATTTTTATTGAATAGATAAAAAATAAAAATAACTCACATAATAAATACTAAATATTTTTATTTGTGATTAACACTGCACTGCGTAAGTAATTACACATTATGCCAACAGAAGATTTAATAATTTGGAACTTACAACTGCTAACATCATCGCAACAATCGCAGAGACCAGTGGACCAACGAATCGGAGAACGGGAATAAGGCAAGTTGGATGCGGCAGAGGAGGCGCTGATGGCGGTGGTTGGTGTGGAGTCCTTGGAGTGAAACGTAGGCGGCGGAGGCGGCGCTGATGGCGCCCGACAGGACATCATCTCATTTGAAATTGGAAGGATATGTGGCGGTTTACTGAAGAGAGAGAAGAGGAAGATATTGGAACCGAAGACGTTAAATTTTGAAGCCGGAACCGGTGGATGGATTAATTGCTTGTGGCTCTTAACGGTTGGCCAACCGTTAATTGATCCTCTCGGGCATGGGACACAACGCTTTTTTGTAGAAAATTGAAATAATTTATTTTTTATTTTTTTATTTTTTTGTTGTATTGTCAGTTTTGTTGTTTTTGGATTAAAAAAAAAGGGATTCTTATAAAGCAGAAATTTAAACCAACAAGAGAGAGTTTTCTCAAAAATTATATTTTTAAAATTATTTTTGATCTACAAACAAAAAGCAAAAACTATGGAAAAAATTATTTTACTTTCTTCGTTATTTATTTAATTAATAATGCTAGAATGACAAAATTACTTTAACATACTAATGTACCAAATGATGTGACAAAATCACAAGTATTGAATAGATGCAATCAATCACATATAAATTTTAAATTCAATACTTGTAATTGTAACACATTATTTAATATATTAAATCCTCTATTAATTAATTTGTTCATCGTAATATTATTATGAAATTTTTAAGTAGAGGTGCTATATATAAGATTTTTAAAAGAATTAGTTCAATTCCATTTTTTTTTAAACTAGGTCCCATTTTATATTTTTATATCTAATATGCTTTTAAATCCCTTTTAACCAACAACGAACATTAAAACCCTAATGTATGCCACCACACTCACCATCTATGTGAAAACCCTACCTCGCCGCCGACTTTTTCCTTTTTCTCTGGCGTTGATCTCCTCCTCCTTCTCTGGTGCCGACCTTCTTCTTTTTCTCCAATAATCTCATCCTTCTCCAGTGTTAACCTGAGAAATTTTTTATACTGATAAATTTTTTTTTTGAGAAAATGAAGAAAAATAAGAAGACGAAACGGTACTGATAAATTTCTCAGTTAAATTTCTTTAATAAGAAATTTTTCAGTTTGAAACAAAATTATGTATTGAGAAATTTATCAGTTCAGCAAATTTCTTAGTTTTGCAATGTCAACGGCAAAAGGAAATAGGCGGCAAAAAATCAATTGAAACAGCAGCGACTGGTTCGTATCACATAGATCTAGAGGAAGAGGAGGATGACGGAGGTTAGATCTAGAGAAGTTGGCGGTGGTCGATGATCGAATATGATTCAAGCCATAACTATGGTTTTCAGCGACGGCAAGAAAGAGGAAGAGGAGCGACGACGAAGTGGAGGAGAAGGCGATATGGTGGTGCAAAGGTAGTGGTGGGTTCAGGGGAGCTAGGGTTTGGAGAAGAGAAGGAAAAGACAGTGGGGTGTGGCTATAGTTTAAAGAATAAGTTGGGGTTTTCATTTCCCTCTCTCTCTCCTACGAGTCAATTAGTCCGTAGATATATTTGTTATATTTTAAAATTTCATTTAAGAGATTGGACTAAACTTTAAAAAAATTAAGACTAAATCTTTTAGAAGTCTTACAAATAGAGCTCATAATTAATTAATTCTATTATTATTCTTATGTGTACTATCTATACTATATATACTATATTATTATATTAAAAGAGAGCACCCATTTGGTGTTCTCTAAAATTAAAGTGACGTGGACTTTTTTATCTCTAAAGTGTCCTTGAGAAGTTTCTTTTCACAAATCATTTTAGTTTATGATTTTGAGGCACAATTTAAAATTATTAATTTGATTTTTACTTACATTGTAACAGTATTAATATATTTTTTTAAAAAAATATAAATTTACATTCTCATCTTTTCTTTTTTTTTCTTTAAATTTTTTTATAATTTAATATTTTTTATTGCAATAAATTAAAATTTGCACAGGCTATAAGTGTGTGTCAATAACTCTAGTTAACTATAATGGTAGCACAAACAATGCGTGTGCACTTTATTAAACCTATGGGTAATTCTATTGATAGCACAAAAACACAGTAGGGATTAAGTCTTAATGGTTTTTTATTTCATGTCCCACGGCTTCCTTGGCAAGATTGGATGAGTTGTATAGTGGTCAAATGGAGGGATATATAGTTTGTATGAAGATAACTTGTTAAATTATCAAACGAGATATGAGTAAAATGGCTAAAAAAGAAGAGTGGTATTACATTTATTAAAAATAGATGAACGAATTATTCTTTGCAGTAAGAGCACTTCATTTATTGGCTAAATTGCTACAAATCATTACATTTTGAATGTATATTGGATGACTTCACTAACTAGTAATAATTATTTTTTTATTTTAAATCTTAAAATCCAATTACTTTTATAAAATTATCTTTGTAAAGATTATTGGTTATATATATATATATAAACTTCTAGAAAATAAAGAGACTGTTTGGCTAAACTAATACTAGTAACTTAAATTTTTTGCTGTTAATTTTAATCATAAGTTACAATTTTTATCAAATTCTCGCAATTTCTGTTATAAGTTATAAATATTTTTTTTTTAATTTCAACTACAAGTTATAATTTTTATCAAACACTTAACTTTTATTACAAGATACAATTTATAAATTACTAATTTCAGTAATATCAAAAACCACCACCAAAGTCTTGTTTGGTGAAAAAGCTTATAAATTAACTTATTGTTTCATAATTTTCCAATAAATTTTGTAAGCTACCTTTTACACATCCCTCAACAAACTTAGTTATTGTAACTTAAAAGTGAAATTTTTAAACAAATAATAAATCAACTTATAACTATTTTCTATTTTTATAATTCTTAAATTTACTATAATCTCAAATTTTAAATTTTATTTACTACACATTTTCTCTACATCATACAAAAACTTAAAATAAGTTCTCCTATTTCACTTTATTTTCTTTTCATATATTTCCTCTTCCTTTTACTTTCCCTCTTCAAAAACAAGATCCAACCATAATCCAAGAGCCAAACATATCCTTAATTAGCTAGTTATGAGAACAACAATATACACCTGTAGTTAAAAGAAAATGATTACAATAATATACCCTACCCAACTGGAGCTATACATCTGATTACTCCAAAACACCAAACCAGCTTAACAGTCCTCAGCCACCCAGCTTCTATACCAGTTCCTGTGTTATAAAACAATTCCAGTGAAGGTTTTTTTTTTCTTAAAAAAAATGAAAATAAACACAAACAAACTTGGATGAATAAAATTAAAATGGACCCAATTCCAATACTGTGGATTTTCTAAACATTGGTGAGTTTTCATACAGGGAGTGGACCAAGTGGTTCTCCGGTGTGGGCATCAAGCCGATTGTGGGTCAAAACTTCCCTTGCCCGCGCGCTCCTATGTTGCAGACGCTGGTGTAAAGTCTCTGACATCTGGTTGAAGAACCCGGGATCCCATCTCTGTATCAGAAGGGGGTCTTCAGCGTAACAGATGTATATGGATGTCACAGCGCTCTCCACAACCACCATAGCCAACCCGACCTGAAGATCACATAGCAGTGCCATAAACATAATCAAGTTCATTCGGGATAAATTGCCTCCTAGTCCATATAGCATCCCAAATTGGTCAATTGAGAAATGAATAATCGTGCATAGAAAAATTACGGCATCTGATCATCTGTATGAAGGCAGTAGGTGATAACTAATTCGTCAACTCTCATAAGAAATGAAAGCAGAGGAACATTAAAAAACTACATTCACATCGAACTTCAGTATGGACCAGGGCTTACCTATCGTATCGGCTAATACCAAATGGGATTTTGAATGTCAAATATTGATATTTACCAATGTATTGATTGATTCATGACTGTATCACCGATTCGGATGCATGTTCCAATACCACGATTCAGAACGCCGGTCTAGACCTACGGTTAAAATTAAAGCTAGGTTCTGCAAAAGAGGCAGTTATCGTGCTAGTCCTGTAACATAATGATATGGTGTATATGTTATGTTCTCCCAACAAATACTATGTTCAAATGTATAAAGGTAATTTACATGTCATAAGTGTTGATTGATGAATATCAAGACTAGATAATTTGAAGCTTTTGTATGGGTAAGTACAGTCTCCAATTCTTAGGAGATGAAACATTACATGTCTCAAGTCTTTTCAAAGATATGGGCAAGTCTCAGGAAAATGGTACCTTTTACTTTAAACATTGAACTTTTTATCCCATGCATTAAAAAAAAAATTAGATGATTATGAAAAATGCAATGATATATCAACCTAAAATTTCAAACTATACTACAGCCACCAACCAATACTGGAAAAGAATAAACTTTGTCAAGAAAGCAAGAAGATGCAAATGGTTCAGTTTGGTTCAGGTGAATGTCAAACCCAATACCAAACCAACCTTGACCGTTTCCCTGCGGGACTCCACTCAAAAACAAACTTTGTGGACACAACAGACCCAACCAAAAAAATGAATAAGTGGCTAGAGTTTGCCTAGTTTCTGATCAGGCTAGAGTTTTTGGCAGAAAAAATATTTCACAATACTGAATCATCATTTTCTAAGCTAGCTGGCCGCGAGCAAACAGCCCAAACCAGAAAAACATAAAGGTTTTCTTGAAACAACATGGATCAGGAAATACACTAAACAAGGCCACAGTGGCTAGCCAATACAGAATTGAGCAAGCACAATTTCATGGTAACCTATGAAGCATGAGTACGGAGACACATGGGACACAACGATTTCAATAAAAATTAGGACACGAATACCACAGGGATATGAAAAAAATTATTTTTTTATTTATATATTCATACCATGTTTACAAATAGAACATCCACAAACAAACAAAAATACTAATCATCCAAATTATTCAATACATTATTCTAATAAAAGAAACATCAATTCAACATGAATGTCCTATGCCAAAAATTATTGTTAAAATTACTATTTTAATTATTATTAGACCCCCAACAATTATTTTTAAAATTTCATTACATCCCCAATCATGTCTTGCGTCGTGTGCATTATTGGACACGCATGTCCTACGCTTGTCCAATGCCATGTCATACAAAAATAAAATAATAAAAAATTTGGGCACGCCACGTGGCGTGTCCAACACGTGTCCCAGCGTGCCAGAATCGTGTCTGTGTCCGACACGTGTCGGACACAGCGTGCCTGTGCTTTCTAGATGGTAACATAATAGATGAATGAAAACCTTCCTCCGGCCTACAGATCACAGCACCTAACCCTTTCCTCTTCAGTAGCCTGAATTATTGAGTTGGGTCAATACCAAATCCATATCCAAAGTGACTGGGTTAGTTCACCTGCTTCTCAACCCAAAGTTAAACTTGTAAACCCAACCAAAGTTCGAACAGCGGCTTTGATTATGGAGTTGACTAGTTGTCATGGGCACTCATCAGCACAGGCACAATTTATTCAACTTACCAAGATCATTCCCATCAACATGGCAGTAGAGCCCACCATAATCACCCTGTCGGGATATTTAATCTTTGTCCAAACTCCTGCACAAGTTCCAGTAATAAGCCCACCTAAAAGAGTACCCATCAGCAGAACAGCACCTGAACAATCATAGGCAACAAGTGCTTCAACACCAGTGGATTGGAATAACTCCCAAGCATCTCTTGCTGAGTGATTAAAGCTTTTGCCGTAAACTGCAATCTGAATGGAATGAACATATATAGTAATTTTTTTTCTAGACAATGACAAGTAAAGATATGTGTAAACAACATGATACAAAATCTGAAGTAATGAATCCATTAACTCAAAAGGCAGAGAATATCGCAAGAAAAAGTAATCATCCTTCCGACAGGGAAGACAAACTTCTGCCAGAAAAATTGGAATACAAAAACTACCTCAATATTGATAATAATTAAAAAGACTACAAGAAGAATAGAAATAGCAATAGTAACAATTATGGCAATTAATACACAACATAAAACTTTGCAGTTAAGAAAGTACAATAATGGTTGCTCTGCATGCAAACAGTTACTACCAACTAAAACAATGTTCAAACCTTTCAAATAAAGTTAAAAAAGAATGGCAGAAGAATTGTTAATGTCATTCTCACGAATACACCAATAGGGGTGAAGTTTTAGTTTCAGGTAAAAAGTAAAAGCTCCAAAATGCCAGGTCCATTCCTGACGGGATATTGTTGCAAAGCCAAATAAATTCCTATTTGTCTTGATGATTAAGTTAATTTTAAGAAATGAAGACAAAACGCAAATAGCTGTACCAGCAGAAAAGTTCTTTTCTCACTTTTAACTTGATGTTTAATCAGATCTTGTCATGGTCAATTTTGCAAAAAATATTGGCTATCCATCAGAACTTTGTTGTACACAGCCTTGTCAACTGTCTATCACATTAGCTGTGCAAGTGCGAGTTTAAAATGAATAATTGCATCGAAATTATTTTTTCTAACTTGTAGACTACACTACAAGCTTACAAAATAGAAGTCACTACTAGCAGCAGAACATCCCCACGATCTTACAAAAAGTTTGTCACAGAAAGAAAGGTACAAGTGAGAATTAACCCATAAAAAAGGTAATCAAATTACCTGGACATAGGCATACTTGTTGAAAAACCGGACAAGGGTCTCCACAAGATGAAACAGGAAATCAACACAGCACAGTAAACACTCATTGTTCCCAATCTTTGACCTGAATCCCCTTATCTGAAACCATTAATCAAACTGCACAATCAGCCATACCAGTGCATGCTTGATAAAACTTACAAAGACTAGAAGAAATTGCACAAATAGTGCACAGGATTATTGAGGTCAAGGGAAAAAAAATAGGGAAAGCGGATAATGTAGGGTTTCTTTTTCCCCCTTTGTTTGCCCTTGCAGTTAAGGGAATTAACATTTAAAAAATTGGAAAAATGTTTGTTGTTGGGTAGTTTTGGAAATCAAAAGGGTAAGTGGGCTCAATTTTAAGTTCACACCAAAAGAGGTGTTCCCTTTTAATACTAGTATAGATATATATTTATGAATTCCATCCGCGAAGCAGTGTTTGGGTACCTTCCACTGCAATGTCCGGATAGCAGCTGTAAAAAGTGATCTACTAGTATAGACATATATTTATGAATTCCATCCGCAAAGCAGTGTTTGGGTACCTTCCACCGCAATGTCCGGATAGCAGCTGTAAAGAGTGATCCATAGCAGATGCTACCAAAAGAGGTCGTCACAGCATACCGCAGAGACTTCATCAGTGGCTTGGAAGGCATTGATGCTGCTTCTCGACCACCATGGATGAGAACAAGAAACACCATCCCAGACACAATAACATGAACAGTATTGCAGAGAACTGCACCTGTCCAAAATAAACTTACAGAGAACACCTGCATACATAAATAACAGCTTTTGTTGTTCTTTGTGGCGGAAACAGCATTTGTTCTTTGTGGAAGAAACATGCAGTGATAATACCATGTTCTAACTGTGTGGGAATGTTTTTTACTAAAGATGGAAAAAAATCCATACAAAAAATGCTATCCCAAACGGAGGCTAAACAGGACAACAAAAATACAAGGAAGAGCAAAACTTGCCCGCTCACCACAAGAAGCCACCAACGTCCACCATCGCCCATGCTTGAAGCCACAACACCAGCTGCACCGAAAGACCATAGTGCTAGCCATAAAAGCATGAATAGCATGAAAGCACAAGCAACTCTCATGACCTCAGGAAGACTCCAAACCAATTTAACAGCTCCTTGCAGCACCAACATGGTAAATGGAATTCTACAGAGAAACAATGCAAGTCAGAGAACACTGGAAACAATTGATTATTCCAGATCTTTAGCACAAGTAAGAGAGTATCATTTAATACCCAATAGCACTGAAATATACTTATAGAATTAAAAAGAGAATCAAATCCCCACTCACTAAATTGACATTAGATAGATATATCACCTTATAGATGTATGAACCCAGTGACTTTGTCAATTATTCCAGAAAAAATCTGGTCGAGTTGAAAAGGGAATGAGCAGATACAGCAAAACATGTGAGAAACCATACACTATGGATTGCACATTGTAAAACATTCAAGGAAACAAAATACAAGGTAATATACCAAATCCAAAAAAAACACTATAAGATTCCCTTCTTTAAGTCAGTAATTTCAGGGTGCAGTTCAAGGGCAAATCGTCAACTGTTCATACTTATTAACTACAAGTCATATGGGAAAATTTTAGGGCCCCAGTATTCCTCTGACAATACATAGTAGGCAGAGTGGATAAAATGAAACATTTGCAAGAGTACTAAAATGTGCTTTCCTTGTTTGAAAATGAAAGCCTTTCAACAAGTTAATGTAATATCTTCCACAAACTTCATGGTCTTCCATTTAGGAAAATGACAACTTCTTTCTGAAGATGAGACTCAATTGTTACTTATACGTTTCAAATCAAAGCATAACACAGTATGACTAAAGATCTAATTAATGGTGTGATAGAACATGGATATAGTCTCTGGCTATAGTCCATGAAATGTACAGACAAAAGAAATTACTTTTTCCAAACTAAATGAAGAATAAATTGAGGAAATCATACTTCTATAGGACAAAAGAAGAAATCAATGCACTTCTTAATTTTCATTCCCAATAAGTATATGTTATAAAAAACAAAATGGTGAACATGAGGCACGCTAATGTACCCAAAAAAAAGTTAAAAAACAGAAGATACACACCTATACTTCCATTCATGACTCGGCAGTTGTCTAGACATTCAAGTAGAAACCTAAAGATCCAGTTGATTAGCAAGATAGTAATGGAAAATGTAGGGGAAGAGAAAAAATTTGTACTTTTTTGGAGTTTGATTAATAAGAAAATCCAAGAATTTAATGGAAAGTAAATTTTTTTATACAACTCTCTTAAGCTTGCAAACTTAGCTTTTGATTTCCCAGGAAAAAATTATTTTTTCCGTGGAACCAATTATCTTACTTTTCAAATTTACCCCTAGTTCCCACCAATATTTTATTTTTGTTTCAAATGTCTAAGGGCAATTTAGATAAATACAATAAATTTCTAGCAACTTTCAATTTTATTGAACTAAAAATTTAAAATTTTCTATTGTTTTCTGGCAAATTCTCATCCTAAATCAAATGGATGCAAGAAAATAAGTTTTTCTTTCTTTCATTTCACTTTCTAGTTTCTACCCTTTTCACTTTCCATCATTCTTTTTTCTTCTTTTTAATCAAACAGGCCCTAAAATGTTAAACCTTTCCTTGACCTAACTATAAAATGAACTCAAAAACCTTCTTTCCATTTGATGCATTGGAGGCTTGGAGCCACAATATGTGGAGGGGGACAAAAAGTAGCAACCCCTTGCTCCCCAAAAACCAAATTCAAACAAAAGGTGTTGCCCAAAACCAACCTTCCCTTCTTACCAATATTACAACCTTCCCAACAAAAGCATAGTTCAATGGTGATGAACAATCTAGATGCACTAAAAATAAATAGGCAAATCAACCTACTCTCCCAATTATTGCACATGCAACACCAATTTGAAAGGACTTCACTCCATTTTATCAAATTATCATTGATAAGCATGTACCCCCGAGCAACGAGTTATAAAAAGCAATAGGCGCACTGAGGCGCCAAAGGTCTTTTGGAGCTTAGGCGTGAGACGCAAGGCGAGACGTGGGTTTTATTAAAGCGAGGCACATGATGTTAAAAAAGAAAAAAAAAAGAAGCAAGTAGCATATACAATTTATTCAAAATGCAATACAGACATTAAAATTTCCATGTTATAAACATTAAAATAAAAATGTTCAATAAACATCTGACATTCCAAAAATTATAAATAAAAAAAAATCTATCAAATGTTAAACAATCAACACTTTTTGCTTAGACAAATACTAAATAGGAAAATTCAACAACAGTTAAATATACATAAAAGATGTACTTTTCTCAACATGCCCCCACCAAATGAATATGCTAGTATCTAATTTGAAACCAACAATTGCATGCAAGACTTGCAAGTATATCATAATTTGAAAAAAGTATAAAAGTCTAAATTTACTATCAAATAATACTTGAATTGAATTTCAATTCAATTTGAAAGAAACAAAAGAGAAATAAGAGAAGGAAAAAAAATGAGAATGAAAATGAGAGAGCAAAACTAAGAGTCAGAGTTAGAAGAGATAGTGAGATAGAAAGCAATAGAGAGGAAGAATGGAGGGAGGAGCACGAGACAGCTGCAAATCAAAGTGAGAGAAAGGGTCATGAATCATGATTCGCACAAGAACAAGAGGATGAGGATGAGGATAAGGATGAGAAGAAATAGAATACTAAATTAGAATTCAAAATCCAACAAAATCTCATCTTAATTTGTATAGAAGTAAGTTTCTTCATATCCTATCTACTAATAAGACAAGATTTTATTTTTAAGTTGATTTCTAATTGGGTATGCCTCCACTTTTGAAGTTGAAATTTTTTCATACATTAAGCAACTCAAATGGCATCAAGAAAAATCAAGAGTATAAATAAGGCGCAAGAGTCGTGCGCCTTGAGCCTCTTCTCAAGGCGCGCTTAGACGACGCTTCATTAAACTCGTCTCACCTCACTATACTTGAGGTGCATAAACTACGCCTATTTGCCCCTTGGGCTTAAGCACACGCCTAGGCACGCCTTTAACAACTCAGCAACCCACACTAGAAAACTAAAAAAAAAAAAAAAAAAAGAAGAAGAAGAAGAAGCAGAAGCCACCTTGAACGAAGCCACAAACTTCCAAATATATTTCCACGGAAAAGGTCATCAAACAAAATAATTGATTTCTCAATGTAAAATTAGATTCAAACTAACCTATCATCCTGAAAGACCTCAACTCTTCCAAAAAGAATATAAAAAAAGAAGAAAAAAGAAATGACCCCTTCTCTATCCCCTTCCCCAACTAAGAGATAGAGAGAGAGAGGGGGGGGGGGAATGAGGAGAAAATGAAAAACAAAAAAAAAGATAATTATACAATTCACTATTGCACTTGTACCCCACAATCCATGCCGAACAAATCTATTGAACAATAATCCATAGTCAAAGAAAATTGGCAATCATATGAACAATAATCCATAGTCAAGAACTGTATATCACTTTCATAATTCAAATTAGACTACACTTTGCATGCTTTGTTTTAAAGACACAAGATGCATCTAATCTAGGGTTGAATTATACAAAATGTTTTAATTGGTACACAAATGAGCACTGAATAATCGATTAATTTATTGCTTAAATTATCATAATAACTTGGATCTAGATAACTGCACATAGTTGATCCCATAAGGGATTAAGTCAGTGTAAACAATCTAAAACCATATCCTTACACATCTGCGAAATTTTCTCAAGCAGCTACTAGCAATGCTGCATTCATTTCAGAAGACTTGTACTGAACTAATAACACAATTTTCATTACCTTAACAATGTTTGCTCATGAAGGTACACGTGCAATTATTTATCTCTATGAGAATGAATCCTTCTCTCATATATTGAACAAGATTTTAGACTTTTGATTCTGGAATTCTTAGGCCATTCCGAAAGTCAAATCATTTGTGAGTCTTAATACCGAATCTCATAACCATTTTCAAGCAAGAAGTGACGGGTTTAAAATGTCGATTTTTAACCTACTTTAAACATGCAGGAAGTAGCATTCATTCCAAGGAGTTCAGAAGAAATAATGATCTCAAACTTGTAATCTGTACTAAAATTAAGTGTCAAATCAAATGCCTCAGTAACCCCTAGGTGATAGTCTCTGGGTAGTATTTAAAGCATTTCCTTTGTCCTGATCATATAACAAAATTCTTAACTATTAAAAGAGAGCTAGCCAAAACAACTCAGGTCTGATCACACAAAATTAGCATCCTAATAGTCAAAAGTCGTCGTTCTATTGATGACAGCACTATAAAAGTGATTTGGTCCATATATTCCAAGTGAATTGGTCTTTCCTACCATTTTGCATAGATGACTGATGACATACCCCACATGACATAATTACTCTAACCAGAGCCAATGTACCAAAAACACAATCAAGCGACATAAACCTGTACAAGCACAAACTTTTTTTTACCTGTCTATAATCGATATGACATACAAGAACTGCAACGCAGCTCCAATAGCAAATGCGACACCCCAGAAGAACTGTTCGCCCCAAAAACACAAGACGCTAATCACAGCAAGATAAGTTGTCAAGATGTGAACCGCAATCTTCATCATTTGATTTACATGCGAACCAAGAAACAACAACCAAATCCACCCGAGGACAGTCCCAACTCCACCAGCAACAGCATACAATGGCCAATAATCCTCTGTTAAGCCCGCCTGGTTCTCAAGGAACCCCATTGTGTACCTATCAATGTTAAGCCTATCCTTCTTCATGAACCTATTAAGTCCAAGGACTGTGAGAATTAAACCTATCCCAATCATATGCAACATAAATACACCTAACCAGAAAACATCGCGCCAATGGCGCGGACCCTCCATAGCCAATCCTGTATACAGCGAATCACCGCCGCCGCCACTTCTACGACTCCGCCCCACATCCTAGAATTCAAAACACAAAGTATTCAGAATAAACAGCAAGCACCAATGTAGATATGTACGTGAGTGTGCGCACACACAAATAAAACATGAAAGTTTGAACATTCAGTTGCAGGGCTGGCCCTGGGGTAGGCGGGGGAAGTCGACGCCTAGGGCCTCCAAACTTTTGTTAAAATTTAGAGGCCCATTTAGGTTTAAATTTAGTATACATATGTTTAAATTTGTTGTTTGTTATGATCTTAGATGGATCACAAGTGGTAGATATTATTAACTATATTTCTTTGGTCTCTAAGTACTAAACCTTCCATCATAGATGGACCACAAGTGGTAGCTATTGTTAAATGTATTTCTTTGGTCTCAAAGTACAAAACCTTCCACTTGTGTTTAGTTTAAATTGTTTTAAGTTGCAACAATTTCAATGTCAAATTATTCTAAAGCGCCAAAATTTTATATAATTTTAAAGTGAGTCAAACGTTTACAATGCTAAATAATATAAATAAAATTATAAAAACTAGAAGTTACAATCGAAATATACCTGAGCAATAACTTTCTAATCATAAAATATTAATTTTAATTTCTCTAATTTATGGTCAAATGCAAAAAATTTAAATAAAAAATGTATTTTATTATTAAAAAGCTTATGATATGTAAGCATAACAGCTTGATGTATAACTGATACTATGTTATGCTCAAATTTTGTTCGTAAGTTTAATTATATTGAAATATGACAAAAAACACAATCTCTACTCGAATTTTTATAGCTAGTTTTTTTAATTTAACTTAGTTTTCGTTTGGCTACCGATTTTAAGCCGGTTTTTTGGCTTTTGGCTTAAAGCCCAAAAAGCCTCATTTTTCATCCTCCAGCTTTTAGCCTATTTGCTTTTTTGTTTTTTGACTTTTCTCATAACAATTTTTAATTTTACCTTTCTACATATAAAATTATACAAACTCCAACCAAACAATCATACCCTAACTCATTTAGGCTGAATAGCAGCTATGGAATTTCACATTGAGCTTATTTGGCTTTTTAGTGACTTAAAAGTCACTATTTTTCTAACCAAATTAATTTTTTGACTTTTTAGCTTAAAGTAGTTTAAAGCTAGGTTGCCAAACGAACCTAAAGAATAAATTTAGAACAATTGATTTTTTACTCCCACTCACGTAAGTTGTGGGCGCCACACCAAGTGCTGGTATAGGGCCCACAATTCAATCCACTCACGTGAGTGGTGTGTCCCACACCAAGTATGGGCCCACAATTAGCGTGAGTACGGAGCAAAAAATGAACTAAAAAAAATAAAAGTCGTCCGTTACACCATGTTTGTTTAATGAAGAGACAAATTGAAGATGGTAACGGTTGAAATTCTATAATTATATGCACATCTACATCTATTGATTGGAACATTCATGGATGGACCGAGGGGGCAAGTGGCGGCAGTCGTCATCCTTGCGATTTTAAAAAACTTCTTTATTATACTAGTATTATTTTTTAATTATTTGCAAATTACATAGGCTCACCACTTCTAGACTTTTCAGTGAAAAATAATTAATAGTCACAAGTTACATACTATAGATTTTGCGTTGAAATAATTTGGCGGTCGCAAAATAAATTAACTAAATGAAATTTTTTTTTTTTAAACTATCCAATCATCTTCCTCTTTTTTTCGATGGCACCTACCTCTTTGGCTCAATCCTAATTTATCAATAATCGTCGCCTCATCTCTCCATCGTCACTGCTCTTTGTGTATCATTGCTAGCCCTTTTGCATTCTTGGCGCCAGTCATTGTACATCGTTGTTTCAATGTCACCCCTCTTACACAAAGACGTCATCGCTTGCTATGCTTCTCACTGATCAATTTTCTATTGTTTCATAAATAAAATATTCTAGTTATTTTCTACGTTCCTCAATCAAGTACGGGAAATACATTTTTTCATCTATTTTTAGAATAGATTCGTGTATTTTATTCTAAATTTGTTTATCTTTCTATAAATTTATTTACACATTAACCTCAATAGAACTTGTGTTAATGAGTGTAATAAAGTTATTGACTTATACTCACCGTGAATATAAGAAAATAAGCTTATATATCTATTGATATTAATATTGTTGTCCATATTTCTTTTTAAAATCTTTGTTAGTATATATATTTGCCACGTCTAGATTCAAGTCCTAGGTCCGTCCACGTCCAAATAGATCAGAAACTTGTATACATGTGTGCATACGAAACATGAAAACTTGAAAACTCGGTTGTTTGATGAAGAAACGAATTGAAGATGGTAATGGTTGAAAATTCTAAATCTATCGACATCTACATCCAGTGCCCCAAGCATTCCAAACAGATTAAAAAACTTACAAAAGCGTGTACATAGAGTTGATTGAGACATGAGAATAGTTAAATTCTAAGTTGTTCGTCGAATGATGAAATGAAGGCGGGCGATTCGAAGTTTACCTGTTGGGCGTCGGCGAGTGAACCGGAGTCGACGGAGGAGGAGGAGGAGGAAGAGGGGGAAGAAGAGGGATTTTGAAAGTCGCTCATGATGGAAAGATTGATCAGGCGGTGAAGATGAGAGTGAAAAACATGAGCATTATTAGGGATTCACACAGATGAAGAATGCGGGAGGACTCGGAGAAAGAGATTGGGTGGTGAGTCAACGAAGACTTGTTAGGGATTTGAACAGAGAGGTGCAGAAAATTGAGACGTTTTGGAAACGAAGCGGAAAAAAAAAAACTGAAACACAACGGCTAGAGAGCGTGGAATCTAGCCAGAGGGACGGAGAGGGAGAGAGAGAGAGAGAGAGAGAGGGTATATTCAAGAGGATTTTCATCTTCTCAATTTTTTTAAAAAAAATGAAAAACTCTCTATTCTATTTAATATTATTTATTATTTATTACAGGTCCTGATTTAAACGTTCATATTATAAAATGTCTTAAAAATATTATTTATATAAAAAAATCTAATTGATCGAAAATCTACAACTTAAATGATTGGATCATAATAATTTTAAATAAAAATTATATAGTCTATTTTCAAAATTTAATTGTTCATTTTTTATGATAAATACATTTTGATCATATAATTATTAATATTCGATCAATTAATTTTGTGTATGTTTGATTCTATCGATAAATTATATAATATGAATAATTTAAATAATCAAAGTGAATTATTTTAAATATCATAACATAAAAATAAAAATCGGTACTTATTTAACAAATGGATAGAAGACTTGGATTGCCCTAGTCATTTAATACTATTATTCTTTATTTATTTATTTGAGCTCTTTTTGAAAAATTATTTATCAATGTCTAGCTTTCTTTTTGAAAGATTATTTATCACTCTCTCGGAGTATGGCATGACATTACTTATACAATATTTTTAATAAATAAAAAATATCAATACATATTAAATAAATAATTTTTTGTGTTCTACTTAGCCAACAAAAATGAGTCATTATTGTCTTATTTCAGAATATTTTTCACTATATGAGACATAATACTATTATCTCGTTCGAATTATTTTTTACTATATAATTAAGTAATGACACATAATATTTCATGAATACTGTATAATTATTTCTACTTTTTAGAGATTAGTTTGACAAATTCAAACATACATAAACACAAATAAAATGAGTTCAACATATCAATTTTTAATTTATACAAGGAAAAGTTTATTTTGTTTATTATTTTTTAAGTTATGTCAAGTTTTTAATTTAATATTATTTTAATAAATAAGAATAAAATAACAAAACTTCACAGCATGTCATTTTCTTTTGGAGTAAGTAATGGGTTATTAGGATAAGAAATTATTAAATAGGGTTCAAACATATTAAAGTGCTTTCTTTTTGTCTCTAAACTTACCAAGAAAGTTGGGTTAATAATTTTCCTTACTAAATATGTTTCATTTCGTTATTAGATAGAATTACTCTGTAGATAATACTATGTATTATTTTGAGATGTCAAAAAAATAAATACGCATAATATGTATTATACAAGCCCTCATTGGCAATCTTAGTTTTTTGGTTAAAAATGTCAAAAAATCAAGGTTGTCTATTTAGTAAAAAAAGTAAAAAAAACTAAAAAGATAAAATGTCAAATCAAAACACAAATTTCATAATATTCTATTTAAACTTTTACTACTTTTAAAATACAATAAAATCATTTATTCATAACTTATTTACTATCAAATACATATATAATTGTTAATATCGAATATATAAGAATATAAAATTGTCCATTTTAAACAAAAAGTAAAAAAATTAATTTTTTACCTAAACAACGAACTTCAAAATGCTAGCTTAAAAGTAAGCTATCAAACAATCAATTTTAAACTCAATTTAACTTTTTAACTAAAATACAAAAAAGTAAAAAGTCTAACTTTTAAATTTGTTGCTAGTCGAGGCTATATTAGTTTGTGGTAATTGTGAAAGTTAATTTACAAATCAAATATTTAAAAATAAAATATCAAATAATAAAATTTAATTGGTAATACATAGTTAAATATTTGTATTTGTAGTTAGATCCTACTTTTAAAAATATTTTTGAGTTGAATCACATTCATAAGTTCACATTTTTTTTAAGTCCTTTTTTTAAAATTCATATTTTTTTAGATCCATATTATCCTTATTTGTTAATTTTCAACAAGAAATTGTAATATTCCCATAGGTCACCCGCTACCGTCAACCGACCAACCGCCACCGTCCCATTGCGCCATCAACTCCGGCGACCCCCACTGGTGCTGTCACCGGCCACCACCATCTCACATTCGGCGCTCTCCGTCCCTCTCTCTGTCTCTGTCTCTCGTTTCAGCGCTGCCGCACTCGCCGTTGTTGTCGCCTCGTGCACTCACTGTCGTCGTCATCGCAGAATGAGAATATTCACATTCGCCGTCGTCACAGAATGAGAATGAGAATGAGCATTCATCTGTCATCATCGCAGAATGAGAATATTCACATTCACATAATGAGAATGAGAATAGTCGCAGAGGTGATGATGACGGCGAGTGGAGAGGCGACGACGACGGCGAGTGCAAGAGGCGACGACGACGCCGAGGGCGGTAGATCTGGTTCTTTCAACGATAAATCTACATTGTACAGATTTTTTCAGTTTTATGAAAATAAAAGGTTTAATTGTAGTTTTTTAAAGGAAAAATAAAATCATTTCAGATTATTTTCATATTGTTAAAATAGTTTTATTTTGGTTATTTCTGTGATAACAGAAAAACAAATTATGGAATCTAAAAATGTTGAAGCTACTGTTATTACTTCTGATGTTGTCCCTACCTCTGTCCTTGTTGCACCTTCAGTGATACCGGCTGTTACTACGATAGTTCCGATAAATCACATGAAAAAGTCAGAGAAGTTCGATGGAACTAACTTTAAATGGTGGCGAAAATGCTGTTTTATCTTACTATGTAATGATGGATTCCTATGTAAGGATGCTCCAGCATTGACATAAAGTGAAACAGACCAACAGGCAGTTGCTGCGATGGATGCATAAAAATATGCTGACTTCCTGTGCCAAAATTATATCCTCAGCGGATTGGACAACACTCTATATAATGTGTATAGTCCAATCAAGACGGCAAAGGAACTGTGGGAATCTTTGGACCACAAATATAAAACAGAGGACGCCGGTGCGAAAAAATTCGTCGTTGGAAATTTTTAGATTATAAGATGGTGGATTCTAAGCTAGTCGTTGGACAAGTTCAGGATCTCCAACTTATCTTGCATGATATTCATGCAGAAGGTATGCATCTAAGTGAATCTTTTCAAATTACTACTATAATTGAGAAATTACCACAGGGCTGAAAAGATTTCAAGAATTACTTAAAACATATGCACAATGATATGAAACTGGAGGAACCAATTGTCAGATTAAGGATACAAGAAGACAACCGCAAATCTAAAAATAAGACCAGGTTGGAGTCCAAGGCCAATATTGTGGAACGGGAGCTTAAAGTCAACAACAAGAAGAAAAAGCATGTTGGTGACAAAGGCAGAGACTTCAAGAGACTCAAATTCAAGGGCAAGTGCTACATCTGTGATAAGTTCGGGCATCGAGTAAAGGATTGTCGCAGCAAGCGCAAGAAGAATGCCCAAGCCAACGTGACTGAAGTGGACAATCTTTCTAATGGGGTGAATGACATCAGCCTTTTCGCCGTTGTGTCTGAAACAAACCTTATTGGAAATCTCATAGAATAGTGGGTGGACACTGGAGCTACTCGCCACATTTGTTTAGACAGGCGGATGTTCGCCACTTATTAGACAATAGATTGAGAACAACTACATATGGAGAACTCTTCTACCTCCAAGGTGGAAGGTCAAGGAAAAGTGATATTGAGGATGACTTCGGGAAAGGAACTCACGCTCAACAACATGCTGCATGTGCCAGACATTTGCAATAATTTAGTTTCTAGGTCTCTGTTGAGCAAGAATGGGTTTAGGCTAGTGTTTGAGTCTGACAAGTTTGTACTCACAAAAAATAAAATGTTTGTGGGTAAGAGTTATCAAATTGACAATCTGTTCAAGCTAAATGTAATGGTTGTTGTACCTAAACTTGCAATAAATAAGAATGAATCTTCTTCTGCTTATATTGTTGAGTCCTCTTTATGACATGGTAGATTATGATATATTAATTATAATTCTCTTTGTAGATTAATTAACAATAATTGACTGCGTAAATTTGATAATGATCTGAATCACAAATGTGAGATTTGTGTAGAGGCGAAATTAGCTAAGGCTACTTTTCATTCTGTTGAAAGAAATATAGAACTTCTAAATTTAATTCACAGTAATATTTATGATTTTAAGTCAATTCAAACAAGAGGTGGTAAAAAATATTTTATTATTTTTATTGACGATAGCATTAGATACTGTTACATCTATTTGCTTAGAAGTAAGGACAAAGTCTTAGAAATATTTATATATTATAAGAATGAAGTTGAAAATCAACTTGAGAAGAAAATCAAAGCTCTAAGAAGTGATAAAGGTGGTGAATATGAATTGCCTTTTGGTGAATTCTGTTCGTAGCATGACATAATTCATCAAACTACTGCACCTTATTCTTCACAACAAAATGGTGTTACTCAACGAAAGATAGAACATTAAAGATATGATGAATACTATGTTGATTAATTCTAGACTACCTCAGAACTTGTGGGGGAATACTATTTTTTTAGCTAGTTATATTCTTAATAAAATACCCCACATGAAGACGAATAAGACATCTTATGAATTGTGAAAATGTCAAATATGTACCAACAAATTCTTATTAGTGTGGGGGTGTTGAGCAAAGGTAGCAGTGCTTACACTAAAGAAGTCAAAATTGAGACCTAAAACCAATGACTATGTATTCATCGGTTATGCTAATAATAGTAGTTCTTATTGGTTTCTGATTCACAAACTCAAATTTTCAGATATACATGTTAATAGTATTATTGAGTCAAGGAATACGGTATTCTTTGAACATATATTTTCTTGTAAATCTAACAAGAGACAAATTCTGTAAACAGAACTTACGACATTACTTAAAGTAGTGATCATGACGAAAACCAAAAAGAAGATGATGAAGAACCTATACGTACTAAACGGGCTAAAATATTCAAATATTTTGGTACAAATTTTCTAATATATTTGTTAGAAAATGATCCTCGAATTTATAAGGAAGCGTTATCCAGTGCTGAAGCCCATTTATGGAAAGAGGCTGTGAACAACATGATTGAATCCATCCTTCAGAATCATAAAAGGGAATTAATCAATTGACAAGTACAAAGCAAGACTTGTGGTCAAAGAATACAGATAAAAAAATGTCTTGATTACTTTGACACATATTCACCAATTACAAGAATAACGTCTATACATATGCTAATTTTCATAACGGTGTTATTTAATCTGGATATGTATCGAATGGATGTGAAGACAGCATTCTTGAACGGTGAATTGAATGAAGAGATTTACAAGGAACAATCGGAAAGGTTTGTTGTTTCTGGATAAGACAACAAAGTTTGTAAGCTCGTCAAATCTCTTTATGATTTAAAACAAGCACCAAAGCAATGACATGAGAAATTTGACAACACTACGATGCCAAATGATTTTAAGACAAAAGAATGTAACAAGTGTGTCTAAGTTAAAAGCACAAATAAAGGAAATGTCATCGTCTATCTTTATGCTGATGACATGCTCATCGTGATGATCAAATGATCAAATCTACTAAAAAAATGTTGAACAAACAGTTTGACATGAAAGATTTGAGAGTGGAGATGCTATTTTAGGAATGAAAATTTCTTAAACATCTTAGGAATATGCTTTATCTCAATTGCATTCTATTAAGAAAATACTTGGTAAATTTTTCAAGGATGATGACTGTCCTGTGAGGACGCCGGTAGATGTAAATCGATATCTATCAAAAAATGCGTGCTAAAGCATATCTCAATTAGAATATTCCAAGATTACTGTGAGTCTAATGTACTTAAGCCATATTTGTTTTGGCTGACTAATAGTCCGCCCAGACTATTTGTCACGCCCCAACATTCGGGTCACGCGAAAGTCCACCAAAATACCCATTTATGAAAATAAATTTTACAGTTAATAATCAAAATGAACAACATTTGAATAAAATTCTCACGGTTCAACTCTCATAAAATTGTAAATCATGCAATCTCATACATGAATAATAGTATCACCTCAAGGCGTACAAAATCAGCTATCACAGGCATTACATGTAAAAGTACATGTACAAAAATAGGGAAAACTACAGCAAGTCATCCATCACCTCTGCAACTAGGTCAACTCGCCATGATCACCTGAAAATATTTTTTAGAAAATCTCACACCGTGAGCCGAAACCCAATAGAATATAGACAGTAAAACTGTAAATCAGACTATGTAATCTCACACACATGGGCTCAACCACGGGAGCCAAAAATGTTTTTTCATCAAAAATTAACAGTTTTCCATCAAGCCTCCACGGGCCTAAAAAATGGTTTTATCTCATAAAACCCACGTTTTTTATCCTTCAAACTATACATATCATCCCAACAGATATCATGCCACAATTAAGGAGAAAGCTGTAAACAAACAGTAAGCTCGACTCGGGCCATACGCAATCGAGGAGAAAGATGTAAATGAAATCTTACGTACCGACTCTGCCCTACGGACAAAGGTAAAACTATAGATTCTCATCCATTACCCTGAACGCACAGTCTTGGTAATGACGAGTTCTATACGGAGCCACAACAACGTACTCAATTTACGGATCATGCCCGAGGGTCCAAAGCACCCACACAACCACTCAATTTACGGGACCTGAGCCCGAGGGTACAAAGTACCAAATACACTCAATTTTCGGGGACTAACCCGAAGGTACATAGCACCTACGCTGCGTACATTTTTGGACTTACACCGAGGAGCAATGGAAGCCTAACTCAACCAAAGTCACTGTCACAGTACATCTAGGGATAACATTTAAAAATCCACTATAACTCAACTACGAAAACAAGTAAAATAGCTTATACATGCATGTATAAGAGATCTCATCCATCAACGTGGAGATCTAAAATTATTTCCCAAAAAACGTTTTTAAAAGGATAGGCTCAACCCCGCGGGTTAGCTCCAAACCTCCATAATCACGTTTTTCACCCGATTTCATAAATCACCATTTTTAAACCTCCTTTTAAAAACCACATATGTCAACACACCCGGATCATGTATAAAAATCGAGAAAATGCGTAAAAATCTATTTTTACTCAAAAATTAAGGTTTACACATGAAAATTACGTTTTATGCATTTCTACCCAGTGAAAGCATACACAATTATATATATCACCCCAATACAGTAGTAGAGTCTAGAATCTTACCTCAGAGAGTTAAAAGCTCGACGTCTCAAAACTGAACAGCGTCATAACGAGAATTCGACCGGATATATACGAACCCTTCGGCCCCGATAGTAAGGATCCACAAAGGAAACAACAAAAATCCAAGCCCTAAGCCCACAAATCTAGAGAGTAGAAGGAGAAAAGGGTTTCTTAGGGCTGAAAAAATATTTTTGTATCAAAAATCACGC
Organism: Heliamphora exappendiculata; assembly: GCA_034768845.1. NCBI lineage: Eukaryota > Viridiplantae > Streptophyta > Magnoliopsida > Ericales > Sarraceniaceae > Heliamphora > Heliamphora exappendiculata. Next base: position 4,480,449 of record JAOTRH010000024.1, on the reverse strand, counting down.
CACTGGTCCATTTATAGAAAACAGAATAATGCACTGTTCAATCGACCGAACCATAGGGTTCAGTCGATCGAACATAAAAAACCAGTTCGGTCGACCGAACCTCCGAGAAAAGCTACTGGAATTTTAGGTCTCGATTTTGTGAAAAAAAACATGATTTTTGGTCCAAAACAAGCTAAACACCAACCAATCGAGCCTCTATCAAACCTCGAAAAGCGCGTAACACATTTATACATGTTGTTCTACAACTGTAAAGTATAAATCATGCATGATGCTATTCATATACTGAATCAAACATGTCAAATATATAAACAACATAAAAGAATAAGGTTCCGGGTCTCACACTATTAGTCCGGAGTATAGTCCAATACCGCGTTTGTTAAGCCTCCGGACTAATAATTCAGGCGGACTAATCCGGATTATTAGTCCGCCAAACGGGGGTAATTAGTAGGGGGTTGGTGTGGGATTAGGAAGGATTGGATTAAGGAGTGAATTTAAAATTTTTTAAAAATAATAAGACATATTAAAATATTAAAATAAATAACATAAAATTTAACAATAACATAAAATTTAATTTATTAATTTATTTAAGTTAATTTTAAAATAAATTAACTTAATACAATGGTAAATTATTATCTAATTTGTTATTTAATCCCAATCAATTCAAACACAAAAAAATTAATTCCACCTCACTACTAATCCACTTCATTACCAATCTTTCCTCACTACTGATCCAATCTAATTCAGTCCGAATTATCAAACGAGCCATTAATGAATTGCACACGACCGAATATAGTATATGCAGTGAGTAAATTAAGTAGATACACAAATAACTCAGGGGCAGACCACTAGAAGGCTATAGTTCGAGTTTTTAGATATCTAAGATACACCCGTAACTACGGATTGTGTTGTACCTGATATCCAGCTATTCTGGAAGGCTATTGTGATGCCAACTGGATATCTGATACAAAAGACACAAAATCCATAAGTAGATATGTTTTCACTCTCAGAGCTGTAGCTGTGTCTTGAAAATCTTGCAAATAAACATGCATCGCTAGGTCAATAATGGAAGCTGAGTTTATAGCTTTAGATAACACTCGAGAAGAAGCACAATGGCAACGCCATTTCTTAGAAGATATTCCAATGTGGCTTAAACCTGTGCCAGTAATTTGTATTCATTGTGATAGTCAATCTGCAATTGAAAGGGCACAGAATAATTTGTACAATGGTAAATTACGACATATACGTCGTAGACACAATACAATTAAACAACTGTTTTCAAGTAGAATTATATCCATTGAGAGTATATAAAGTCAAAAAATAATATCGCGAATTCGTTAACCAAATGTTTGATCAGAGAGCAAGTGAATTGTTCATCTAGAGGAATGAGACTAAAGTCTATTACTAAAAAGACACTTTAATAGCAACCCAACCTAACTGACTGGAGATTCCAAGTTCTAGGTTCAATGAGAGAATCGAATTATATGTGACTCTAGGAGAATCACTGGGGAGATTAACTCCTACTCATTTTTATGATGAAATAGTGATATCTGCAGTGTATTTAAGCATAAGCGATGCTTTTAATGATTCTTATACCTTGGATATCCAAGTGGATTATGGAAAGATACCCTTAATAAGAATCATTTATATGAGTGTGAACTGGGCAGGTTCTATGAAAATTGTTAATGCTAAATTCTCTAGAGCACTTATGAATGACCCGGCATGTTCAGAGCCAAAATAAAAACAACCGTGAGAACAAGGTTGTGTTATAAAGATTCTGTGTAAACTCTATTGTCTTGGCTTACATAAACGGCTGAACAGTTTAAGACATCATGTTCACCGATTAGCCAGTAAGTCTAATATTTTCTCACAAATGAAGGTTCAAAGCCAATAGCTACCTATTCTATGTAGAATTTTTTTTTATTGAACTCTCTCTGTGTCTACATCATATTGCGTTTCTTTTTCCATCAAATTCTATTTATATAGGGGATTGTTGAAAATTTTGTGGGTTTTGAACTTGGTGGAACATAATTTTTAGCTAATTTTGAAACTAAATAACTTTGGAGATGATTACTTTTTTTTGATGATTCTGAGTCCTAATATGTTCCTCTCCATGAGTAGTTTAATTATAAATTTTGTGGCGTTCAAAACCATTAACGGGTGAATGAGAAATTGACTTCAAAAGTGTGCCATTGAAGTTGATAAAAGTTGATAACTTTAGACAATCCCACATTGCTTAGAAGATAACAAGTTAAGGGCATATAAGATTCAAGTTGGGATTTGGGTTTGGGCCCTAAAGGGTACTAAGTTTTGTGGATAGGGGAGGACCTACCTAAGTGTGGGTTCGAGTCCAACCCAACTACGTGCACGCGCTCGACTGATCGGCCTTCTTTGCTGTGCCAAGCCGAGCTAGCCTTGGATCCGGGTTCGCGGATCGCGGGTCGAGTTGGGTCAACCCTTATTTTTTGGAGAAAATTTATTTATTTAAATTTTTAATTTCTGAATATTTTAATTTTTTAAATTAAATTACTTCAAGCTCAAGTTACCATTTTTTGTTCGTTGGATTCAAAAATCGAGCCGTTGGAGTTTCTTTTGGGTGGCGTCTGGTAGGCGGTCTAACTGCCATACCGGACCGGGTTCCTGTCTGTTCGACCAGTCTGAACAGCCACCTTTCAAGCCTATTTAAAGGCTGCTTCTCTGCCGAGATTAAACACTTCAATTCCCGAATTCATTCATTTCCTCCTTATGTGCTACTACTGTTACATTTCCTCTGCATTAAAAGAGTGTTTCAACACAGTTTTCGTTTGTCAAGCCTTTTGATTGTTGTGCTGCTTCTAAAGGCTGCTAATCGTTGTATCTTAAAAGACATACGTTGTCAACTCGAAGTATCAAAGCGATGACATTTTTGTCTTAAGAATATCGTGCCAAATCCGAGCCTCAATCAATATCTACCGTATCAGGTTCTTTCTATTTTTGGTAAATTTCAGTCTTCACAGTTTCTAATTTTTTTACTTTTTATAAAACTACTTGTGGGATATTCTGTGTTTCCAATTTATGCAGTTTTTGTTTCACTTATTTTATTTTTTGTGTTTTCTGTCTGTTTTGTTAGTACAAAATAGATTATTTTATTTTTTATTTCACCAACATGATGAGAATGTTGTGGTTGTCTTAGTGTTAGAGATGGTCATCGTGGATAGGTTAGTTTGTGTGGAGGTGAAGGGTGGAGGTTCGAGGTTCGAGGTTCAAGGTGGAAGTAGTTTTCATAGCGGGAGAGAGGGGGGGAAAACTATTGGTGTTAAGTGGGATTTTGAGTTCGGGGTTACAACATGGCACTAAATATTTTTTTGTAAATACCAAAAATATTCTTTTTATTTAACGGTAGTCTCTAATTGAACGTAATTGGAAAACGAGGAATAATTTAAGTATTAAATTGAGATTTTTTTTGAAGACCAAACTAAAAATTACCTTAAAACTTTGGGAGTAAAAATGTAATTTACCCTTTAAAATTTGTTTTGCTTTCAAAGCTTTCACTTATTTTACCATTTCTATTTTTGTAGCTAGCTATGCAAACTATGCAATCTCTAGAACATACTAACAAAGAACTTTCCTCACCTAGAAGTCTCCTCTGCCTTTCCTTCTATCTCTAATTCTGAAACCTAGTATAGGCCTGTTTGAAATAAAAGGAAGAAATTTTTATTTATTTTTCCTTTTTTTTCTTTCTTTTTAACCGAATTCCTTACTTTTCAATTTAATTGGTTTTTTTGGAGCTTTTTCCCGTTATTTTTGAACTTTTTTCGTATTTATATTTTAGTTTAATTTTTTTTACTTTTTTAGCTCTTTGTGATTAGAAGAATCTAAAAAGTATACTTGTTTAGACCAGAGTGAAAAATTAAAAACAGTAAAACACCACAAAAAAGCCAAAGCCTATTAAATTGGTTTTTTTTATTTTATCTAATTTTTTAAAAAAACAATTGGTCATTTTTTTCATGATAAAGTACATTCATTTGGTCTAATCTAAAAAAAAACTTTAAAAGTCAATAAAAATATAAAAAATTATATAAAGAAAGTCGGACCAAACACATGCTAAATATGACTTATCAGCTTATTTGGTTTTTTTTATTATTTCTTATTTGTTATTTTTTTTAATTTAAAAAAAATAAAATATCATAATCAAAATATGAATTCTTTTATTATAAATAAATAATAATAATATAAACTAAGATAATAAACCATTATTTTGACTTTTAAAAAAGGCATGCATCGCATAGGGCTCACTCTTGGTAAGCCTAGCAGAAGTTAATAAACCATAATTATTTCTTTCACCGCCACTTAGCCTTTGTTTGTCTATTAGTTTTAAGCCGATTTAAAGTTGATTTTTTTGTTTTTGGTTTAAAACTTAAAAAGCTAAAAAAAATTCATTTTCCAACTCTCAATTTTTAGCTTATTTGTTTTTTGACATTTTAACTTTTTTAATAATAATTTTTAATTTTATTTTTTAGCTTTTTGATTTTTTCGTTTCGCAAAGTGCACTTTAAAACCTCGTTTGGCAATTTGATATTAAGTTAGATTTTTTGTTTAAAATCACTTTAAATTTAGAAAGCCAAAAGTTCATTTGGAAGTGATATTGGATAACTTTAAGCCAAAGGATTAAAGTGATTTTAAGTTAAAAAATAAAAAAAAATTATTTAAAATTGTTATAAATTTATTTTTTGATAATTTTATATTCAATATAGATCTTATTTGATAAACTTTTGACAAGTATATTTTAAAAATATATTTTTATTAAAAAAATTGTATAATAAAAATTGTGATATTTTTAAAAAAATAAAAAAAAATTTATGTAAAAAAACAAAAAAGCTAAAAACCTCAAAGTTGGAAAATAAAGTTTTTTAGCTTTTTTAACTTTAAGTAAAAAGACAAAACACCTGGTTTTAAGCCAACTTAAAACCAATTAGCAAACGAGTGATAAATTTTTCTTTAGTATCTAAAATTGCATGTGACATATTTTTATCTGCACAGTAAAATACAAGTTTTTAAATGTATTTATAAAACAGTGCAAAGAGAATATCATTTTCATAAGTTTTTTCTCTACTCTCTTTTATTGCACGCATATCACGTGTGGTTCGGAGTTTATTATTTCTAAGTATATTTGGCTAGGATGGAGGTAAACTACGAGTTTATGAGTTCCAATTTGTTTATTCACTTAACAAAATAAAATAAAAAATATTTATTTTTTATTAGTTTAAATATTATGATTTATTATTATATTAGCAGTGGAGCCTACAATTTAGACTAATAAAAAAATATGTATTTTTCATTTACTTTGTTAAATAAAAACAAATTTATTCACCACAAGTTATATAGAACTCATTGGTGGTGTTTGGTATTATTTAAATTAGTAACTTATAAATTGTAATTTATAGCATGAGTTATAAGTGTTTGGTACAAATTATAACTTGTAGCTAAATTAAAAAAAGTAATTATAAGTTGTAACAAAAATTGTGAGTGTTTAAAAATTTTTATAATAACAAAAAAACTAAAATTAATTACAAAAAACTAAAAATTAATGGGTTGTTTTTCGAATTGTACCATTTCTTCTTTTGTAGCAAGATATGCAAACTATGCAATTTCATAACATACTAGGAAGAGCTTTCCTCACCTAGAGATCTCCTCTGCCTTTCCTTTTATCTCTAATTCTGAAACCTAGTATAGGCTTGTTTGAAATAAAAGAAAGAAAATTTGCTCCTTTTTTTTCCTTTTTCTTTTCTTTTTAACTGAATTTCTTACTTTTCAATTTAATGGGTTATTTTTTGGAGCTTTTTTTTTTGTTATTTCTGAATTTTTTGTATATTTATATTTTAGTTTAAATTTGTTACTTTTTGGGTTCCTTGTAACTTGAAGAATCTAAAAATTATACCTCTTGTAACTTGAAGAATCTAAAAATTATACTTGTTTAGGCCAAAGTGAAAAAAAAAGTTAATTAAAACAATAAAACACCACAAAAAAAGCCAAAAGCCCGCTAAGTTGGCGTGATGTCCCAATTTTCTGAGACATCTTTAAAAAATAGCTTATAATTTGTTTTTTACATTCATACTTATTCAAATAGATAAGTTAAGAGAAGTGAACTTCATCATTACCTTCAAAAAAATTTCCAAAAAAATATTACAATCCAGAAAGTTTTCAAAAGACTTGGAAGTTACGTTTACAATTCAAGTTTAATTACGGTTTCTACCGGATATTTTGCTCCAGTTGTTAGTTAAGTTTCTGCTTCGTTCTCTAGCACTCGTTCCTCGATATATATTTTTTTACCTGGCATAAGATGTCATGAACTGTAACGCCCAATAAGCATAACCCAAAATCCTACGAACCTACCCTCAACACACATTATTCTAGCTACACAAGTAGGTAAATAACAATAGATAAACAATTATAATAACAAAATTAAACTCATAAAAGTTCCAATGTAAGTTCACAATGTTCTTTGCTCAAGTTTTCAAAAATCAATCGTTGTTCAAGAGAATTGTTCCCGGGTCTCACCAAGAGAACTCATCCCACACTAATCACCATATTTTCATAACAGGTACTCACTTACTCGGTACCATTATATTCCCGTTCACTAAGCTCTAGTACGCTTACCTCCGAATCGTCACGGCACACGTAAAATGATCGATTTACCATCACAGCACACATAAGACAATATCAAAAAAGTCACGGATCAAGACATAGTACGGCTCATGACGTACATAAATCCAACCTCAACACTTAGCCGCACACTCACACCCCAAATCAAAAGCTAAGATCACAATATGAATTTCACAATAGTTTTTGTATCGTTATGTGAAAGGCCCATTCCACGTTTTACTCACCCCCATGATACCATTACATTTTCATTCACTAAACTCTCGTACACCCATTTTCAAATCATTACGGCACACGTGAACCGATAGCAGAAAAGGTACGACTTAAGACATAGCATGACTCATAACGTACATGAACCATTCCTCAATACCATAAGATAGTATTCAACCCAACCTATGTCAAAACCCCAATTTCTTTTCAAAAAGACATTGTTCATTTGAAGTTCATAGTTTTGTTCTCTATACATGATCTTGGTCAACTAATTATGCTCTCAACACAAGATATCTAATCAACTTTTAATATGCTCAACATGCAATAAAGCACAAAAAGTCTCATACATGATAAGTTAAAAATATATTACAAGTCACTTACTAAGCATTACCAATCATTACAAATTAAAAATCTAAATTCGAATGGTCCCATCGTAAAATACTTTTAAAATACTAAACATCAGTAATTTGTTACAAAATTTAACAGAGTGGTAGATATACATGTTAATCACAAGTTTCATAAAGAAACTAAGCTATGGGGAGTAACTAAAATTCGTTTCATAAAGAAACGAATTTTAGAAAAAATCACCCGGTCAAATCAGTTCAAATGAAAGATGACTCAAACATCTAGCTCCGAATATAAAGCTTGATCTGTGGGGGTTTTTATAGACTTTTCTAAACATGGGCAAAGTAGACTATTTTTTTACAGCTTTGACGTAATACTTTAAAAAAATTTTTGAGACACTTAAACACATTTCTAGGTCCTATCAAAAATCACATATGCTAAAAATATTTCAAAAAAACTCTAGTAAAAATAGGTTTAGAGTTAGGCACTATTTGATTTCTCTAAAAATTTGGGTAAAGGCATAAAAATGACTTTTTCTTGGTTTTTTTTTTGGTGAAATTGTTTCCTTTCTCGTTTAATTTAGATTACAGGTCCATAAACACTAAGACCACATAAAAACAAAACATCAGTGAGGTGTTAACATATTGATATCACATTTATTCAATCCATGAAGAATAACGCAAGAACAACCAAGTGTAAAAACTACTGATGTCTCATAGTTCTCCTATTCGATTCTTCTTTGAACCTTCGTGTTTCTAAGTTTGGTTTTAACATCTTAGATCTTATTAAATATTGTAGAGATCTTAAACTACCAGTGCATTGGATATCTATCATTTTTAGAAAAATATCATTTTTTAAAAAAATAAGAAAATCCAAGATATCCGAGCACGTTTTTAAGAAAAATAGAGTCGCTATTTAGTTTTTGAGAAAAAAATCAAGAAAAACAAAAGAATGCTGGTGGTCTTTTAAAAACGTAACCAGAAAAAAAAAAGAGAATTTAGGGGCTAAATTACGAGAAGGGAATGTGTTAAGCACCCTTCTCGCCTAATCATGAGGTTGGACTCTACTTTGTCAATATTAGTTCTTATTATAAATTTTTTTAAAGGTAACATATACAGAACGGGAGGTTGAAGAGAGTTCAAACAAAAGCAAACAACAAAATAAAATCTAGCTACGATTCTTAGGGTCATGCGATTTGGTTGTCATTTCTAGATATGCCACACTTACAGTTTAAGTAAAGCAAATCGAAAAGCATGCAAATGAATAGTAAAATGAACAAATAAAGACTTAAGGAACATGCAACAAAATTTTAGTTTCTAGCATGCTATAAACAAGCTATACAGAGCAAAACAGAAAACATCAAAACACTATTTCGAGCTAATGGGTATACACAAAAACTCACAGTTATAACAATAAATATTGTGACCGTGACAAATATAATCACAAATCAGGTGGCCATGATATAAATAGGGTTACCGTGACAAACATGATAAATAAAACCTCACGGCTGTCACATATAAATGTCGCGGCTATGATTTTTAGGAGATCCAAAAAAGGGCATATGCATTGCACAAGGCTTGAAATAAGCTCAAATGGATGGGATATGCAGGACAAAGACCACAACCTATTAGATTTAGGATAGATCTACCATTCTTAATCCGATGTATAAATAATAACTCAAAACAGAATGTGTAGAATATCAAAAAAATGAATGCCAGAGAACTTAAAACATATTTACATGCTACTAATCTCTCAAACACTACACGTCCGTGATAAATGAGATGACCGCCGTGAGAAATATTAAGGAAAAGCTGGCGGCCGTAACATTTACATAACGTCAAAAACATGCAAAAATATGGGTACGAAGAATGGGGACCGTGACCCACTAGATCTAGGCCAGATATATCATCATTTACCCAACAAAAGGAGAGACAGAAGTATGAAAAGATGAAATATTAAACAGAACAACAAAATGATATACAAACTTGAAATAAACATATAACAGATAGGTTTGAAAAGGGGTTTTAGCACTTCTGGTATTAAACAAATGTCACGGCCGTAGCATCACAATGTTGCGGCCGTCCATATAAAGAGGCATAAATGTAGCGGCGCCTATAAAAAGGACACAGCTGTCACTATTAGTTTAACTGAACCTACGACCGTGACATAAAAAGTTACGGCCGTGAGGTTCTAGAACCTCAGTAAACTTCTAATGTATTCAATGTGCTTGTGTGCATCAAAACAGAATACGAACAAATGTGAATATATAAAATTACAGACAACAAAGTTACTGTTAGTAATGAAAACTTAAAAGAAATGAATATTTACATTGAAATGAATGATAAACAATCAACAAAACAATGGAAAACTTATCCATGACACCCTTAGGGGAAAAGAATGAGGGTTAAGGAAGAGTCACCGGATCCTAAGGTTACCTCATGTGAATATCCAACTCGAATGACCCCTCAGTGGTGAGAATACGATACCTCCGATCCAATATACGCGCTCCAAGAGTTCTTTCAAGGCAAGCTAGAACATGAATGAAGGTCGAAAAGTATGGGATGAATGTCGGGATATCGGGTGAGAATAGATTTTGATAGAGTTTTGTTATCCAGGGTTCTTCTCTCTCCCTTTTGCTTGGAATCGTCGCTTATTTATAGGCAAGGTGGGAGGGTAAACACCCTCTGGAATGTTGTCACCTGTCCAAAAGGGGTAACAGTGATAGCCGCTACTTTTTTACTTTTGTATAGTACAAGCTGTTATCTTATGGTGGTAAAAAGGACAGCCGTGACTTTCAAAAGTCACGGCTTAAACAAGAAATGAACGGCCATGACAAAGAAAGTCACAGCTTGATTTAGGATTTTCAAAAAGGTTACAGCCGTGAGAGTAAGGACACGACTTATTCTAATGTTTTCAAAAATGTTGCAGCCGTGATGATAAGGATATCATGGCCTGAAGATTGGTTTAAGGTCTTGGGATTTTGAGCCACATTCGTGATCTTTGCTTGCTTGGGAGTATCCTTGGACATAATTCTCATTTTTTTTTGTCATTGAGGTGCATTCGAAATGGGTGCCTAAAATTCGGCTTGGTCAGATTGGGGTGTCTATAGAGGCCCAGCCCAAAACCAACGAGTATGTAGGGCAGCCCATAATTATTTTGGCCCATCTAAGGACGACCAGCCTACAAATAAGTTCGGGCCACCCTAGAAAAGGGCAGCTCAAGCTATAATTAGTTTAATTGATAAACCCTCAGCTAGAAGATCCCTTAGAGAGACTCCATCCTCGGAACGGTAGTTTGAGAAATAGAGCCAGAGCTTCTTGAAGCCACCATTATAACCTAGAGATGAGGTGAAATCCACAAGATAAAGAAATGAGATGCAGAGTCCCAAGAGGACTCAGCAACCATGGTTTCAATCCCTATATAAAGGAAAGCACTCCATATCCATAGGTACACAATTTCAACCCAGCTCTTGATTAAAAATCTCTCAAAGAGAAATCTAACTTGAACGTCGGAATACTTCTTGATCAAACCACGCCGTAAAGCACTAACAGTGTCTTACACTTGCAAGAGTTCGAGAACCACACGTCAAATCACCAAGGAGTTCGACAACTAGGAATTCGATCCATATTTCTGTTAGGAATCATCAAGGTTGAACCAATCAAGGTTGGCTTTGATTGTGCCAATAGTGCACACACACTTTTCCCTAATTTAGGTGTATTTTTTCCTTAATTTAGGGAAATGGTGGAGCGAGTCAAAGATAATCATTTTTCTCTACATATATCTATCTATCCATCTATATATATTGGGCCAAAAAGAAATTAATATGCAGGCTCAAACTTAAAATTGTTTGGGCTTGGTCCAATGAATTTTCTTAAAATTTCAACAGGCTTAATAAAAAGAATTGGGCCCTTACTTGAGTTGGGTCATCATTCCTACTTGGATCTTAATTTTTAGTTTTGGGTCTTGTGCGCATTTGGACTTTCTTGGAGAATTTGTCTTTATTAATAATTGAGCATTTTATTGGAATTTGGCCTACATTAGGATTAGGCCTAATTAAATACTTTGGGCAATATTAAAATGGAGCTTAAATTATTGCTTGGACCTTATTTAATATTTTGGCCTTGGTCACTATTTAGGTCTAATTTGAGTCTGAGCCTTGATTACACTTGGGTCTAATTTAAATTTTTGGGCTTTAATTATAGTTGGACCTTATTTAATCTTTTGCCATATTTAAATCTATAACCTTAATAAATTTTTGGGCCTACTTTGAGTCTTGAACTTTTTAAGGGTCTTGAGATTCTAATAATGTTTGGGCATTGAAATTTAAGTTTTATGGAAGATTTAGACTTTTTATAAAACTTGGGGCTCACTTGGTTTTGGGCTCTATAAAGGACTTGGATATTTTTATTTGATAATGGGCCAATTGGGCCTTATGGAAAATTTTAGCCTTTATTTGTTTCTGGGCTATTTGGGCCATATAGAAAGATTTAGCCTTTATTTGGTTGTGGACTTTATGGCAACTTGGGCCTTACTAAATTTTAGATTTATGGACACTTGAGCCATATGGTGACTTGGGTTGTATTTAATTTAAGTTAGCTTTTCTGTGTTTTGGTCCTCTTTTTAGTTTTTGGGAATTCGCCTGTTAAGTTCTCAACATAAACTTATTTTTTCTACGTATTACAGTTGGTTTTTTGTCTTATTTGTTTATTTTTAATTTTTTGGTCATTTTTTTATTTTTTCGATTGCTTATAATAAAAGAATATAAAGTACACTCATTTGTCCAATCCAGAAAAAGTCAATAAAAATGAAAAAAATTATATAAAAAAATTAGACTAAACACACGCTAAATATGGCTTATCAACTTATTTAGAGATTAGAGGTGAAGGGTGGAGGTTGGAGGTGAAGGTGGAGGTTATTTCCATTGTGGGAGAGAGAAGGGGAAAACTTTTGGCCGTAGTGGGATTTTGAGTTTAGGGTTGCAACATTGCACTAAATGTTACTTATACAGATGATGAATGATCGACCGAGTACAGATAAGATATAAGAATTAAAACTCTGAGTACTCAGAGTTTATTTAATAAACTGTGAGTACTCTAAGTTTAAGCATGTTGTTTAAAGTAACCCTATACCTCTTCTAAATGAACTTTTTACTTTTTGAGCTTAAAGTGACTTTAAGCAAAAATTCTGACTTAAAGTCAAATTACCAAACGAGATCTATACATATACAAAGTACACTACCCTCTTTTGGAGGCAAGTACAAGGACATCACTAAAATGTGACAGTCTGTTGCATTTAGTTGAAGTTTTTGCACTGACCTCAAGAATATGGTAAAAAGTAGACTACGAGGTAAGTGTAAGAATTTCACTAAAATGTGACCGACTATACATTTTTATATTTTAGTGAATTCCTTACACTTACCTTTAGAATATGGTAGAGGGTAAAAAAAGTACACTACCCTCTTCTAGAGGTAAGTGTAAGGACTTCACTAAAATGTGAAGACACTACCCTCTTATGGAGGTAAGTACTAGGGCTGGCCCTTCTCTTGAGAAAATAAAGCAACCGCTTTGAGCTTTCAATTTTTGCTAAAAAAATGGGGCCTCAAAATTTATATTACCTTTTATTATACTTTCTATAATATTAAAAAATTAAAATCTAATTAAAATAAGGGGCCTAGTCCAAAAAAACTCAAATACAACCTCAAAACAATATATATTAAATTAAAAAGGTTCACTTCCAAAAAAAACTAAATCCAAACACATTTTTATCAAATTTGCCCTAAATCGACTAAAACTCATCTGGCTCTCTGAAACGCAACCTCTTTTGAAACAAATTGCCAAACAGACAATCTTCATCTTCCATTCTTCCTCCGAAACATAGTCGACGGCAACGAGGGACTGAGCGAGTCGCAACACGTTGACACCGACACAAGCACACAGCCTCTTTCGAAACACAGTCGACGGCGACCGAGTGACGAGCTCGACGATAGCGACGTTCTGCTGACTGCTGTTATCGGCTCTTCCAGAATCCCAGATCTAGTTCTCAGCTGAGTCAGCTCTCTAAAAGTAATTTATTACCATTTTATGATTTATCAGTTCTCATTTTTTAATTTTATGTTCTGTCATTTTTTAATTCTCATTTTATGTTCTGCCATTTAATGGATTATACATCTATTTTTTTATTTACATGATTTGAGTTTAACTTTTAGGCATAATAATTTTTTCATGTTGATTTGCAAAATTTATTTTTATTTTCTCGTGTCTATTTTTTTATTTGCAGAATTTTTTTAAAAAATACCTCCTAAAATGTATTTGTCTGGATCTAAAAAAAGAAAAAAGAAAAAGTAGAAGAATTAATTCAATCTCAAGTGGGAGCTCTTGAAAAAAAAAATTGTAATAAGAAACAAGAAGAGAATTCAAATTTTGTTGAAATTTTGGAGACTGAAGATCATGAACATTCGATAAATGAAGAATACAAAGAGAAAGATAATGATAGTGGAGAAGTTAATCAAGGGACCAATGTGAATGAAAATGAGAATGATAATGAAGAAGTTAGGGGTTTTGAGCATCAAAGTGAAGAATATGGTCCTTTTAATATTAGTGATCCATGTAATTGAAATCATATTGATCAGAATTTCATAGATTTATTAGTTCAAAGAGGTTCTACAAGAACGAATGATGATTTAAATTTTCCTAAAGATAGTTTTGGTAGACATTTCTTCTCAACGCAATATATACGACATTTATCAAATGGAGAAAAACGTGACAAGAAATAGCTAGTATACTCAAATACCTTGGACAATGTATTTTGTTTTTTTTGTAAATTATTTAAGCATGATGAAAATAAGACTCAATTGGCTAATGAAGGATTTAAAGACTGGAGAAATTTTGGTTAGATACTTTGTTAAATCTAGGCAACCCAAGAGGGGGGGGTGAATTGGATCTTTTAAAAAAAATATTTTAAATAATTTTTAGAAATCTTTTAATATTACAATAAAATAAGGTATGCAAGTATATAATCAAAGCAAATATTAAAATATGAGGGATAGAGAAAAAAAATCAGACACCAGGAATTTATAGTGGTTCGGCTTTATCCTAGCCTACATCCACTTCTCAATATCTCCGTTGAGTATTTTCACTATTCAGAATATTTTCGGGCGTATTTCAAGCTTTTACAAGCTTCAAGATTCCACTTGAGCTATCTGAATGTTTACGGGCACATTCACAAACCTGTTACAACTTCAAGAAGATCCTATGAAAATAAGCCCCTGTTTTCTTTTACTCTCTCTTGAACTCTTCTTTGATGAGTTTCACTCACTCACTCAAAGGCTGACATGGTGGCTCACCATTGATTACAATAAATAAAATGTAATGAATAAAGAACACTCACTCTCTTTACAAGATTGATTTACAATAAATGATGGTAAAGAGAGATGAGAAATAAGAACAGGAGTTGCAGTAATGAATATGAGCTTGATGGGTTTGAGCAATAAAATAATAAATGCAAGTCTCTCCCTTCTGTATTCTTTAAATGCTGAGAAGTAACTCCTTATATAAGTTCTTGACCGTTGGAGGTAGGTGGGGTAATAAATGCCAAGAATCCAACCGTTGAGATCTGCCGTAATTTAAATTTCTGTCTTCAGGGTCGACACAAATATCTTTGGTATCGACACAACGTGTCTAGGGCAGGGCTCTTCAATTGGTTGGGTCGACACGAATGCTCTGAGGGGTCGACACAAATTATGCACTTTACCTTCCAATGTTCTGGGGTCGATAGAAATAAACCTGGTGTCGACTCATTTGAACCTTCAACATCCGGAGGAACCATTTGGTTTCGACTCAACTCGTCTCTGGTGTCGACACTAAATCTCTGCTGAAAGTCTCGGTAGTTTTGTGTCAACACAAATCTTCTTGGGATCGACACCAAAATTCTGTAGGCAGGTTTCGGGACACTTGGGTCGACACGATTTGTCGTGGGGTTGACACCAAAAATCTGTAGGAGGTCTCGGTTGTTTTGTGTCGACACAATTTTCATTTGTGTCGACCCAAACTTTCGGAAACCAAAAGTGAGGATCACTTTTGTGT
>JAOTRH010000024.1:4425837-4461080 GCA_034768845.1 Heliamphora exappendiculata | reverse complement strand
AATAAATAATGTCTAATGGACTAATAACTCTACCCACCCCCACCCCCACCCCCACCCCCAATTATATATAAATCAAATAATATAATAAATATGAATCTAGTGAAATACAAGGCGCACACATAGCCCAACAAAAAATATACACACAAATTCCTATAATACTTTATTTCAAAATTTCACTTCATTCTAAAAAAACAGCAATACTCCTATCTAATAACTTATTTACTACTTATGTCAATTATATATAATTGTTACAATCAACTATATAGAAAGTTAATACTATCCAATTTGAACAAAAAATAATAAAATTAACTTTTTACTCAATCAATCAACTATACAAAAAACTAGCTTAAAAATTAATTTATCAAACAATTTATTTTAAATTCAATTTAATTTTTTTGCTAAAAAAAATTAAATTAAAAATTAACTTTTAATTCAGTTACCAACCAGACCCTTATTCACTGTTTATTAGGCAATGTATAATAAGATATTCATTTTTAGAGATCGAACATGCCACTTTCATAAATATTAGTTCACTGTTTATTAGGCAATGTAGTTAATGCATGAAAAATTCGCATAAAATTAATGCAAAATGCATACAACTCACAACTTAATTCTCATTTTTCTAATTATATATGATATTTTTATATAAATATTTTGGTCGACCACACATATAGAATATCATATTATTTTAAACTTAGACCAATAATTCCTTATTGTAATTTAAGATTTTGAAAAGTAGTTCAACGAAGAATTAATGAAATGTAGAAAAAGGGGAAAATATACACTAACCCCTTAATTTTGTGATGATCGAATTAAAAAAATTACCAAAATCTTAATCTAGCTCTAATGGCATATTTAGCAAAATTTAAACCTCAATATTTAGTGCATTGTCGTTCTTGAGTTCTTAATTTGTTGCAAAATTATTATAGATTCTTATATAAATTACTTAACCATGATCAGGCTGTGCCTAATTTACACTTCTAGGTTGGATCAACCTTATTTCCTCTTCTATAATAAAGCTTGGTTCTCGAGTTGGTCCAGTTTTAGACTACAATGTGAGGGAACAAAAGGAATGCTAGGGGCTTCTTTGTTATCTCAGACCAAGGGTCCACATTGAACTGGCGACAAGTGGGACTCACTTTTCTGATTTTATTTTTTTAGAATAATATCCAAATTAATAGTCAATCAAATTCTGAAATAAATTGTGAAAATTATTATAATGATGTTAGAATCTAGAAAGAGGGTGCTCGGTCCCAACCACAACGACACGAGTAACTTTGTGTCTTTGTCTTCCTCACAAGAAATGAAATTGGTTATGAAAACTTGATTTCTCTGATTTTCTTCGTCTACCTTCCGATGATTAAGTGAGTATGATATTATTATATGAAAGATGATATATTGAAAGAAAAGTAATTTACTTTCAAGGGGTGAGGTGAATTCCCTCTATGTATATAGAGATATTAATTATCGATCATGCATGTATAAGAAAGATTTGATTTATTAAATTTGCTAAAAATTGGTTAGTCCAACTCTACACTCCCCTTCAGTTGAGTTTGTTAAGTTAGTTAGAGTCGGTGGATAATTAGAGTCGGTGGTAGAAGCATCAAATGTATATATAAAGGGATGTAACGGTAAGAGAATGAATAAGGAAGAAATACATTACTGATATTCTCTCTCCATCTTTCTCTCTCTCTCTCTCTCTATAAAATTTTTTCTGATTTTCTTCTCACTATTCATATTGATTATATTTATCTTAAATCACATTGATTATATGGTCTCAAACAAGCTGCAAGAGTTTGATTTGAGAGATTTACCACTCATTTAGCTATTATCGATTTCCAAGCGTCTTTAGTCGATTTGTTTCTTTTTGTTCTTAAATAAGTGTCATCCGTGGTCATTCTTCTCCTTTATGTGGACGACATTACATTAGCAGGTAATGATTCACAATTGATATATGATGTTATTACCAATTTGAGCTTCGCATTTGATCTCAAAGACCTTGGTCTCTTACACTACTTTCTTGGTCTCCAAATCGAATATGGTGCTGATGGTTTATTTGTTCATCAATCCAAATATGCCACTAACTTGTTAGCAAAGCATAACATGTCTTCTTGTAAATCATGTCCCACACAATTTTCCTCTTTTGTCAAATTGGCCAAAAATGAAGGAACTCCTCTTGAAGATGCTTCACTCTATCGAAGCATAGATGGTGCTTTATGGTACCTGACTTTTACAAGACCCAATTCAACTTTCTCCGTTAATATCTTATGCCAATTCATACACAATTCAACCAATCTTCATTTTTCGGCTATAAAAAGAATCATGCAGTATTTGAATGGAACCACAAGTCAGGGTATACTCTTTCGAAAAGGAAATCTCAAGCTATTAGCATTTTGTGATGCTGACTGGGCTGATGATTCATTAGACAGAAGATCAACCCATGGGTGTTGCATTTTTCTGGGATCTAATCCCATCACTTGGTTCTCTAAAAAGCGGTCCATTGTCTCCAGATCCTCAACTGAAGCAAAAATACCGTGCCCTTGCTATTACTGCTGCAAAAATTTCTTGGATTCGAATTAAGGATCTATATGTTTTCCCATCTGACTTTTCTACACTTTGGTGTGATAATATCAGTGCACTTCCTTTAGCACTGAATCTTGGTTTTCATGCCAGAACCAACCAAACATATTGAGATGGATTATCACTTTATTCGTGAAAAGTTAGTAAACAAGGATCTGCACATTCAGTTTATTTCTGGAGAAAGACCAAATTGCTGACATTTTTACCAAGGGCCTTTCTGGATCGAAGTTCCTTAAATTCTGTTGCAAACATATGCTCTCTTTGTCTCTCGACCATTAGTTTGAAGGAGTGTATTATTGATCATGCATGTATAAGAAAGGTTTGATTTATTAAATCTGTCAAAAATTGGCTAGTCTAGCTCATTACTCCCCTTCAGTTGAATTTGTTAAATTAGTTAGAGTCGGTTATAGAAGCATCAGATGTATACATAAAAGGATGTAACTGTTAGAGAATGAATAAGGAAGAAATACATTACTAATATTCTCTCTCCATCTTTCTCTCCCTCTCTCCCTCTCTCTCTAGAACTTTCTCTCATTTTCTTCTCACGATCCACATTGATTATATTCATCTCAAATCACATTTGTGTTCAATTATTATTATCTCTATTCATCTCGGGATACTACTTGATACTGAATGATCCGATCTATTAATTTTTGGAACTGATCCCAAGAATCTTGCCGAAAATTCCAGGATCAGTTATGATTTGATCAATTTAGAACCGTGTTCTTTGCATCGAATGGCGAATGGGTTAATTACATTCGATTTTTCCTTTTTCCGATCGAGTTGACTTTTGTGATTGCACTTAGGTTGGCTTTTGCGATGTTGTTCCTCTCGATCACGCTTTCTTATTCGATTAGACTGTTCTCTATGAATTAGTATTAGAGACTACCTGTATTAATTATTATTATCAAGTTTTTAAATTATGTTTCATTTTTATCTATCAAGCTAACAATAACACTACTACGCTTTTCTCACTTTTTATCTTTAGTTTTAACTAAATATAAATTAATAAATTTCTCATACCATACGTAATACTATTCATAATTTGCTACTATGAAAAAATATATATGTAGGACACAATATTACTTATATATTCTTATTATTAGTATCAATTTTTGAATTATCTTTCATTTTTATCTTAACGAATAACAATAACACTATAACTCTTTTTTCACTTTTTAATCTTATTATAACTAAATATATATGTAGGATACAGTATTACTTATATATTATGTGTAATCTCATTCCAATTATTAAAGATGACCTTGGCATATTTTCCTAAAATTGAGAATTTCACGTGTCCAATATATACACGTACCTTGAAATAAAATAAAACACAAAGAATCGATTAATTTACAAAACACAAACCTTTTAGAAGAAAAAAGAGAACATCCTTCCAAACAGAAAGGGCAAAATCATCCAAACAATTTTTTTTATTTAAAAAAACTAAAGCCATGTCACTTGAGTCTTGAATTCCATTAGAACCTCAAAAAATATCAAACCAAATATATAATTCTGCAGAACTGCTTCGGCTCTAGGGATTTAAAAGTCAAAATTCATATATAATAATTACCATTGGTTGGCACATATATGTGTGTGCATTGATTAAAAAAAATTTAATTTAGGCTCTTTTTGTTTCAACGAAAAATATTTTATAGTGTTTTTTACTATAGAAATTAAAAGTCAACGAAAAATATTTTATAAGTCAACAAAAATAAGTTGATTTTGATGAAAAATATTTTTCATTTTTTTAAGGTAGAAAATATTTTCACTCTTACCATTGCACCACTACCGGTACAACTATTTTATTATTAGCACCACCAATCTAGAATTTTGAGAGTTAAGGGTCTAGAGGTCCAGGATTGGATTGCCTGAATCACAAGTCTTATATATTGTGTTACAATTACCTCATCATATTGAGAAAAAGCCCAGAGAAATCTATTTCTCATTGATAATTTAGATTCCAGCCCTGAAGCTAAGACAAAAACACGAGAAAGCATGACCAACAACAAAAGCAGTACTCTACGCGAGTATATACTAATAACACTTAATCACGCGAGGGGTCTGGGTTCCTGAAGATCCCATCGTCCTGGGGTTTGAGGCTCTAGACTTCAGGGCCTAGTTGATTTAGGTTCCCAGGGGTCTTAGAGCTTTTGGGAGTCTTGGGGTCCGGAGATTCAGGATATAGGGTCCCGAGAGTCCGAGGTCTTGGGGGTCTAAGGTCCCGAGGTCTCGATGTCCTGGGTGTCTATGGTCCCAGGGGTTTAGGTTCCTAGGTATCTGTGGTCCCGGGGGTCCGGGGTTTGGTGATCCAAGTTCCTGAGGTCCTGAGGATCTAAGTGTCTAGGGGCTCCAAAGTTCGAGATCTAGGTTTCGGGGTCTTGAGGCCCTAAAGTCTCGAGGTCCCAAGGGGTATAGAGCCTCGGAGGTCTGGTGTCCCAGGGGTCCGAGGTCTCACTAGTCTCAGGGGTCCCAAAGTTCGGAGATTTAGACATCAGGATCCTGGGGTCCTGAGGACCGAATTCCTAGGGGTCTTGAGAGTTTTGGGGATCTCGGAATCAGAGGTACTCCCGGGTCCCTTAGTGGTCCAAGGTCCTAGGGGTCCGAGGTCATGAGGTCCCGGGATCCTAGGGACTTAGCGTCCAAGATGTCTAGGGTCCTTAGGGTCCGGGGTCCTAGGTGTCTAGTGTCCCGGGGGTCCAAGGTCTTGGGGTCTTAGGGGTCTGGGGTTCTAGGGGTCCATGGTCCTTGGGGTCCTAGGGTCCCGAGTTTTGGGGTCTTAAGTTCTAAGTTCCTAGGGGTTTTGGTTGTTGGAGGTCCCAAGATTTCGAGATCTTACGGTTCAGGAGTTCGGGGTTTCGAGTATTCATGATCCTTGGGGTTTGGGGGTTTGGGGTACAAGGGTCAGAGGTACTGGTGGTCTAGGGGTCAGAGATCCCAAGGTTCTAGGGTCCCGAGGATCTTGGGTCCCCGGTAGTTGTCCAACTATTTTTTCAATAATTTCGTTTTTTATATCTTGTTTTGCTTAATAGGATGGTGATAGTGGGATTGTCTAATTATTGAATTTTAAAAATTAGGAGTAATTAAATATTAATGATTTTCAATTGAATTCGAACAATAAAAAATATTTTCTAAAAAAATATTTCATATCACAACTAAACACAAAAATTAAGACATTTTTCATAAAATGTTTTTTACGGAAACCATTTTCGGTTGAAAAATATTTTCAACTCAAATAAATGGGGCCTTAATTTTTAAATTTTAGGTAGTTATAATTTTAAAATTAAACAATAGATGGAAACAAAAAATCACAGAATTTCAAATAATATCAAATAGGGTTATTTTGGTATTAGGAAACTTATACTATTTTATTAAAAAGAACTAAAAGTATTCTCTTTTAATATAATAACTAGCAAAAACCTATGCTATGCATGTTCGTATATTATATAATTAGATAATATAAATTTAATATATTAGTTTGTTGAATTAATAACATTAAAAAAATAAAAAATTTCTTAAAAAGTTAAATTTTACAATTTACACAAATAATACCAAATCAAACCAACCCAAACTAAATATTTATTCTAATTAATTGGGGTCGATTACATGAATCATTTTACGTTATTCTATAATTTATAAATAATTATATATATTTTATTATTACAAAACAAATAAAATATTGGGAATGACAATTTATCACGTGGTTATCCCAATTCGCTCATCATTCATTATTATAATTTTGGTTTAATTTTTAATATATTTTCTCTTACTATTTTTTCTAATAAAAAAGAAATTATTAAGTACAACACACAATGAGTAAAATTGAAAAATATAACTTGAAAAATACTCAGAAAACAAAATACATGAATCATATTTATTTTGAGTACAACACACAATCACAAAGATTGAATATACCCCATACTTAAATTATCCAAAAATTTGTAATATTAATATAGTTTATATGGATATCAATATAATTTACAAATGTTTGGTTGATGCATAAATAAAACGAAACGGATATATTATTTAACATACTTTACACAAACATTAATTATTTTTATAAGTATGAATACATTTTATACAAATATTAATACACTTTGTACCTTTTAACCGAGTTTGTATTTTTCTTAACTTTTTCTTTTTTTTTCCTTAACAATTTATAGAATAAACAATTATAGTGCAAGTAAAAATATATTTAATTCAACACATTTTTAAAAAAATAAAAACCTGAACCAACTTTTAAATAGGTCTACAATTATTGCGTGTACACTTTACATAATTACATATTTAAAAAGCGATAAATTATACTTACACTCTTTATATTTAAGGGTTATATTACTGTTACTTTTTTTATTTTTTAAAATATTACTGTATCTTTTTATTTTTTTATTTTTGTAACACTTATATTCAAAAGTTAATTTTTCATTAAGTTTTGAACAGAAAAATAATATTTTCATACTTGTACCCCATGTTTTCTTTATTTTCACACTTACATCCAGTTATTTTTGTTTTTTATTTTTTATTTTTTTAATTACAATATTTTATTTAAAGATTTTTAATTAAAAAATAAAAAATTACTAAATACAAAATAAGTAAAATAAAAACATAAAATTTAATTTATTAATTTATTTTTATTTTTAAGTTTTTAATTTTAATTAAAAAAATATTAATTTCTATTGTGAAATATTTTAACATTAGCTCAAACGAGTATAGTGAAATGTTCTATCTAGAATTTTTTTTTACTTTTTTATTTTTATTTTTATTTTTAGTAAAAAATAAATTATTATATTTTTAAAACTCATTTAATTAAAATAATTTAGAAAAAAATATAATTTTCTTGACCAACGTATTATCTTAAATTTTTTTTTTTGCATTTTTTCCAACGCTATTTCGATCTATTTGATTTCCTTTAAGTGACCTGTACACACTTTGCTAGCCTTTAAAATGGGGGCAACCAATGAAATAAGAGGTTTAAGCTCCTAAATGAAGAGGTGAAGGGGAGAGCTTAAACATCAATAGAATAGCTCCAAAAAATAAATAGTTGATAATTTTAATTTTAATTAATTATTTAACTTGAATTTGTTTGACTTTGGCATTGTTCTTTTTAATTAATTTCTTAAAAGAAGGGCAATCAATGAATAAAAAAAAGAACAGGACACAGAGATGCTCATCAAGTGATAATTCTAAGAGAGCAAAAAACAAGTCATAAATAAGTCGAATTGCTAGATGGTCCAATCGACTCAAGGACGGTGGATTTCTTGGATGATCTGGTCGAGGCCCCAAGCACTTGAGAGCTAAATTGATAGACGATTTAATCAGCTCATGAACGGTCAGATTGCTGGACGATCTGGCTAGGGCCCGAGGCACTTGAAAAGTTGGATTGCCAAACGGTCTAGTCGGTACAAGGACGGTCAGATTGCTAGATGATCATACCGAGCTCTTTATAAATTAAAGAGCAAAATTGATAGATGATCTAGTTAGCTTAAGGACAATTAGATTGCTAGCCAGCTGATCGAGGCCCTAGACACTTGAAGATCTGGATTGCTAGATGATTCGGTCAACCCAAAAACGATTGAATAATTAGATGATTTGATTGATGATTCGGTTGACCTAAGAATGGTCAAATTGCACGCGGATATGACCGAGACCCTCAATAGTACAAGCAACTAAATTTTTTGCCCAAGAATGATCAAATTACCGAACAATCTAGCCGAGGCCCCCTAATAGTACCTGTCAAATTGCTCGATGATTCCATCGTCCCAAGAACAATCAAATTGCTCAAAGATCTAGTTGTCTCAAGAATAATTTGATTGTTTGACAATTCGATCGGCCCAAAAGCGATTGGGTTGCATTGATAGATGATTTGGTTAGCCAAATTGCTAGGCGATTCGATTAGCTTAGATAACAAACCAAATTCCTAGGCAATTCGAACAGTGCAAAAAACAAGCCAGGTGGTTGGATGATCCAATCAGTCAAATTGCTAAATATTTGAATAGCCCAAAGAATAAACGTATTGTAGACAAAAAATCTCATTTACAAATAAACTATGTCCAATACAAAAAGAGGTCATAAAAGCTAGAAAGATTAGTCTTGGGCCACATTTATAGAAGAATGAAATGCCCAAAGTGGCCTCTGGTAGCAATCCCTTAAAAAACGGCCAATAAGATAATTATTACATAAAAAGAAATATTGAGATGGCTAAAAGAGACAACACCCTTAGAATGTGTTATGTGGTTAGATAAGTCCAAGAGACAGACTAAGTGAAACATGCACAAGTTAATTGTGTAGTTATTTTTTTTCCTTCACGTTATCATAAATATCTACCTCATCTACTCCTATATGAATAGATCATGTGTAAAAGAGTAAGGAATACTCATTTCCTCTATACAATTATATATTCTGATATGATTATATAGTCTAATTTATACATCAGTTGGGTGTTGGTCGGCACCATCCAATACCCTCGAACCCTTTTTGTTTGCAAATACTCAACAATTAGAAATGAGAAGCGCCACCATCACAGGATCTCTAGTAGAGCCATCAATCTTTTGTTCAATTAGTGCAAGAAATTGCATCAACAGTTTGGCCAACAAGATAATCCCTACAAAAAAATTTATATATCCAGATGACTAAAAGCAACGACACCTTTAGAATGTCTCAAGTGGTTAGAAAAGTTCAAAACACCAAATAAGTTAAACATGCAAAAGCAAATTGTATAGTGATTCCATTTTCTTGGCCTCATTAATCTACAATGTGAAAGCCATTTATTTTTAAAGGGCTACAAATATAGATATATTTATTTGACGAGAATGACATACCACAATAGAGCATAAATGACCGGCCCAAGTGGTTAAACTGATTAGATCATGAGTAGCCAAGCAAACTAAGTAGAGCATGGCACGAACGCCTAACTGAATGGCGGAACATGTCAACCTAATAAGGTGCTTTGAAGTCTCATGAAATCACCCTAAAATGATGCCATGAATCGCGCAATGTGATTATTTAAATAGCTTAAATCAAAAAATAACTATCCTAAATACCCGCATCATTTATTCCAATATAACGAGATCATCTATAAAGAAATAAGAATTTGATATTATATTTATATTCTCTCTACAATTATATATTTTGATATGATTATATTTTAATTTAAGCATTAGAAGAACGTTGGCTGGCACCATTCTATATCCACAAATGCTTCTTTGCATGTACTCAACGGTCGAAAATGAAAAACAACTACTATTACAAGATCTCCAATTGGGCCATCGATCTCTTATCTGATTGGTGCAGGAAATTGCATCAAAATAGTTATTTGCAACAAAAGTTTAAAATTATTTTATGTAAACTATTTTCTGTGAAAGAAATAAAAAAACTAAAAACTTATTTCAAACATTTTAAACGAAACCTAATTTACTTTTTAGGGAAAAAACACTACGTTCGGAATGATGGAGGCAACCCACACGCGGCCCGGCCCATACGCGGCCCAGCGTCATCAACTTACACTTATTGAATTTGGGCCCACCTCCGTCCACTTACTCATTTAATTCAAAAAATAAAACAACAAAAAAACTAATCATTTATTTAATTCTTAACATTTATTGGGCGAGAATCCAATTAGAGACTTGGCGAGGTCGAAACTGACGCGTGTCCCCTGCTGCTGTATGTTCCCGATAATCGACAACGAAGAGGACGTCGGTGCGAACGCCAAACAGAACGTCCCGGAGGAGTCGACCGGTATCAGGTAATTCTTAGCCGGTAACAACAAGGCATTCCCGTCCGAGAAGTGAAACGACACCGTTGGGACCTCAACGCGCTTCATCGACGATAAATCGTAACACGTGTCGAACAAGGCCACACCAGCAGTAGAGGGCAAGTTTCTGGTGCCTTTGACGAATGCATCACGGAGCGAGTTGTACGCCTCGGTCTGCAACCGAGTCACCGCCGTTCCCGAGTCGACGATAACTCCGCCGTCGCCGTCATTGTCAAGACGTAAAGCTGAAGGAGGAATCGACAGTAACCCGCCGGCGACGCTGAGACCCGTTAAGTCGAGGTAGTAAAAGGTGTCGAGTTTACGGCTGCGGAGCAACGAAGCAGTGACAGCGTTAGGTTGTGTCCCCGAGTCGAACTCGAGAGTGGAGGCCGAGTCAGAGTCACGGTCTACGAGGCAGTAAGAGAAGGAGGAGGCGTTGATTTGGGAAGGGAACGAGAGCGAGCCGCCGCCGAGCCCGATTAAGCCGGCGGCTCCGACGAACAAGCCTTCGTTGTTGTGGCCGCAGCCTATGGCAATGTTACCGACCCAAGCCGAGTCGCCAAAAGTGATCGTCTCTGTGACGAAGTCTCCAACGGTGTACGATCCGTCGCCGTAGGACACCTCGTAGAGACACGAGTTGTTCCGGCACTCCGACACGTCGAGCGATTTACACTGCCGAGTCTCGCAGGTGAGAGGCGAGTACGACGCCGACGCGGCCGGTTCGAAGATCGGATCGGTTTGCTGGTAACAATCGGCGCAGGGTGCGCACTGCACCCAGCTAACATCACTCCCGGTGTCAAGCACCATGTAAACCTCTCTCGGAGGACGACCAATTCCGACTCGAGAGAAGTATTCGCCACTTCCTTGACTCGTCCCTGAAATCACCGGCCCTTCCAATTTCTCATCCACGAACACAGTATCAACCGGTTTCAGATCCGGATCGACAATGCCCTTAATCGCTAGATTCAACCTGGCCTGAAGCGATTTGACTCGGACAGAGTCGCGCTCTAGTCGAGCTAAGGTAAGCGAGCTGTAGTCTCTGTGCTGAGCTCTGTGAAGAGACGATCGAGAATGCAGTTGAAAAGAAAGCGGCGAGGAGGAGGAGGAGGAGATCGGTTCTAGCTGGACCGATTTCTGTACGGACATCGCAGAATCAGCTGAGAACACATCTATAGTTTTCTGGATCGAAGCTGAGACGTCTAGGACGATGGTTTTCGAGCTCAGAGACAAGCTTCGGGATAGAACGATGTTGATGCACAGTGCAGAGAAAATGCAGAAGAGGAACGCTCTCTTCGCCATTGAAGAGAGAGAGATGCAAAGATGATGATGATGATGAAGATCAGATGCGTGTGACTGTGAGGTATACAGATCACTAGGTTCGAATAAATAAGAAGGGAGAAAGAGAACGGGATTCACGTAGGACTCGTTTGGGGGGACAACAAGAGCAGTAAGCGAGAGGAGAGCTTTTAATGAGCACCGTTGCGACAATAGGTGAGGCTCGATCTAAGGTTAGATTTGGCATTCGGAATATTTCATTGTATTTGCATGTCTGTGCTGTTTGCCATTATAAAAACATCAATTCTTACAGATTCAAAAATGTAAAGTTTAAGCAATCACGAATTATTGCTCTTTTCGGTAAGATACAATAATCCGTAATTAATTATATGGTTTAATTTTGTACAGGTACTTAAATTGATTCAAAAAAAATATTTTAATTAAATATTAAATTTAATTAAAACAAACAGTTTATGTACACTTCAAAGTGAGTTTGGGGTTGCAATAACAAAATGATTAAATATAGTTATACAATTTAATTCAGTCATGTTATTACATAAAAAAATTATTAAAAATTATCCTATTTTATCTAATATTTAGGCTAAATTTAAGGTTTCGATTGTCAATTAGCTTAAAAAGTTAAAAAAAATTTTAAGCTAAAAAATTAAATTTAGTTCAAAATAAGTTCTTTGATAATTTAACTTTTAAGTAGTTTTTAAATTAGTTTTTTGGATAAAAAATTAAATTTTTTTATTTTTTGTTTAAAATAGATAATTTTATATTTTATATATTTGATATTAGCAATTATATGTAATTGTTAGTGATAATAAATAAGTTGTGAATAAAATGTGTTATTGTATTTTAAAAATAGTGTAAGTTTAAATGTAATATTATAAAAATTTATATTTTAATTTAAATTTTTAATTTTTTTGCTAAATGAATAACCTTGACTTTTTTTTACGTTTTCAAGCATAAAACCAAAAAACCAAAACTGCCAATTAGGGTTTAAGTAAATTTTTTTTTCCAACTTAATGTACTATTTAGAGTGAAAATCTATTATATTCTTTTTTATATTATTTTTAATTCGGTATAAGTTTATTAAATATTCATGGTAAGATTGATATGGCTGTATTATTTGCTACTGTCATATCATTCATCTTATAAATTATTTTAATATAAATAAGATATAAAAAAATTACTCTCAACACTTTATAAAAATAAATATGTAGCCTCATGCCATATTTTATATAATTTAATACACTCTTATTTTGAAATTCAAAAAACACAAAAGTTACATTTCCACGCTTCAATTCAAAATTTGAATTTCTTTCCATTTTCTGAATAATTTGATTAAAAATATTTTGTTAGGAGAGAAAGAGGGGTCGTACTTTATGCCTTTTTCTGGTTAACTCTTTTGACCGGTGTTTTGTTTGCTTTGGGAGTGCCTTTTTAGGAATCGAGTCCCGATCAAGGCGGGTTTGTTTTGCATTTAATTTTATTGTTTAAATTATTGGTATTGGTAAATTACACGTATTTTTTATGAGATTTAGTAAAATATTAATTATTATTTTTGTAGTTTTTAAAATATTATTAATTTTTTTTCTGTTTTAAGTTTTGCATCAAATTAGTCTAATTATTAAATTTTTGCTCAGCTGTACCTTATTTTGTAAATTTTTTGAATAAATTTTTATAATATAATCCGTTCATGATGTAGAACTCGTCGAATTTGATTACCATATTAAAATTTAGATTCATCCAATATCTGTAACTTAGTGATTGAATAAGATCTCTTAATAAATAAATAAATAAAAATTATAAGTTAAAAAAATATTGTTAAATAAATGTTACTCAATTACTTAGTTATAGGTATCAAATGAATCTAAATTTTTGTATATAAAACAAACTCGATGAGTTCTACATAATGAACGAATTTGATCATAAAAATTTATTCAAAAAACACGTCAAACAAGACACAGTTGAGCAAAAATTTAATAGTCGGACTAATTTAATGCAAAACCTAAACCAGATGGGAGATTAATGATATTCAGAAACCACATGGGTGGTGGTTGATATTTTACTAAATCTAAAAAAAAATTACTATAATTTACCCTTAAATTATTTATATTATAAATTTAGTCAAGTATATTATTCACGTTAAAAATTAGATTTTTGTAAACATAATTAGCCACATAATCGGATTATATTTGTTTAACTACTTATTCTAAAAATATATAGTTTGAAAACTTAATTTTTAGTTAAATAAACATAAAATTCATTTGGTAATTCGTAGAGAGACTCAACTTGTGTTTGGATTAGTTTTTTTTTAAAATTTTTTTTCTTTTTTAGTGAATTTTTTTCAGTATTAATTCAAACCAGTGTAATTTCTAGATTCTTCTCATTATGAGAAAACAGAAAAGTAAAATTTTTTAATTAAAACTTAAAAAAGATGAAAAAAAACCAATTTAGCAAATTTTTTGACTTTTTTTATTTTTTTTTTGTCTTTAGTGAATTTTTTAAAAAATTTGCCACGATGAACATAATTGTTAAGAAATTTCTCATCACATGAGTTAAAAAGGTAAAAAATGTAATCCAAATTATAAAAAAAAAGTTCATAAAAAACAAAAAAAACTCTTAAAAAAAGTCACAAGGCTTTTTAATCCAAATATAGGCTCAAAACCAAAACACAATTAGTCAAAAGCCTTTGTCTTAAAGTCATTTTATAAGTTAAAAGACAAAAAAGTAAAAAAACAAAAAAGCTTAAGTCAAAAGAAATTGTGTTAATTTTTTATTTATTTTTATATAATTTTATATTTAATATAAATTTTATTTGATATATTTTAACGAATAAATTTTAAAAATATAAGTTTTATAAAAAAATTGATAAATATAATAAAATTTATGATATTTTTTAAAAATATATAAAAAATATTTTATGTTAATAAATAAAAGAGCAAAAATGCTAAAAATCAATAATCAAAAATACAAAAAAAATTATAATAAGTAACAAGATTTAAAACTTATTTTGACTTTAAATAAAATGACAATAAATTTGACTTTGATTATTTATTTTTAAAAAAAATATTATTAAATTATATAACTAATAATATTCAATAAATATAATTTTTTACGTAAAAATATAATCATTAAAATTTAAAATATAACATACAATTCATAAAATCATAAAAGATTTTGTTGTGCAAGTAACCCACTCCGCATTCTTAAGACAGAGAATAATTATTTAATGTTCTTAGAGTATTATTTTATTCAAATCATTAAAAGATACCCATTCACAAGATAAATAAAATAATAATAAAATTCATTTAATACATTAATAATTATAAAATTAGAACACTATCTAAATTTGTTAAAAAAATATTAAATATTTGCTCTAAAGTGGATGATGAGTTTCGTTGGATCTGCAGGGGTAATTATTAGGCACAGACGCACAGTTACACGATAGGTCCCGTTTCAGATCAATTTTATTATTTTTATTTCTTTTAGTTAAAATTCTTTAATTTTTTTTAGATTAGCTCAATAAGAGGATTTAATAAAATAACAAACTGTTATTAAAAAAATAAGTAATATGAAATTTATGGTGCAGTGACTTTGTTTCACTTATTTTTGTATTATTATTTTTTATATTTTAATTAAATAATATTTTTAACTCATCTCAATTAAAAAATGTATAATAATTTAACCAAATGGTAAAAAATTCAATAGAAAGAAAAATAAGTACAATAAAATAAGCAAATAAATTACAGAAATTTTGCTTATTTTTATTTTTTATGAATTTTTTTCATCTTTTTTGACTAAGTTTTTTTATTTTTTCGAATAGTCTCGATAGATAAATTGAGAAGATAAAATTTTTTTTATGAAAAGCTAAAAAAAATTCACAAAAAAGGAAAATAAAGAACATTAAATTTGGCTTATTAACTTATTTTGACTTATTTTTGTCTTTTTTGAATTTTTTTTATATTTTGATCAAAAGACTTTTCTTTTTCAGCCTGTCTTAAAGAGATGTGTCAAAAATGATAATATTTTAACAAAATAATTAAAAAAATTTACTAAAGACGAAAATAAATTAAATGAAGTAAGCAAATAAGCAATGGGGCCAATTTTTAATTATCCCAACTAGGTATGATTTGATATAATAGTTTACTAATTTATTTTATATTATTAACTTATATTTTTATACAATTTTTTATTTTCATTAAAAATTATTTTTAGAATTTTTCTTGCTGATACGAATTAAAAAGATAATTTTTTGATAAAAAAAATAAAATAACAAAGATAAGAATAAACTAGAATAAAAGAGAATAAACAAGATTATTTGTTTTGCGTATTTTGATTTTAATGAAATATATTTTGATTAGATTTTTTATTCTCTCTCGTTGAATCAAATCAAAAAATTTATAAAATAATTAAAATTAAGAAAATTAAAAAGACAAAAAAAAAACAAAATATTAATTTTTCTTTTCACAAACTAGGACTCAACAATACAATTTACAAAAATATGTAATTGAAATAGTGCCAACTCGAGGCATTTAGTATTTTTACCTATACAGGTGAACTTGGAATGCTTACTGCTGCCCATGGCAGTTGGCACCACCGCACATGCAGGTGAATCAAATGCTTTATTTTTATTTTGGGTCTTGCTTAGCTACCACCTGCTCATGGGTGAATAATAGATTAATGGGATAACAAATTCTCAATATTAATATATTTTTAAAATAGAGCAACTATCACTTTAGAGTAATTATTCGGTACTCTTAGATGTTAATATATTAGATGTATTCACATCTAATATTGTAAAAACAAATTTGACGTTAGAACACGGTAACTCATCTTTATTTGGTGATTTAGGAAATAAAGAAAAACCACTATAGTTTGAATTGTAATTATTTATTGATTGGGAGTACTATATGGTATCGCTTACATGGTATTTCGAGAATACTTAATAATTAATTGTCATCACTTTAACATATATTAATATATTTTGCATAAATATCTATACATTATATACTCATTATTCATTGCCCATTTGATAATAATAATAATAATTTTTTATTTTTGCTTTCTTTTTCTTTTTGATATATTAGAATGCTCAAATTAACTTATACATATTTCGTATAGACTAGCTTGAGAGTACTTGGTTCAACGGTTAGAGTCTTGTTCTCATAAAAACAATGGTCATTGATTTAAATGTAATAATAAAAATCTCGAACTCAATAACTTAAAAAGAGAGCAAACTTCAAAATTCCAGGCCAACTTGGATAAAATTGTGAGGTTGTTTGTTTTGAGAGCTTAACAGTCACGAACTAAACTCTAAAAGATAGTTTCACGTAGTGATCTGTTTAGTTTGGTGTATTAGAAGTGGATTTGGAACCCCCATAAACTAATTTGCTAAAAAAACTATTGGGGTGTATATTAGCAAAACTATTGATGGTATTTTTAGCTAGTTACTATTAATTTTAGTTATAAATTATAATTTTTTACAAACACTCACAACTTCTATTACAAATTTGTTTACACCGCATTTTTCAAATCCTTTCGATAAGGATTAATGACCCATTGAATAGAGGGTCAAGATTAATAGATACATAGCCAATAAATAAAATGGTTCATTTATGGTAAAAATGCGCATCGTTGTTTGTAAAAAAGAATTAAGAATAATGTATGCCGATGGCTAAATGACTAATAAGTATTATAGGGACTCATCGATGTTATCCAAGTCTTGGTAAAAAGAAATTAGGGGCTTAGGTGAAAGGCTCATCGAATTTTTTGTTTTAGTTCTTTGTTGATGTCGATACTGTCAAATAGTTCTCTTATCAAAATCGAAAGAGCAATTAGAAATAATATATGTGATGGATTGGTGTCACAAATTAATAATCTTCTCAAGAGAACATGTGTCGTTATTGAAATAATTTGTTCTCAAAAGCCAAAGAACTACACTGAGTTGAGAAGCGGTTATATGATTATGGAAATAACAGTTATAAGATAATGGAGATTGTTCACAATCACCCACTAACAGAGTGGACTCTCGACGAACTATCCACTTCTCATGTCAGTAAGAAATTGCCCATGATAAAGACGGTTATGAAGGCAGTTATATGCGGTTACAGATTAGACTATAAAAGGTTAAGTATGGACATAATGAATGGACTTTTCACACTTCGACAAATTGCCTATCTTTTTATTCTATCCTTTGTATTTAATTTTCTTGTAATTTTTTTTCCTAGTTATCTCAATTGATAAGAGTAGCCTGTAATCAGTTTGTAATCATTGTATTTGATTATAATTCCTATTGAAGTAATAAAAGAACAATTGATAAGAGTAGCCTGTAATCAGTTTGTAATTATTGTACTTGATTATAATTCCTATTGAAGTAATAAAATTCTTTTATTATAATTCCTATTGAAGTAATAAAATTCTTTTATTACTTTCGTTTTCGATCACCATTACTTTCTGACGAAATCCTGAAATACAGCAAAAAGATCTTGCACGCAATCACTTGATTATCTTGAAGAATTTCTTCTTTTTGAAGGAGATTAAATTGTTATTTTAGTTAACAAAATTATAATTAATTTTTTCTCTATTTTAGTTATCAACTACAATTTTTATAAAACACTTATAATTTATACTATAAATTACAATTTATAATCTATAAGCTACTATTTTAACATGGTACTGTTACCATTAGCTATTAAGGCCATAGGCCAAATTTTATGTAAGTATAAAACATTGTATTGGTCTACCAAATCTTTGGAATCTCTAATTTTACGTTTGTTGCAGCGTGTTTGGGTTGGATTAATAATGGTTTAGGACTTCGAATTCTCTAAATAAGTGGATTAATAAGATTTCATTTGTTTCAATATAAATAATTTTTTAATAAAATATTTCACCTATTTTTTTATTGTTTTGTTTAAATGAAAACAATGGAAACTATTTTTTTAGAGATCTTTTTTATAATGAAAGATTAAAATTATTTTACATAAAAAAAAATAAGTCAAATTTTGTGTCAACGGAAAAAGTGGTGGTGATATTAGTAGGGGTGGCGACAATGGTGACTGGAGTGGTTGTGGTCACAGTAACAACGGTGGTGATAGTTGGATGGAGGTGGAAATAAAAGTGGTGGCGATAGGTTGGGGGTTGACAATGGCGACGACAGTGATGGGGTGATGATTGTGATGGTGGTGGTAGTAGTAGTAGTGGTGGTGGTAATAGTAGAGGCGGCGACAATAGTGGTGTGATGGTGCTGGGTTGGTAGTGAAAATAACGATGATGGTGATGGAAGTGATGTTTGTGGCACTCATAATAGTGATAGTAATAGTGCTGACGACGATGTAGAAATAATGTTGATGGTAATGATGATAATAGTAGTGATGGCAATGTAAGAAGCTGTAGTGATTGTTGGAGAGCAGTGATCGTGGTGTTAATTATAGTGGTGGTGTTAATTATAGTGGTGGTGGGTTATAATGTTTGTGGTGGCATGGATGGTGGCAAGGGATGTGTGATTGTGGTGGTGGGGATGATGGCATTGCCCATTAACTCTACTAAATAATAGTGTATTTATTTTTAAAGTTTATTATTTTTATATATATTTTATTTTTTTTGAAGTACTAACCAAACACTAAAAAATAGAAAGAAAAATATTATTTTTTAAGAAATTATTTTTTATAAAAAATATTTTTAATAAAAAATATTTTATATTGAAACAAATAGAGCCTAAATTTAAATAGAATGTAGTATTATTAGTCCAATTCAATTGGATTAGAGATTAAAATACAAAATTGTCCCAATTTAGACTTGGATGGAATGAGGTTGAAAAAAGTATAAAGGGTATAAGGGATATATTTTAAAAAATAATTTATTTAATAAAATCCTTACTTTGCAAATAAAACCTAAACTAGAGTAATTTATTATCCAAGACTGTGCTTATCAAACAACTAAATTGGACTACCAACCTAATTTATAAATTTCTTTCATTCAAATTCTTATACTAATTCGATATCATTATTTGGTAGGGAACAAGGTGTCAACTCTAAGCCCAGCAACCTAAGAAAAAATGAGTCCACTTGAATATATCAAAATACTTGAGAGCCTTTTCCCATTTTACCCAAACTCTTTTGACTCAATTATTGCTCAACCACTAATAAGCCTGGGATTTTAGGGACTCAACCCCCATCCTTGAATCGACGCAACAAGCCAATAAAGGAAGAATCTCCTAGATAAGGAGATCCAAACGATCGAGAAATGAAAATTCCAAGAAGATAAAAAAGTTCCTCAATTTTAATGGATAAAGAAAAGGAAACAAATTGATTTCAAAACCAACTGAGATCAAGGAAGAAAGCAGAAAACGCATATAAAAGAAAAAACACAAGGGAAAGGTATGCGAAATAGCACCCAGTTTCTTTCATAAAAGTTTTTGAAAATGAAACTGACTTGTGCATTGGAGTGCTTTCTGGTTAAACCTAGACCGGAGAGTGCTAACGAAATTCTTATCGTGTAGGATAAGGGTGGAAATCAAGAAAGGAGTTAACAGGTCCATAATCCGAAGGAGTTCGGCTCCGCCCTCTCGTTGACAAGGATCGAAAGGTAGTTATAAGGTTGACTTTGATTATTTCATATTTTTATGCACACAATTTGACGCCATATGTGGAAAAAAAATTCTTTGATAGCAATATTGAGTTGGACTCCCTCGAGGAGCTCGAGAAGTCACAACATGGGGTAGGGTATGCAAAAAAGTTATACTCCTCTGGTTAAAGCATAACCAAGGGCAGTCTGGTTCCCTTCATGAGATTCGAAGGTTTAGGTATTAAGCCTCGCAGCAAGGAAGACACCTGTGATACTTCACCTCCAAAACCAATTAAGGGCATTCCTCTTGTCGCGAAAGAGAAAAAATGGAGGAAAGCGTGAGACATGATCATAAACGACCTGGAAGAAAAAATGCAACATCAAGATAAGGAGATCGATGAACTCCAACAATAGATCAAAGGGTTCAATGCGCAGTAGGCTCCCTTAAAAAAGGTGACGTGGTGGGCCAGAACTAGAAAGGGATCCATACGAGATTGGAGCCCGAGAATCTTACAGTCAAAATTGCCCTTATAGACAGAAGGTGGAGCTTGTTAATCCCAAACCTAGATAAGGCATGAAAAGTACTAGATATGAGGACTCTAAAGTGCTAAGTGTTAGGATGGCTCAATAGCACGGGGCAAGGGCCGAGCAAAATCTTTGGGTTTGGCTAGAAAAAAGGATGGAGACTAAGATCCTCCAGTTGAGGGTCGAGCAGCACATGATGTGGAAAGGAAGGCCCTATAACAGATCTCAATCTCTTCTTAGCTAAAGAAATCAAAAATGCTAATCCATTTCATAAATTTTTCCCGTTGAACTTCGAGATGTACAACAGGAAGTCAGATTCGGTAGGCCATATACGACATTATAGGCAAATCATGGTTCTTTAGAGTGGTAATGATGCGATCCTTGTAGGATGTTCCCGTACAACCTAGGGGATAGAGCCGTGAGTTGGTTCTATAAACTCGCGCCACACTCAGTGGTTAGTTGAAAGTAGTTGGCTGAATCCTTCACTGCTAGATTCATTACTACTAATAAACATCCGAAAGGTATAAAGACGTTATTGTCAATGAGGAAAAACAAGGTAAAGACTATGCGAGAATATGCTCAGCTGCATTAGGTGTACAACAAGATTGATTATTATAGCGAGCAACTAGCCGTAGCATCATTTAAGCTTGACCTGCCATCACAAAGCAGGTTGAGGCAGTCCTTGACTAAAAAGATGATGCTAAGTATGTCTGAACTCATGGTAAAGATTGGGTAATGAGCTAAAGTGGATGAGGACATAAGTCAAGCTAAGCAAAGTGTGGCTTCGACTAAATGGCTAGAGAAGAAGAAGTATAATTGAAGGGAGTCTAAACCAAAGAAAGAGGCTCAAGAGCATAAAGAGTCAGGGCATTGCAAACTGTGTTCAAAGAACATATATACAAGCTCATAAACCACATCAAGGACAAGCCCTACTTTCAATGGCCATCAAATTATTGAGAGATCCAGAGAGGAGAAACTCGAATAAGAAATGCCTATATCATCAAGATCACATGTACCTAACAAAAGATTGTTGAACTTTCAAGATGTACTTGAAGGAGCTATGCATATATGACACCTTTCTGAGTACGTCGACAATGAGAAAATGGTGCCCCGAGATTGGCAATATACTTAGAAGAAAGAATTTAAGCAAAATGAAGCTCCATGGCCATAGTAAGGGTCATCTATGGGATCATAGAGCCAATAATCGAGACAATGGTACGACATCAGGAGAGGGCTCTTAGGTACGTCCAATAAGTGGAGGACAGGAAGTGCCAAATAATTGATAGGAAAATCAGCAATACCATATCAGATCAGATCACTTTCTCCAACCCCATACGCATGCAACACCCGCACAATGATGCCCTAGTTTTGACTTTACAAATAGCTAGATATGACGTAATGAGGATTTTGGTCGACTAGGGAAGTTCAGTCGATATTATATAGTACAATCTCTTTAAGAAATTGGGACTACTAGAATCCTCGTTAAGAAAATGTTCTATCTCCTTGATCAAAATTGGGATGCGCCTAGTCTAGCCCCTTGAAAGGGTCATAGTTCCCATTAAGGCAGGATGGGATACAATAGAAACCAAATTTCTAGTTGTGGACTAGCCCTCATAACTTTAAAATCAACCTTTCACCAATCCCTCAAGTTTCAGATGGGGATAAATTGTGGTTGAGTTGAAAGAGGGTCAATGAGTGGCAAGGCAATACTTTGTGGCTGCAGTAAGGGGAAAGGAACATCAACCTGAAATAAAAGCAATTGAGATCAAAGAAGAGCCTTCCATAGACAATTATGGCCGATGAGCAAAGGATAAAGTGGTTGATAATCTAAAGAAAATTCGAATCAACAAGGAAAAAGTGGTTGATAATCTAAAAGCAATTGAGTTAATCGAAATTACGACAGATGGCACCTCAGATACTCCCATTGAGAAGCGAATAGCAGAGAAAAATTAACTCCTCTCGAAGACTAATGAGACCACGATTGAGACCAAGGTCCTAATCCTTGAACATTTAGATCAGTGGGAGCTTTATGTAGATGGATCCACATGTAGCAAAGGATCTGAGGCAAGAATTTTTCTCCACATTCTGAAAGGAGTTCTAATCGAAAGAGCTATTCACCTAGGTTTTCAAGTAATTAACAATGATGCCGAGTATTCGGGTGGTGAGATGCTAAAGCCCTAGTAGCTAAAAAGATAAAGATCTATTGTGATTTGCAACTGGTAGTCAACTAGTTCAAGGGATAATACATGGATAAAAGGATGTTAACCTACATAAAAAGAGCTAAGGAGCTGGTGGATGGTATCCTGCATGTAGAAATCTCTCAGCTAACTTCGAAACAGAATAACTATACAAATGCATTAGCTTGTTTGGCCTCTGCAGTTCGTCCCGCATGAGAAAGAATGATCTGCATAGAAGTTGTTAAACCATCCAAGTATAACTTCAGAAGCAAAAAAAAAAAAAAAAAGAGCTCTCTATTCGGACCTCGATTCCAATTGGATGGACCCAATAAAAACTTACTTTATGAAGGATGAATTTCCATCCGACAAAAGAGAAGCACATAAACTGCGAAGAAAGGGAATGAGATTCTAGGTCTCCATTTTAGGTGACTTATACAAGAAGTCATTCGCTGGTCCTTATTCTTATATTGCATTCACCCAGATAAGGTCCAACATCTCCTATAAGAGATTTAGGAGCGTATGGGAGTCACACAAAAGGAAGATCACTAGCTCACCAAGCGATTTCGTAGGTATTGGTGGCATACAGAAAGATGCCCAATAGTACATCTAAAGTGAAAAAAGTGTTAGAAGTGTAGACCTCACATTTGGACCCCAGCTGAAGACTTGTCACCATTAATGAGCCCATGGCCTTTCACCGAATATGGGCTCGATATAGTGGGTCATTTACCTCCGGCTACCGAAAATAGAAAATTCCTATTGTTTGCTACTGAGTATTTCACTAAGTAGTTAAAGGCCGAGCACCTGGCCAATATCAGGGACGTCAATGTCAAAAAGTTCACATGAAAAAGCCTCATCACCCACTTTGGGATCCCTAGAGCTATTATATCCGATAACAATACTCAGTTTGACGATGTCATATTCAAGAATTTATGTTCGAAAATGGAGATCAAGAATTATTTTCTGACTCCAGCCTACCCACAAAGTAATGAGCAAGCAAAGCCTTCAAATAAGACTATCCTTGATGGTATTAAGAAGAAGCTAGAAGTTGCTAAAGGAAGATGAATTGAAAAGCAACCCTTAGTCCTCTGAACCTACCGAATAATTAACCCCAATGAGATCCATTGGGGAAATGCCCTTCTCTCTCGCTTATGGGGTAAACGCGATTATTCCTCTAGAAATTGAACTAGTTACCATCTAAATAAAAGCCTTTAACCCTAGAACTAATTTTGACACCCTCGTCAAAGACTTAGATCTAGCTGAGGAACGAAGGAAAATGTCTAGAGAGATGCTTCTATTTACGAATTTACGAAACAAAGAGTTAAGCCTCTTTAAATTCTTAAGAACATACAGATTTGCGCTCTGGATGAGAACAAATAGAGGCAAGAGGTAATGTATTACATTTCAATGGTTTTAAAATGTAATGATCCGATCGGTAAACACCTCTAAAATAAATTAGTATATCATAAATATTAATTATCATTTACTAAAAGATATACTATTTTACTTTCAGGTTGCTAAAATTGACTTCTTATCAGCAAACTTTGGCTAAGGGTTCCACATCGTGAATTCCAAATTAGAGACTTAGTTATGAGAAAAGTTGTTGTCCATATGAAGGATCCAGTTCAAGGAAAGCTCAGCCCAAACTAGGAGGGATCGTAAAAAGTTAGTAAAAAAATACAAGAACACGAGCCTATTGCCTAGGAGACATGGAAAGCAAGCCTCTGCCCAGACTGTGGAATGCAAACAACTTGTGAAATTTTTATTTCTAAAAAACTCCAATGTAACCATATTCGCTAATAAAACATTTCTTCTTGTTATTGTTAAAATAATTTCTCATGAATGGACAAATTTGGCAAGCAATCGAACAAAATTGCCTTGCACAACTTGTCTTGCCCTAACTCCGATAAGGCCCTTCCCCAGGCAATGGGAAGAAACTTGGTTAATTGAGTTAGTGTAAAATCCTAACGTAGTCCATTAGTGGCTTTGAAAGGAGTAAAAGCTAACCTAAAAACGAAAAAGTTAAGTACTAAACCAAACTAACCCGAGATAAGTTCGAGGAAGGCTTTACAATCTCTCCATACCTAATCAAGGTAGAAGATTCCTTAAAAAATATTAAGTTAAAAACATAACAAGTGTTAGCGACAAACAAATGGATGAAAGAATCAAGATGAATTCTGGTAAAATCCTCCCCTTATCTCCCCAAGATAGAGGAAGCACTCGTGGGGTAACTATCCCCAAGTAGGAATTCCTGAACCAAGAGAACTAGTATGCATCAAAAGAAAAATTGAACCGAGATGAAATCCAGTTAAATCCTCCCCTATCTCCCCAAGATAGAGGAAGGACTCATGGGATAATAACCAATATAAACTAAGATGCTTGAACGAGAAATGAACCTTTTTTTTTGAAAAAATAACACGAGCAAACAAGCAAAGAGATAAGAATTTTATTAATTAAAAGGTGACAAGCCCTTGATAAGTACAAAATAAAGGGGCAAAACCCCTCTAGCATTACAAGAAAATGTTGGGAAAGAGAACCCTCAGGGGTCGCCAAGAAGTCCTCGGTGGTCTTTATAGAAGTTCCCACTTCTTCAGTAGCTGAGGAAAGACCTTCTTGCAAAACGTGCTCGATGGGAGCGATCTCGAATTCCTCAATCACAGCTTCCATTTCGATGGCTTCCACTTCGGCCCGATGAGCATCTTCGGCCTCTTACTCCCATTTGTCGGCATATAGGCATAGAAGAGGGATGTTAGAGTAAAGAGGCCGAATTTTCTCTGCCCCATCAGCCTTCAAGTTAGCCTCTCATGCCACTCAAAAAATAATGTCTTGAAGCTTCAAGATTGGCCTATGAAATTCTTTGTTGCCTTAGTAATTTTGTCGACATACGCCTTCTTGGTAGCATTATATACGACACTGGCTTGGTTTTCCTTGACTTTCAAGTTTAGACTTGGCAGCTTCGAGGGCTTTCTCCCCCTTTTTATGCACTTTTTAAGGGTTAGGAATTTAATCCCGAGCTCATTAGCCTTAACCTGAGCTTTGTCTACTCTCTTGGTCTTCTCCTGGAAATTTGCCTCCAGATTGCACATCTGCAGGAGGTAGAAGAAGTTTTGTCTATGGCCTTCTTGAGCTCGACCTCTCTGGTCTCCACCATCTCCATGGCCACCACCATGCATTGGAGGCTTTGCACAAATATATATATATAGTGGTGAGATGAGACAGAATGATATAGAATAAACATCGAAAAAGAATGGTAAAAGACTCACTAGAATCGAATAACGAAGAAAAGATCTCACAATTTTGTTAATCGGAAGGTTCCGATCTTCTTCGTATCAGAAGGAATGAGTAAAGCCTTAGAAAGGTCGTGTGCCATATACGGGGAAACGGCGTGGCCCTTGGTAGTTATGAGGTGCCCTCCCTGCCTTAAAAGTTTAACCAAACACTCTATATATCAAAACTAAGTCTTTGTCTCAATCAAAACTAAGTTTTTGTCCCAATCAATTAGAATCGGCTACATGAATTCTTTTACGTTATTATGATATGTTAAGAGTCATGTTTTCAGTATAAGTTTTTGTCCCAATCAATTAAGATCGGTTACATAAATTATTTTACGTCGTTTTGATATGTTAAGAGTCATATTTTCAATATATTTTAATAAGTTCATATATTTTTTTAATACGTCAATTTAGGTATATTCCTTCTCTAGTATTTTTATGACTCATTATTTTGTCACCTCTCTCTCTCTCTCTCTATCTATCTATGTATCTATCTATCTCTCTATCTCTTTTATTTATACTATTACAATAATGTTAAGAATACTAATTTATTTTGCAAAATTAATATTTCAAATGATGTGATATAATCACAAACATAAAATTAAAATAGAACAATAATGCTAGAATGACCAACTTAATTTATCAACTTAATGTCCCAAATGATGCGGCACAATTACAAGTATTAAATTTAAATAGAGTTTTATGTAGGAGTCATTGCATCAATGCTTATAAATATGCCGCATCACTTGTTACTTGGGATATTAATATAGTAAATTAAGTTGGTCATCCTAACATTATTGTAAATAGAATTTATGTGGGGCCTATTACATCGAAGCTTGTGATTGTGCAACATCTTTTGAGATATTAATTTTGATAAAATAAGTTGGTATATCTAGCATTATTGATACTATTATTAAAAAGATGCATCCCAGTTGGTCTCTTGAAGCCAACCACTTTTATTTAAAAAATGTTCTTATAATAGTTTAAATTTCAAAATTTAAAAATATTATGAAAGTTGTTACATAACCACCCTCTACTTTTTTCCTCTTTGTTATTCTTTCATTTATTTTGAAATCTCGTTATTTTTTTATTATAAATCTCATTACTCTTGAAGTCTCACAGCCCGTAGTTCACATATTTATTTTTATAATTCATTTTGTAGTTCTTGAAAAAAATTTAAAGTATAACAAGTTTTCTAATTAAAGTTAAATGAATTATTTTTTTCCTATAATTCTCATGCATTATACGGGCTCTCCGTATGCACAGATGGATAAAAAAAAATCATAAATGAAAGATAAATTGTTATGAAAAAGGATATGGAATATATATTTAATATTGAATGGATAAATTGATATGAAATGTATATTTAATATGGAAATAGAGGTCGAGACACACACTATGTGTGTGCAATTCGACAGTATCGCCTTCGTGCGTTGCTCCTCTTATCCTTCTTGTCTATGCAACTTCTTTGCCCACCCCTTTTTCTCTC
This sequence comes from Heliamphora exappendiculata, assembly GCA_034768845.1. Lineage (NCBI taxonomy): Eukaryota > Viridiplantae > Streptophyta > Magnoliopsida > Ericales > Sarraceniaceae > Heliamphora > Heliamphora exappendiculata. Next base: position 4,433,441 of record JAOTRH010000024.1, on the reverse strand, counting down.
TACAAAGGAACCCTCCTCCCTCTTTCTCTCTCATCACCATTCATATATCACCATTCATATATCAGTAGATATTAATGGATAATTACATATAGATGTAGTTACTTTTTAAATAATTTTATAGTTATATCCCTTAAGTTATTATTAGAGGTGAGAGTTAATTCGTAGGTATTTTTAAAAATGCAAAAGATGTGACAGTGCTTTAAATATAACTGCCAAGTTATGTGTAATTGGAGGCAATTAGTGTAGACACATACTCAACATTTCCAAACCAGCCATGTCATTACGTGGAATACTTTATATAATTTATTTGTTTTCTTGTTTTATTTGATTTTCCTCCCATTTTAAGGCAACTTAATGAATTATTTCTGAATTAGTAGGTGGCCACAGATGTTTTAAATTTGTTTTAACATAAATTTATATATAATTAATTGAGAAATTTTGGTGGCGGTCCAAATATCAGTTGATATTTAATGGTTAGTCTTATCTAACTATTTTTAATAAAATTAGTTCCACAATATTAATATTTATTAAAAATAACCTCAAATTACATTTTTAAAAGGTTTCATGACAAAATTCCATTCTAAATAGAATAAAAAATATGCTCCAAAAATTTCATCCAAAATCTCGCCCCGCAGCCACCTCAACCCTATCTCTATCGACGCCTTCATACTCCGTCGTCATCATCATTGTTGTTGACATTGGGGCGTTGCTATTGTTAACCCGACGTCGTCATCTTCTTCCATCGTCGTTGCGGTTATCATTCATCGTCATTGCCGTCATCATCCCTCACCATTACCATTAACGATCGTCAAAATTTTACATTCACCATCACCATTACTACTCTGCACCAAGTGTGATACAGATTATCTAATTGATGCATTTATCAGTTAACGTACCACAGTAAAGATGTAACTGATAAATGTATTAATTAGATATATTAAAATTCCCGTGGTTGAGATATAACTGGTAAATTTATCAGTTACCACTCTACATTAAATATATTATAGAGTATTTAATTAATACATTTATCAGCTAGGATATCACAATATCGATGTAACCGATAAATATATCAATTAGATACTCTGCCTTCCTTCCTTCATCAGCGACCACTCTTGCACCTTCGACTATCATTCGTCATCGACCCATCTCGCTTGACCTTCTGGTGACTGTCCATCAAAACCTTTTTCGTAAACTATTCGCACACGATAAGGACGGAGATGAAGACGATGGAGGTTCAAATATCAAAGTCCGCAAAGAGGACATAGATGAAGGCGACAGAGGTTTGAGTGGCAACGGATGAACACGCGACGATGGTAGAGAAGGATAGAGATGAAGACGGCAGAGGTTTGGGTGATGGCGAAGGGGCACAAATTTGGCAAATGTCTGAATATTAGAGTCCGCGGGGGGCGGAGATGAAGGCGCCTGAGGGGCAGATGTAAGGAGTGGGCCCAAGTACTCTTTTCAGATGTTGGAGAAGATAACTGAGAGGTGAGAGGGTGAGATTGAATCGTGGAGATTGAGGGGAAATTGTGATGGAAATAGAGGGAGTGAGATGGATAGTTGATGATGGAATTTGCATGGTGTGTTTGGGAGTTGTGTATTTCAATCACATGGTTTGTGCTAAATTCAAATTTTTCTTATGATAAAAAAGAATGTCTAATTTTTAAATAGGAATAAATTAGTTATTAATTTTATTTTAATTTATGATAAAAATAAAACTAATAAAATAAAATATGATAAGACTAAAACTCTTACGAGATCTTAAAAAGACTAATCATCAAATATTTCTAAATTTAACTATTAAAATAGTTATATAAATAGTTAGTTAGGATAAATTAGAAAAATAATTTTGTAATGTATCTTATTAATCATAGTTCTATTTGTAATTTCATATAATAATTTATTGTCATAATCCTATCTAAATTAAATTCTTTATAAATTCTTTATAAATTAGTTACAAATTTTCTAGTTCTACCACGCCCACCCATGTTATTTCTGTTACATAAATGTATTTTTAACCTTCCGTAACAAATGGAGTAAGAAATATATTTTTTTCCCGCTTTGTCTCCAATTATATAAATAAATATTTTTTAAATATAAATATACATACAAAACTTATTTATAAAAAATATAATAAGTTTAAAATATAAAAATATTATATTTATCTCATTTTTTTAATCTTTATTTGTTACATTTTATATTTTTATTTCTATTATTTTATCAACTATTAATTTTTATTTATTATATTATTTATTTATTTTATTACTATTACTCTTTTTAAACTTAAAAGCTATTATCAAAAAACGTCTCTCCTTGTTCTGCCACCGCTATTTTTTTTTAGTTTTTCTATTATTGTTGTTTTGCCTTCGCTATTTTTTTAATTATTTTTTCTATTATTGTCCCAAACAAAATAATAGGTTTCGGGAAGGGTTGGGCTTATGCCTCCAATTTGACATTTTCATAATTCTAAATACCGTATCAGTGTATCAACTTTATAATTGGTACGGTACGTGTTGATACTAGTGAAATACTGGATATCATTTCGAATTTATTATTATAAAATATTATATATATATATATATATTATTTAATAATAACAAATTTAGTATAATATAAAAATTTATCTAACAAAATTTTTCAAGTAATAGTCTAAATTAATTTTTAATCTCATTATTTTTGAAATAGTAACTTGAAAAGATATAAATGCAGTATTTGAGATTTTTAATAATGATTACTTTTAGAACTCTTTATTTATATTATTATTTGAAACTTGAATTAGATTATAAAAAATTTAAGAGTTAAAGTTTTTTTTACTGAATCTAACTTATATAAAATGCTAATTATTGATCTTATACCAAAAAAACTCATTTAATTAACCGTATTTTTGAAAGTTGAAACCATTGTTTATTTTCACAATCATCCTAATAAGATTAGTTTATTTGGATCATTTATAGCGAGATGTAAAATTAAATAAGAATAATTAAATGAAAATTATTTAAATTACTTTTTTAATAAATTTAAAGGGTGTTTGGAAATACTACTGCTAGTAGCTTATAAGTTATAATTTGTAACAAAAGTTGTGAGTGTTTAGTAAAATATATAGTTTGTAACTTAAATAGAAAAAAAATAATTAAAAATTATAATAAAAATTATAAATATTTAAAAAAATTATAATTTATAACTAAATTAATAACAAAAAATTAAAAATTAATAACAAAAGTAATGCCAAACACCTTTATATTTGTTTAATTAATTATTTATCTCAATGAGGATAAATCAGGAAAATAAATTTGTAATGTAACGAAAAAACCGCCTCTCTCCCTCTCTCTCTCTCTCTCTCGCTCGCTCTCTCTCTTGCTGTCCGTTCAACAACCAGACAAGCTCTGTGGCTCAATTCTCACCGATGAAATCCAAGGTTAGTCGTCAGTCAGCGAGCTCATTTCCTTCGTTTCCTATTATTCATTTAGTTGTTCTGTTCCTTTTTCTTTCTTTATTATTATTATTTTTTTCTGATCATCGTTCTTCGAGTGCCTGTATCGCAAGATCTGCCCATTTAGAGATTTCAATACCCAATCGACATTCTTTACTTGAAATGACAATATTGGCGTGTTTTTCACCATACATACACATGGGTTCGAAAGTCTCTCCATCTTCTCTTGCCGCTGGAACGATGCCACCTGTTAAACACTATATGAAAGGAAAGGAACGAAAGATTTAGTTCCGTTTGGATTTGTTATTTGGAGAGGAAAGACAAAAAGATCTATTCCTTTGCCCTAATTATCTGTTTTAGATTACTGAAGAAGAGAGAAGTTGAAAGAATAGGAGATAGAGTTTTCTCTTAAAACCCGCATTTTGAATCTCTCCAAAAGTCAAGAGATTTGGGAAAAACGTTTTAGGTACCTATAAAACACCACTTGGCCGTATCACATGTTACCCAACACCAATCACCGATTGTCATGTCCCGCACTATTGGGTAAAACAACCATGTAAAAGTGAGTGGTCCCACTTCATAAACCAATTGCATTTGAGATGGGTATCACATGGCAAATACCCAAAAGTTCGAGAGTTCGGAGACAAAAAACAAGTGAATACTTACATTTTATAGTACCAGAAGAAAAAAATATAATTATTGTTTAGATGGACAGAAGAAAAATGTAATTTTTCTTTGTCTTGCTTGGTAAGATTATATAAAAATGGAATTGCCTTGTATTCAGGGGGCGGAGCGAGGAGTTCACCGTTGCGTTGCGATGTGCCTCACCAGTTAGGCTATGTGTATGGTGGGTCTGGAGGGAAATCTTCCTAGTAGTTACTGATTGAGGAAAAGAGAAAAATCTAGCTAGAAAATGAAAAGTAAATTGAATTTTCAAAAAGGCATGGTAATGAGTTGATTAAAAAAAAGATATGGAACTAATACATGGAATAGTATACTCAACGTGACTAATATGTCTAACAAGTCAGTGGGCTTTTACATACTTGGACCACCTAAAAAGAAAATAAAATACTTAAATGACATATAATTATAATTGGGGCGCTATTTATATATTAAATAATATATTTAACAAGATCTTGTATATAAAAATAATAGATTTTCAAAATTTTTTAGGGGCCGTGGTCCATGGCCGCCCTCCTTCCCTCCCCCTCTGTTGATATTATTTTACTAACTATGATTGTTCTTTAGAATGAATAAAATGCTAGCTTACCAATTTTATCTTCTTATTTTTTTAAGTTTGGAGGGATAGATTTGGTATTATAAATGTGAGTGTCTATCTTCTTTTTTTTTTTTTCATTTATTTCCAAATATATCTACTTTTGGAAAGATTCATAAAGCCCTTTAAGAGAGATCATTTCTCTTCATTTATATCCATTTATCTCATCTTTAGTAATTCAAACAAGTGATTAAGGGTAAGCAATACGTATTTTTCCCCCTCTCCAAATCACCCAATCCAAATAAACTATAAATGGACACATTGAGTCATTGGGATGGCATCCAATTGAATCTGCTTGTCCCTTGATGTTTATTGGGAATCCAACGCTACTCCTTTCCTCCATGCAGACCAACCTTAGCTGTTGCCTCAATCGGTAAGGAGGAGCAGCCTGTCAATAATGAATGAAACTAGAGGAGTTTAAATCAGGGAGTAGAGCTTCTTTCAAGGTATTTTGAATGCAATGTTACTTATAAGCAATCATGCCCTTTCCTATCCTACCGCTTTGTTATATGACCTATTTTGCCTCCCTCTAACCCATTTGGTTCCTTCAGCTTGATAAAACAATCCTGTAGATGCATTAAATTGGTTTATGTTACTTGTTGATAAACCATTTGAAATAACTTCCGTTATCTTATATCCAACTTGTGCTGCTTTTGGTTGAAGAGGATAATTAAAGAGTGCTTTCATTTTATTTGTTTGTTTCTGGCTACGTGTCTTATGTAACTGATCAGGTTACCATTATAACATGATATTGCAACAAGAATTTAAAAACAACTAAACAATCTTTAACAACTTTGTTCATTTTCCGCTGGGGCAATTTCAAAAACTGAAGTCCAATTACATTCTTTTTTGGTAAGCAAGTCCAATTGCATTCTTTTTTGGTAAGCAAGTCCAATTGCATTTTATAATGATCGGGAATAGTTTAATTTATATTATCTCCTTTAATTTTGCCCCACCAATGTTACCTTTTTGGCCTATTAGGCTAGCATTATACTGGCTACTGTAACAGGAACTCCAAAATTATTTTCTGGGATTCCATACCATTTATTTCCAAGATGGGCTTTGATGATTCATTCAGGCTTGACCTTTCTAAGTTGTGTTGTACTTGGTTTTATAACATAGTTTGAACATCAATTAATGCCTGGCAACATATTTTATAATATGTTCATCTCTCTTCATGTTGTCATAATGCAATATCTTGTGTTTCTTGAACATGTATGCACCGTATGCACGTATATATAGGTATATATTTTTGGCCTATTTCTTTGCACAATATTTTCTGCTTAGTTTCAACTTTGGGCTAACACATTTTATATAAGTTATATAGCTCTCTATGTAGAGTAATATATACTAATGCTCTTAACTACCAACCTGAACCACCAGGAAACTTCAACATGCATGTAAGTAGCATTTATTTTTATTGTGCAGAAGGTGTGCTGGTAGTGGAGGCTTCTGAACTACTTTGTTGTTCTTCCGTCTGAACAAAATGAATTTCAGTTTGGGTTCTTTACCTTCTGAGATAAATCCTCTGTACTTTGAAGGGTTGCGAAGTAAAAGGATAAATTTCCTTCTGCCTAAACCTTTTATTAGGGTTGGTAAGTTTACGAGGAAAGACAGTCAAGTATTAAATAATGAAGCTGGAGAGGTGGTGATTTCTAGTGATATGGTTCCTGGACATTTGGAAGGATTATATATTGGAAAGAACAGGTTGGAGAAGCCAAGTCAGAAGTTGGAATTTGTGCGGACATTATTGATTGACAACTATGATAGCTACACATACAATATATACCAAGAATTGTCTGTCATTAATGGATGTAAGCTCTTGTGCTCTGGAACTCATTATCTACAATTACATACAGTTTTATGCTTGTTCTTATAATTTATTCCTAATTGTTCATAATATTAAATGCATAATCTATACTTGAAACTTCATTTGTATGTAATTCACTATTTTCCTTTAAATATTTTGTAAGTGGATTCCTATGTAGGTTTTTCACAATTTGTCATGACATGCTAATATTCCTGTTCCGCATAGATAGATGCCATTCATGTGAATTGGGATCTCACAAACATAAGAATTCGACCATCATGCCCAATTTATGACTAACAAAAATTTTCTTACAAGTGCTGGTCAGAGCGCCAAACTATTTTTAATTCAACCATCATGAACATTTTTTGATAAGTACATGTCATCACTCCCATTGCTTTTTATTCCTATTATTTATCACTAGCGTGCCTATTATCTGTAGAAACAAACTCCATTTTGAACTAGCTTGCTGCATAGAGTGTATTCCCCATGCTAAATCCATGTAGGGAAATAATGCGGAATATTTAGGCACCTGTATAAGTTGGGATCTCAGTATTTATTTCATCTTTTCTGAGAGCTGGTTAATATAATAATATGTAATTAAAACTGCCATGATAATCTTGATATTACTCTGAATTCATTCAAGAATCACTGTGTTTTAACCTATGCAAGTTTTCTGTGTTAGTTCCACAACATTGAGAATAGGTATAGTATGAAACTTTAGCTTGCGTTTGGTCTAGCTTTTTCATAGGGATTTTTCCATATTTAGTAAATGTTTTTTAATGTGAGCCCAAATGAGCATACTTTTTAGGTTGCTCTAATAATGAAGAACCAAAAAAGTAAAAATCTTGACCAAAAAATAAAAGAAGTTCAAATAACACGAAAAAAGCCTCTTAATAGCATTTTAGTGCTGCCCCCCCAACTCTAGCCCAAACGAGCATATTTTTTAGACCTCTTTCTTCACGAGGAAACCTGAACCAAAAAATAAAAAAAGTCCAGAAAAGATGAAAAAAGCCCCTTAGAAAAAATGCTAATCCAAATGCAGGCCCAATCATTTGTCATTTTAGGGGGGGGGGGGGGGGGGGGGGGAA
>JAOTRH010000024.1:4411305-4425737 GCA_034768845.1 Heliamphora exappendiculata | reverse complement strand
GGGGGGGGTGAATTATTGGTAAGCCATTGGTGTTACTGAACAAAAATAATGTCCAAGAAACGAGTGTTGTTGGTACGAGAGTGATAAGACTCATTGATCACAACATGTTGAAAGATGCAATGGCAACTAACAAATTCACAAGGAGTTAGAGGCAGTGTAAAATGAAGACACATGGTGGTTGTGGATTTGGGATGGAAATGTTTTTGTCAAGGATCTTACATAGGGTATGGTTCTAAATAAAGTCGAATTCAGGTGGGGATTTATAGTTAGCTCAAATAGTTGGGCTTAAGCTTTATTGGGAAGTACTGTAAAATATTATGTTAGTTGCCATTATTAGACAATATTTCATTCTTAATTACTTGAAAAAAATATTTGATTCTAACTTATGACCAATTTGAGTTTGATGACCTTTTCTATTTTCGCAGAGTAGGTGTCAATACTACTTAATGCAGTGATAACTTATTGTTTCCAAGATCACAAGCAAATATCAGTGTGATAAAACAAATAGACTGAGATGATGATTTAATGACACAACGAGATGTACAATTACAATGTATTGTATTGGTTATGATGGATAAGGTACTCTTAGTCAAGTCATTGGTTATAAATTGAGTAATAAAGGCACCCTTATACTTGATGGTTAGAGCATTCATATATGTTAAATGGCATATGTGATCTATTTCAATATATGTTGATGAAGTTTGACGATAGAATGTTTGTTGTAATAATGTTATATGAACTCTTTTAAATGTATAAAGTATCTGTGTCGAACTCTTAACACTTGGAAAAAAGTATGTGATATGTGTGCGACATTTTTACTTAGACATTCACCTAAAAAACATATTTAGTAATTCGAGTTTACTATAGAACTATGCAAACTCTGATATTTAGCATGGAATGCTCAATAAAATCTAGTTAACACCTTTTATCCTGAAAAATGAAAAAAAATATATTAAAGAATATGAGTATTTTGTTGGGCAACTAGTGTCCTTAAATGAGAATTAGATGATTCCGACACATAGACAGTAGACAGATATCCTCACCCGACACGGTATATGAGTCCATCTATCCATGTAACACAGGTTGTAATTTTTTAGTGTCTTCTTTAATTTATGGAAGACTGAGTTTGTTGTTTTTGTATTAATTTGTTAGGGTGCCTTCTATATTAAGTGAGCGAAACAAAATACTAGTGGAATAACAAAATTTTAGCATTTTTTTCAAAACACAAGAAAACATAAGGCAATATACCTATACAAGTTTTATTGGAAGAATTTAAATGTTTTTATAAATATTTTCAATTTACTCCTTATTTTGTTGGAATCTGTCACTTTTTAAAACCTGTTTACACTTGTATTTAATAAAATTAAGTATTTGATTATACCTAGGAAAAATAATTCATGGAAACATTAAATTTATGGTTTTACACTTGTTCTTTAATGTGAATAACTACATAAATCTCTATATGTTTTATAATTAAATAATAGTCTTTTAATACATAGATTTCACCCTATGTTTCTACGCATTTTTAATTTTGTTGTGTTTGAAATGTTCTTGAAACGTTTCTAAATGTTTCCGTTTCCTAACTAATCGAAACAACACACCAAAACGAAATTTTAATCCTTGCCCAGAGTACATTTACATTATTGATTTTGGCCAACAGCCAGATATGATATTTTTTTGGGATTCATTCTGAGGAGCTTCTGCCCTTTAATGTAGCTTTCTACTTTCTTTCATTGCTTTTCCCCCTCTCTCTCCCTTGAAGGAAGTTCCTGCATTGTGCTGATCACAAAAAATGGAAATTTCTGCTGTGGGGAAATTGGAAGCATTGATGAAGCAAGTGAATTAAATTTTAATTTGATTTTGAGAATGCTCAGTCAGTCTATATGGAAAGAAGGAATCTGTATAGCTTAGGTAGGAGCCTAGGAATTCATGGGCCACACCACGAGTAGAGGGGATGATGAGCAGAGTGCTTTCCAGTTTTCCTGTTCATGTGAAAGGGTTTAGCGAGGTAGCTTAATGGTCTGTTTCATAAGGACTATTTCTTCTTTATGTCTGGAGTATTTATTTTTCCATTCTGTTGTGTGTATCTTGTTTATCTTCGTGCTCTCATTTTAATTCTTTGTAATTTCTAAGTTTTGACTGTCCTAGACAAAATTTTGATCCTTCTACGCTTCCTCACCTAAGTATGCAATAATGTTTGTTATATGAGGCGTATGACACAAAAACTACATGAGGTGTGTATACATAACTTATGAGCACATCTTGTGTTTAGCAGTGGATTAGTTTTGTTTGACACCTACCATCCATGTCAAAGAGTGACAGATGTGTATGTGTCAGCGTGTGTAGTGGTCTAATATATTAATGTAGTGTGATGGTTGCATCGTTGGCCATGTGTTGGCTGGATAACACCTATTTTTCTGTTTGTGATGTTCCATGCAATATGCACAACTTATGAGCACCTGAAATGGTTCACTTCTTGTGTTTAGCGCTGGATTAGTTGTGTTTGACACCTACCATCCCTGTCAAAGAGTGACAGATGGCTTGTGTCAGCGTGTGTAGTGGTCTAATATATTAATGAAGTGTGATGGTTGCATCGTTGGCCATGTGTTGGTTGGATAACACCGATTTTTCTGTTTGTGGTGTTCCATGCAAGTTTTCTCACTTTGTTTCATGGTTGGCTGGTGTTAATGATTGCACTCAAACTGTTAAATGAAAACCCATCTAGTGGAGGCAGTTACTAGGAAGTAAGTGATATTACTGTGCACCCACCCCCCCCCCCCCGCCCCGCGTTTTCTCTCATTGTTGAAGATATGCCAAATCATGGGTTATCCCTCGAACTTCCAATCCAAGATCATCCCTTGCAATAGAGAATAATTAGCTGTTTGTTTGTTAGCACAAGCAATGTCATCTCTTTTTCAGGAATACAAGTACTCTCTTCCTATTGCTTTATCTCATATACTATAGGAAGTATGGGCATTATCATTATTTATTTTATATATGAATCTTCTGCTTTTGTCTTAGAATTTACATTGAAATTTAAATTGTACTGCTTAAGAAAACTTTTCATAAAAATATTGTTGTAAAACAGTATTCATATCACCAAAACAGGTAAGTTAAACTTCCTTTCTGTTTGTTTTGCACTGACAAAAGCTGTAATGTCCAATCTACATTCTCATGGGCTGCCATTTTGAGAAAATAAAAGCTTATGATTTTTCTTTCCGACACTCAATGAAAATTTTCGGTGTTTCATTGTATCATGATCTTGTTTTGACATGGTTAATTTGCCTGTTATATTTCCAGTCCCTCCAGTAGTCGTGCGGAATGATGAATGGACGTGGGAAGACATTTACCATTACTTGTATGAAGAAAAAGCCTTTGACAATATTGTTATATCACCAGGTCCTGGCTCTCCAACACACCCAGCAGATATAGGTTGGATAAATGAACTATGCCAGTAGCCTTTTGATTCTTATACCTCGAGATAAGTGGTTTGAAGACTATATACACAATATTTATGTTATATGTATATAAAAGGTGTAGATTGATTATCTTGAATTGGCTACACATGTTATGGCATTTATTTTATTCAGGGAATGTGGACTACACCACCCAAATGGCAGAATCAAAATGTCCTTAAGGCACAAGATTCCCTGTGGTTTCTCTGTATATAATCTACACTCTAAATGACACAACATATTTATGTACATACTACATGGTGGTATGATCTGCAGGCAGCCTGCTGGGTGAAAGAAGAAAAGTTATAATTTTATTAGTGGGCATTAAATATAACTGCTGAAACATTATAGTTCTGCACCTTATATGTGCCAGAGTTCGTTGGATTTGTGCAATTTTTGTAATTGCTGTGATTGACTGATGAGGTTGTTTGCCATACTATATTCTTCGTAGTTTATTTGTGCATTCTTTTAGTTGGTTAAAGTTTCCTTGCTTTATAGTAATCTATTTGGATCTTGCAGGAATATGTCTTAAGCTTCTACTTGAGTGCAGGGACTTCCCTATACTTGGTGTTTGCCTTGGACACCAGGTACTTTTCTCATATTTGTTTGTAGGATATTGCTTGTATTATACAATCTTGGGTAAAACTCAACCCTCAAAGCTAGCTATTGAAGTGAGGATGTCCTCACACTTATATACTACACACTTCTTTTGTACTTAGGCAATGTGGGACTTTGCTTTGCACCCTCCCTCACATGCAGTGTGATCCCTTGGCAGCACCTACCATGCATAGGCTAGGGATGCACACCCCATATATTTATGGTATTCCGACTGTGATACCATGTTACACGATCTTGGATAAAACTCAAGCTAGCTATTGAGGTGAGAGTACCCTCACGCTTATGGAATGCACATTACTTTTGGTACTCAAGGAATGTGGGAATTCGCCTCACAGGTTGAAGTGGCAACTGTGATCTGGTTTATCACATCTACACCTGCTTGATTATATTGACATGTCTTCCCTTTAACCCTTTGTGCATGTTCTTCTAGTCTTCAATTAAAGTATCTTCCTTATGAGCTAAGATCTGACCTTTCATTTCACTAGTCTTTGCCCTTTTCAAACTAAATAAACACCCTTATGCTAAAATCTTATCAGCTGATATGATGGAAATGGAGATATGAGATCCCCAACTAAAATATTCAGTTTTGAAGAGAGGTTTTTCAAAAATGAATGAGAATTATATGACAGGTTTTATTACCCAATTTGTCTAGTGAGAGAAAGGAATCTTCATATTGCAATGATAGTTACCTTCATAATGTTGGTTGCTTGAATATTTTTTCCCCATGAATGTTTTATTTAGTTCTATTAAACGATTCAAAAACTGATTTAAACCTATAACAAATACCAACAATAGCAGTAATTAGAAACCAATGACTTCCTCTCCCTTTATTATCTTTCCGCCAGACAGGTATTTCAATATTGTTTTAGTGCTAGAGTTAGATGAGCCATCACAGTTCTAGATTACATGTACTCTAAATTCGAGAAGTACCTGTATCGGGCACTTAAGACTTAGCCAGCATGTCTAGTTGGACATTCTCCCAACAAATATGTTTTAAGTATAAAGTTTACTAAGCTATGCATGAAACCCCCATTCTATGCATTACAAGCTCTATGTTAGTTTATACACACCGTTGTATTGTAAACAAATGTACGAAATGTTTAAGTAGTATGAAATTAGCCATATTGTAGTATCTATCCATTGTCATGAGAACTAGATAAATCAGGACTTCAAACATACCCTCATTCTATGTAACATAGTTGATGTTGAGAATTATCCACACTATTTCTGTGCTTCTATAGGCCTAAAGTGGTGTAAGAGAGAGGTTCTTCGGAGATGTGGTCTCATGAAATCTAAAAGTGATCTCTATTTTGATTGGACTCATATTTTGGATGTGATTAGGTTCTTCGCGTCTCTTGGGGAAGTATTCTACCAATCCTGATACAAGCATCATCTTGGATGACATTATTTGGGTACTGTCAGTAAATCTCTGGTCCTTCTCTCTCCTCGCCTACTAGAGATTGCTGAGAGTGGATTAGAAAAATCAGTGGAACCATTGGTTTTCTGTTTTATCATACCATTTGTTTTCCTAGATGGAGCTTTTAGCACTCAAGTGTTGTTTGATGGTCTTTTCTAGTGGGTTGATTTGTTTGATGGTGGAGACTGATTATTCTGAAGTGTTACCTAGTTCTCCAATAGGCTTTTTCGTCCTTGGAGATTGGCTTTTGTAATTAGAGAGACTTTACGCCTTAAGAGATAGAAATACTGAATTTTCTTGAGTTGGGTTCATACGATGGCCAACTTGGAGGCTCTGTTCTTATTTAAGAGTGGAATTAAATCAGTTAGTAAGCCAGTTGGGGTTCTTGTACATGTAGAGGTGGTGGAGTGGACCTAGTGAAATAGGGGAATGGGTTCATACAGTAGTAGATTTTGCATGAAAGGCTTTTCTTATGCGCGCCTGGTGAATTGTGGGAGTGTTTTTTGTGGAAAGATATTTGGAAGGCGAGCTCCATCTAAGACTGCATTTTTTGTTTATTTAAAGGAAGAATCAAGGAACACCAACTGGTAGTGGTGAATACTGAGAACATGAATTCCATTAGCGCATTAGATTATCGAATAATAGATAAATTCCTATCTCTTGTAAGACCAGCTATGAGCATTCATGGAAAGATCTTCACCATTGATAATTTGACGAGGATTCATCTTTAGTGAATTGGTGCTACATCTGTGAGAAGGACGATGAGTATTTGTCACTTGCGTATTCATTGCGACATGACCAGAGAACTTCAGGGTTTGCTGCTGGTTTTGTTGTGTTTTTGAGGAGGTAGAAGCAGTATTGCCTACTTGGTGGAGGAGGTAAGAATGCCCTATGTGGATGACTTTCTTGATTTGTATAATCCTTGCTTGATGAGTATGTTATATTAGGGAGTTTTTTGCTTTTCTTTGTGGGGACTTGTTTTTTTTTTTTTGGTTCCTCCCCTATTTGTGTGGATTCTTCTTTTCTGGGTGGCCTTTCCTTTTTACCTTGTTATAGAACTTATCAATTATAAGAGTGGAATATAGTTATCCGAAGTAAGTACTGTGCTTAGAGCCCTAGATAACTAAATTTTCTGATGCTCTCTTTTCAGGAGATCTCCTTGCAATGTGTTTTTTGTGTTTCTTTTTTATTCTGTTTTAATAACATTTTTATTGTTACTAACAAAATAATTAAAACAACAATAGTAAAAAGAGTTGTTTTTAATGTGGTTAGGCTGATACCTCGTTCAGTTTAGATTATTGACTTAATACAAAATGTTTAAAAATCAATTATGAAAATCTGAATCATATTTTTGGTTTTCCTGAAGCGGCTTTGCCAACACAACCCTAAGAAAGCGGTATGCAAAGTGGGGACAAAAAGGTGTTAAAGATAAAAATCTGTGTGTGGTAAAATTAGAGTGAGAATTCTGCGTTAATAAATAAGAAAGCCAGTGGCGGAGTCATCGGTTTGAGTCTTCGTATCTCCAATTCATGCACCTTGTAGACGCAAGATGAAGTTAAGAGAACTAGGGGACAACAAGCAACGGTGAAGGGTGGTGTTGGGGTTATGGAAGACATCTCTCCACGCCAAGGAACCAAATCACATTGGATGGAAGCCCTCTCTTTCCTTCCAATTAGTGACATTCTATCTCTTACTTGGGAAATTGCGATCGACCTCAATAGCAAAAAATTACTGAGAAAAACATTAAGCTAAAAAAAATTTCAATCATAGTCTTACAAATTCATTAATACAATACGTTTAGTTTTGGTTATGCTCACCCGCAACCTCTACTACAAGTCATAGTCTAACATTCTAATAAATTTATTAACCTAGAAAATAACTCAAAAAAAAGTGTATAACTAATTTTTTCAGTTTGAATTTTAAATTTTTGATTTTGAAACAAAGAGGGAGTTTGAATTTTTGAAATCAAGATAATAGAGGGAATCAGATGAATCAGAGAGTCTTTTAAGCAAGCAAATTTAACTATTAAATTATAAGAGTCAAAAACATCCTAGCCTTCTATCATCAAAGCATCCTAAGCCTTCTAGCATGTTTCATAGGACAATCCTCTCACATATATTTTGAAACAATGAGCTGTTTTATTATATAAATGTAAGAATGACACAAAGCCAAGAAAATTCTAGTGCGTATAAGAAACCTTTTAAAACATCTTAAAAATTAAATATGCTATATTTTTAGAGGATTAAGTTTTCTAATCTCTACCCCCCAGGAGGGTGGGGTGGGGGGAGGAGAGGAAAGATTAGAAAAATGACCCAAAAAAGGGAGGTAAATAATAACATCCATTCAGGTAAATTCTGCCCAACCTGAAAATTGGATACTTGTCCATCTAGTTTCTAGATTTGTTGGACATTGAAAGATTGGGCTAACTTAGAGCTTATGTTGTAAGTTGATGATTTCAGTGACAATTTGGAGAAGCAGAAAACTAACCAATGAAGGTCAATGGATGATAATTTGAAACATATCATGAAGTACACTGTACACCGATGACCAATAAGGAATTTGTGCAACTCCAACCTAGACACGAAGGGCGTAGGTTCCTAAAAGTGAGTGGTCCTCCTATGTGGTGTGTTTCAAGTGTGAGAAATGCAAACTCCTTTGCACGAGTGAGGAGTCAATACGTAGATTAAAGAGCAACTTTCTCAGTTAATTATACTGTGGGTATCTTGGTTAATACATATTTAATGGATGATCGACTTTAGAACCCCAGTCCAGTCGAGAAGTGGCATTTTGCACAATCATTCCCATTAGGAGAATGGAATGACGCCCCATCTCGACTCGAGACCAAGACTCCTTACAACTCATACTCAGTGTCAGAGATTGATTGAAAAGGCAGTCTTCTTTTTGGGGGAAATTAGGCATTTTAGATAGATTTTGAGAAGGCAGACTTCTTTCTGGGGAAAATTAGACGTTTTAGATAGATTTAACTTCTCCCTGATTATTCGGATGTCTAGTTTTTGCTTTTGGTATATCTGGTGGACTTCGGGTTCGCCTTGTTTTGGCATTCTTAATTTATCTTACATCACTAAGATAAATGAAAAAGCTTTCCAATCTTTTATTTTCCTCCTTTGATTTTGACTTAAATAATCTAAAACTGGAAGAGTGTGATCCTCCATGACCCATAACAATTAACTCTTGTCATACTTTTTCCTTATAAATCCCAAGGTTTCCAATAGCTCGCATCTTGTTCTTATTGATCTGAAAACATTGTTTGATTTGACAGGCTTTAGGATATGTGAATGGTGCACAAGTTATCCATGCATCTGAACCGGTTCATGGACGTTTGAGGTATGGTGAACTATGGTTGTAAGGTTAGTGTTTTTTGTTAGATGTCCATTGGTTGATCAAAACATTACCATTTTTAATCAGGAAATGTTTTGCTGATATAAAGTACTATGGCCATTCTCTGTTGCCTACTTTGTGTAGTGATATTTTTCCCATAAGAAATCTTTTTCGAAGGGTTTTTTGTGCTCGTTATTCTACACCTATTAACTTATTTCCTCGATCTATACAGTGAGATTCAGCACACTGGATGTAGACTATTCCATAATATTCCTTCTGGAAGAAATTCCGGATTTAAGGTCAGTTTGGCTATAAATGTGAAATAGTTTAATTTTATTTAATGACCTTTTACTATCTTAGTTTTACGTTTCATAGTGAGATCTTAACCATTTTGTGAGCTAGGATTAAAGCATGAAGAAGTTGAAACTGCCTTGTAAACTACCCTGGGGCTGTGAAATTGCATCACCGTTTCAGATTTTAACCACCATATCCTTTGTCCTACTAATTTTATTTAATGACCCTTTACTATCTTAGTTTCGTCTTTGTCCTACTACTTGGTTGTTTTGCTAATTTGTGCAATATTTTGTGTTTAAACTGTAGAATAGAATCCTTGCATTTGTGATATCAGGGCTGTATATCTCAAAGAACTTATAGTAGCACGTGATGCAAATCTACGACTCCTTTTTCTTTATGCAGAAAGAAAAATGGGGGCAAACCGGAGATTTCCTATGGAGCATGCCTAGGGATTTCTATAAGCATGTTTAGGGTCATTTGGAGTCTTGTTTTTATACATTTTATAGGCCAGAAAACACTGTTGGGATATTTGTTGTCTTTTGTTAACATTTTAGGTGCCAAGAGTATTTTGGTAATATTGCAAATTGATAGGCATGAGCTGTGTCATGGTAAAATATTTGATATATGGTACACGATATAGAATCTTTATTAGGTCTAGATTATTCTAACAAGTTAAATTGGCTCAGTTTCTTTTTTCTCAAAAATTTGAAGATAGCACCCGTACAAATAGGAGAAATCTTGCAGCCTATAAATAAGAGTTACTCTTTCTTTCATTGGAGTTGGGTTTTGGAGAATTTGTATGTAGTTTTTTGGTGATGTTTTGTGATGCTTTATGCATTCTTACATTGGACACGCCATTCCTCAAGTGGGAATATAGGAATTTTTTGGTTGTTTTTTGAGAAGTGACTCCTAGAATTTGCTTCTCCCTTCTTCCTGGGTCACCATTCATAGGAGTGCTCTTCTCAGCCTCGAAACCCTTCCAATTACATGCAAATCAATCTTTATCATTTCCCCTTCTTATTAGCCTTCACTTGAACTATTAAAGCCCTAAATTTGTCACAATTAGGCCCTAAAATAGCCACTCTTCTGAAACTCCTGCAACTTACCATAGCCCAAACTCACCATATAATTCTGTTGAAGGCAGCCTTGGGCGTAGTTGCCTAGTTGTCGT
This sequence comes from Heliamphora exappendiculata, assembly GCA_034768845.1. Taxonomy (NCBI): domain Eukaryota; kingdom Viridiplantae; phylum Streptophyta; class Magnoliopsida; order Ericales; family Sarraceniaceae; genus Heliamphora; species Heliamphora exappendiculata. Next base: position 4,415,443 of record JAOTRH010000024.1, on the reverse strand, counting down.
ATATTCATCTGTTTCTTACTATAATATCAGGTAAAAGAACCCCTGCAGCATAGAATTGTACTCATTAGAATTTCTGTTGCCATTGCTGAAGTTACCCTAATTTGTCATTTCCTGCCAGTTTATGTGTGTACCCCAAAAAGATATTTTCAGTAACAGCAGTGTGTGTGTGTGTGTGTGTGTTTGAGTTAGTTCCTTTGTTGCATTGAAGCAGTGGGGAAGATCATGTTAAGTACTCAGTTGCATAGCTGTCTCCCGTTAAATACTCGGATGAATAGTTATCTCCCTTGCAATAATTAAGGTTGGCACTGCTGTATAAATCTTGATAACTGTTAGTAGAATTCTGGAGTCCAAAACTGTTAGATAACTTTTCACTAAATGCTGGAGATGTGAAACGTTTAAGAGCATTCATTTGCAACTTGCTGCAGTTACCACCCATGGAGTGAATACAAGCATCACCCTAACTCCTGTGCTTTTATGACTTTATGCAGGTGGTTCGATATCATTCCCTTGTTATAGATGCAGAATCACTTCCTAAGGAACTCATACCTATTGCATGGACCTCTTCCACTAACACACATTCTTTTCTTGGCACCCAAAAGTCTGATGTTATCTCCGATGCTTACAAAAATCCACTATGTGAACAAATCTCTGTTAATTCTTCCTCAAGAAAATCTAACAATGGAAGTTCTTGGCCTTCCAGAAATTCTGAAATGCAGAGTGGAATAGTTCTTATGGGCATCATGCATTCTATGAGGCCTCATTATGGTGTGCAGGTGTGTTTTCGTCACTCTACTTGCACTTACCTTACTCTGCTTTTATATGTGGCACAATTATCTTTTGTTTTGGGTTTCAGTTTCATCCTGAAAGTGTTGCAACCTGTCATGGGAGGCAAATATTCCAGAACTTTAAAGAAATAACTGAAGATTATTGGCTCAGGTTGGGATCATCCTCCACTAGTGAGAGAAATGTTCATCACGCTGGTAAACTACTTCATTTAGATTGTAATTCATGATTGTAGGCTCACAGCCATTGCTATTAGCAATGAATATGTGGTTTCTTTTGGCTCAATGAGAGCTCGCCAACTAAAATTCTAAATGCTTTTGGGAGATGCCTTTGCGTTGCTTTGTATGGTGGGATTCTTTAACTGTCAAATATATCTTTAGCATAATATGCCATTAATTGGTGCTTTGAGACACCTGCAAGGTGTCATGACTGTCTTAGTTTTGGGATGCACTAGAGTTTCTAGGTCGAATGGCTGGTTTAACCTTCTTTCTCACCGTGCATGCTCCCCAAAGTAATTGTATAGCATTGCTGGACAGTGGTCAAAGATTACCTGGTGGGTTGCTTATAAATTTAGTATTTCTCCTTTTGCATTTGATGTGTAGAACCTGACCTATTATTCGCTCTGAGCAGTAAGCTCTACTTAGCATGCATGCAGGTGCCCCAAGCAAACTGGCTGTTCAGTGATATTCGTAGAAGAAGGCAATTGGTGAATAGTTTGGATGAGAAGCATCACTGCAGCTTGTGCAATATAGAAAATCTATCACATCAGTGCAGCGGTGCTAAATTTCTGAAGCTGGAATGGAAAAAATTTGAAAGGTTGGCTTGTCAAGTTGGTGGAGCAAAAAATATTTTCTGTGAACTGTTAGGAAGCCATAAAGCCAAGAACAGCTTTTGGTTGGACAGTTCATCAATAGAAAAGGTCTGGGTGTTTGCTCAACGATATTCCTTTTTACTTGAACTTATTTTACTGCTTCAGAATTGAATTCATTTGTTTTTATATGATAATCAGAAGTTAATATAATGGATAGTCTGTCTTTTGCAATTAAAGTTTTGATCTATTTTTTTTAATGCTTATGCATTCTCTAGGGAGATGGTGTTCACCTCTTCGGCTTCTTTCATTCAAAAAGGTGGCAAAAGAATAGAAATGAGGACAATTTTAGAAGTTATAAATAAGCTTGTAAGGATGCTAAGATAACCCTTAGAGATGTTAAATTGAAGATTTATGATGATTTTTATGCTATATTAGATAGCAAAGAGGGAGAAAAGAATATCCATAAACTCGTTAAGTGGAGAGAAAAGAGAACAATAGACTTTACTTAAGTTAAATATCTAAAAAGTGAGAATTCAAGGGTGTTAGTGACGTATGAAAAGATTAATGAAAGATGAAAAATCTATTTTGAAAAATTATTTAACGAAAAATATGTAGAAAGATTTGGAGGAGAGGAATTTGATAACTCGGATAAAACTAGAAAATGTAAGTTTTATCCTAGAATAAGAAAGTTTGAAATGGAAACTGCAATGAAAAGAACAAAAACAAATAAGGCTTTAGGACCAAATGGTATCCATGTGGAGATGTGGAAATGTCTAGGCGAAGTGGGAGTGTCTTGGTTAACGAAGTTATTTAATAAAATTATAATGAATAGGAAACTACCCGAAGAGTGGAGAAATAGTATTTAAGTACATATATATAAAAATAAAAGAGATATTCAAAATTGTAACAACTATATAGGTATAAGTTGATGAGTCATACAATGAAAGCTATGGGAATGAGCCATTGAATATCGTCTAAGATTAACAATAATGTCACAGAATTAATTTGGTTTTATTTCTCGTAGATCAACTATGAAAGAAATTCACCTATAGAGGAGATTAATAGAGAAGTATAGAGAAAAGAAGAGATCTTCATATGATTTTTATAAACTTAGAAAAGGCCTACGATAGAGTGCGTAGACATATCATACGGTGGACGTTGAAGAGAAATGGAGCAACAAATGGTTATATTGATGAGATAAGAGATATGTATGATGGAGCTGTCTCGATAAATAGATCACTTGCATGAGAAACGAGTGAATTCTCAATTACAATAGGATTACACCAAGGATCAGCGTTGAGTTCTTATCTTTTTGCCTTAATTATGAATGAACTGACTAGAATATTCTAGATGATGTTCTATGCTTTATGTTGTTCGGTGATGATGTTGTCTTAGTGGTTGAGACTAAGAGTAGGGTTAACGCTAAGTTAGACATGCGGAGAGAAATTTTGGAGTTCAAAGGGTTTCAAGTAAGTAAGAACAAAACTGAATATATGAAATTTAATTTTAATCGTAATATGAGTATTTATAATGAAAAAGTAAAGATTTAAAACCATAAGAGTGAATATTTTAATTATCCAAATTCAGTAATTAATAAAAATGGAGAGATTGCAAATGATATAATCCATTGAATCAAAGAAAAATTTTATTGGATAACTACTAGACCAGTGATTCTAAATAAGACAGAATGTTAGGCTGTTAAGAAAGATCACATAAATAAGATGAGTATTGTTGAAATGAAAATGTTACGATAGATGTGTGGTAAGATTGAAGAAGATAAAATCAGGAATAAAAAGATTCTCAGAATGGTAGGGATTGTATCAATTGATGATAAGTTGAAAAAAAAAAGATTAAGGTGGTTTGAACACGTACAAAGACCATTGATGCAGTAGTAAAAAAAAATGACAAAATTTTGGGTAATAGAAACACTAGCGGAGGGATAGACCTAAATTAATATGGGATGTTGCCGTATTAAGAAAATATATGAATTTATTGAAATTAACTAAAGATATGACCCTTAATAGAGCATAATAGTGTTAAAAGATTCATGTATCCAACCCCAATTGATTGGTGCAAAAATTTAGTTTAGTTTGGTTTGGTTACATTGATGTAATTAAGGACTTAACATATTCATGATTGATTGAATGTTGGTGCTAGAGACATGAGTTCTCATTAATAGTAAACTTACCATTTGTAGGCACATGGTTCCAAGTACCTATGCTTTGGGGTTCGGTCCCTATGTGGAGCACGAGGACGGCAACAAAGGGAATTAATGAGTACTAATGACTTACACTCAACAAAGGAATTTAGCCTAGGAGGCAGGGATCAGGGTTCCAAATAACGGCCGTTACGTAACGAATCGGCCGTTACGTAACGGTATCTTTAAGGCCCGATCCCGTTACGCTTGAAGATATCGGTTGCAAAGAGTATCGCCGTTGTAATGCCCGTTACACCCGTTACGTAACAGGTAACAGTAGTGTATCGGCCTGTAACGGCCGTTACAGACCCGTTACAGACGATACAGGACCCCGACACAATGACAAC
>JAOTRH010000024.1:4354474-4384197 GCA_034768845.1 Heliamphora exappendiculata | reverse complement strand
GTTGACTGAAAAAAATAAGGAGGGTGGGGTGGTTGAGTGCTATTTGTTTTTAACCCACCATCAACGTAGCCCACCCCAACCTGCTTAAAGTATAAATTAGCTATCATGTTTTTATATATGACAAATCTCAATCTCATGTACATATTTATATTTATATGCATTTCTTATGATTTATAACAAACAAAAATTAAAACATTTATGTTTTAATTACTATTTTATATATTGTTAATATTTTTTTTAATTAGTAGTATTGTAAATGTTATTTTTAGAGATATTTAATCATGTTATTATTATTATTATTATTATTATTAATCGACTACTTTTATTTTTAGTTGGCTTTTTACTTGACATGTTAAATTTGATTTTAAAAAAAAAACTGCAATAGATTTCTTATTTTTTTGAATCTAATTTTACGAAAATAATCTCAAAATAATCCTACTTTCTAACCCGCTAAACAACAAGTTTGAACCGCCAAAAAATTTCACCTAACTCGCTGGTTTTGACGATTAGTAGGTTGGCGGCGGGTTGAAAAAATCGCCACCCGCCAAAGGTGGGTTGGTTGAAATTTTTTTCTCCACCTGCTCCAATCTAACCGGCGCATACCCCTACTTGTAGGACATTAGTTTAAGAGGGAATTTGTTGGACTGGGAATTGGATCAATTGCTAGTTCTTTTGAGAACTCTTTATGATCACAGCTGAGTGGGTGAGGGGGCAAACTTTGTGAGGTGGAGAGGTGATAGCTCAGGGTGTTTTACAATTAAGTCCTTCTATAAGCGTTTGTTGAGCTGTAGAGAGACTTATTTCCCGTGGATGAGCATGTGGAAGACGAATGCTCTATCCATTTGTTTTTCTTGGGTGGCTACTAATGGAAAGATCTTGACCATTGCTACCTTAGTTCGAAGGGGTTTTATGATAACGAATTGGTGTTTTCTTTGTAAGGAGGGAGAGTTTCTTTCTCATCATCTATCAATCGTGAGGTTACCAAGGACCTATGGAGCTTTGCCTTCGCTTTTTGGAATGGAGTGGTTTTTGAGAAGGACGTGGGTGGAGTCCTGTTGAGTTGGAGGGGAAGGAGAGTTTAGAAGAGAAGCAGAAAAGGAATGCGTTCTTCTCCTATTATGACTGATGTGGTTGATATGGTGGGAGAGGAATAGGAGATTTTTTGATAGGATTGAGCCACTGTTACAAAAACTGAAGGGCAAGCTCCTTAGTAATTTGTACAGTTGACATTCTGAGTGTGGTACCTCATCAGCTGATGAAATAATTGACATTATTGACTTTTTGCCCCTTTGAGTTTCGTAGGTTTTTTATTTCTTTGTTTGGAGTTTCTGTCCCTTGATGTATGGGTTTCCCCTATTTTTTGATGGTATTCCCTTAATACTTTGTAATGGAATACATTTACTTATAAAAAAAGGGATATATGATATCAAGGGATACAAGTTCATAAAAAAAATCATGGGATATATGATGAGATATACAATACTAAGAAGAAGAGATGAGATTGTATATACTAATAAGTCCAAATGTAATATGTTTGGTAATAGTGAGATATAGCATTGGATTAGAGAGAGAGAGAGAATTAATTTTGACCATTAGATGAAGGATCGACTATGGGGCATATCCAATGGTGAGGGATATGTAATACTATGAGGGAGGTGGTATTAATATCCCACACTTTTGAAAGATGTAATATCCGTAGGCATATTGTATTCGAAGTTAATGGGCAATCAAACAAGGGATATGCAAAGAGTTTGGGACACCAAAAAAACACTAGGGCCTGCATGTTTTTCAACCTTCTGTATATCCGGTCAAAATCCTATATCCTCTCTAATATACTCCAAACAAACAGGCCCGACACATAATCCTTCGATACATAAACCTTAAGATCACACTACTCAAGTGCTATCTTTTCAATGCACTCTCCAGTTTCTGCTTAAAAAAATCATACCAAATGTTTCCGAGTTCATCTTGTACTGAAGTATTGAGCATCATCCAGTTATGTGTATTTCATTGTTTAACTGTTCAGTCTGTTCTTGGAGTAGCTGTTGAAACAAATTTGACTGAACCCCTCTGCTTACTAAATTCATTGCCATGCAACTTACCTGGTTTTCTCTGGTTGTAATCCCTGCTCAAAGTGCTTATCAAGAAGCATTCTTTAATTATTTTTAATCAAATCCCTTGAATCAGGCAGACTTTTAGTTTTGTGAAACAGAAAGAACCACTTACCTCGTTTACATATTTTGATAATATTGAGTTATAAGGACAATTATAGAATTTGGTGTACTCCATGCCATATGATATTGTTTTATTTTAGGCACTGTTTTTTTCCCCTGAATTTTATATCCATATATTTATTTTTTCACTAATCACTATGATGCTTGTTTTTAGATCTTGGCAATGCGCCACCCTAGGAGGCTTGTTCTTTCGGGGTGCCTGACAGCGTTGATTGTAAGTCTTTTCATGTAATCATTTTATCGATGTTTAGTTGGTTGTTGATTTCCTCTTCAGTTTTTGATTCCTTACCTTTTACAGATTCTTTTGTTGATTTGTAGTTGATGACTATTCTTTCTGCTGTTGTTGGCTGGGCTGCTCCAAATCTGGTAAGAGTTCCATAGTCTCGGATCTTTGCAGAGAATTTGATGCTGATAGGTTATTTGATATACAGCACGGCTGCTATGTAGGGTATTACTTGTGTCAATAGGCAACTAGAAATCTATTGTTTCTCATGTTTGTTTTATATCTTTTTGTGTATAGGAATGAAATACAATTGAAACAAAACTAGTTCTTTTATTTTGATTATTTTTCTTTAATGCTCTGCATCTGGTGAGGGGACTGCCTTTAGAGTTTGTCTATCAGGTTGAACGCAGGACAACTTGATTATTTCCATCTTATGACAAGTGATGGAAATTTCATAATTCACTCAGCATTTTTCTTAATTAATGCTTTGAATACAAAGAGGCTACATTATGGTGCAGTAAAATCTTCCCCCCTCACAGCATCTCTTGAACTGTACTCAAATATTCCTGTAATGCTGCCTTACCTAGTGTCGTTGAAGCTTATCAGTGCAATTGAAGGCTGATTCCCGCTTCTGGGACAACTTAGTGAGTTATGCTCATATGCCTGTCATTTCCGCGTGATAGAAAGAAAGAAACGGTTAGTTTAAGCTGGAAGCAGATTAATGGTGTTCTGAAACACACACATAATCAACTCCTGATGAACATCTGAGAAGGCTGATATGCTATTCTGTGATTATATTGGTGAGGGTTATGACACTTTAATCCTTCCATAATCAACTTGGCAATATCTAAGATGGCAGAGATGCTATGTTGCTATTGCTGATAAACTGGGCAATAAATGTTCACTTAGTCACCATCTGAAAATGTTGGGGATATGATTGGGGCATAGCTAATTTTTATCCTGTTGTCCAAATCTGTGATGTGCATAAACTGCATTTAGGTGGGCTGTTGATGTACCTATATATTTCTTGTTCTTACACATTGTCGAGCTTTAATAAATTTTCCTTTCAGTGGAGTAGCATTACTAGCATATGTATTGTGTTAGTTGAAGGATGCTTTCTCCATTGAGTTTTAATAAATTTTTTATATTTATCACGCCAACATTTTCACCAAGCATGACCTAAAGCATTGTAGCATTTTGATCTTTTCGGCAGTCGTTAACTATTTCCTCTTGGACCAATGACTTGGTAGCCCCTACATTTTACATAGGAATATATGATTATGAAAAGCAAGGAGCCTTCAAAGGCCTGAATCTAGATCCAAGAGTTCCTCAGTCTCGGATGGTGTTTTTAAATGATATCATGTTATTAAAAAACTTCTAAAAGGTTTGCTGTTAATATCATAATTGATCTTATTTAGATCAATGACTTGTGTTACTGTGAGGGTTCTGAACATTGTCCTGACGTTAATGCTGATTCAACTGGGCAGCTGCTATCTTTGGAGAGAGCATCACAACTGTCTTTTTCTAAATTGTTATTTGTCTCAGATGGTTTCTATCAGAAGAGAAGCGATCCCATGACGATTTTGCATGGCAATACAATCCGTACTCGGTATCAAAAATTCAAATAGCATGGGCTCTGGGGACATTTAGGAATGCAGTTTTAGTATTGAATTTATTAAGGACCATAAATTTTCTGCTCTTCATATTGAGCATGGGAAACCTATCATGAGAACTAGTAAATCAGATAAAAGTGCCTTTGTTACATGCTTTATCTATAATGATAGCATTTCTCGTGTGTGTATGACCATACCTGGTTTCTATTCTAGAAGACACAATTAAGCTTAGGGAGGTCATGCATGATTTATTCGAGGACCCATGTGCAACATGGTGTAATGTATGTTTCTAAAATTAGGAATTAAAATTTACTTTTTTGCTTGTAATGAGTGTTTAGGACAGACTATTGTGCCGCTTGTTTACTTTTCTGTTCTTGTTTTCTTCTTATCTTTCTATACAATGTCTGTGACTGCAAACCTTGCAGATATCTCGTAAATGGACTCATCACGTAGCAACATTGTTGTTTTTGGGGTTTGGTCTATGGTCCTTGTGGGACGGAGTTGTGGGAGAAGGGTAATGGATTATTTATTCTCCTTTTGTTGCCTCATTGTCATTAATATCACTTTGTTTTTCCGTCGTTTCATCTTTCATTCTTTGACTTGCTTCTACTAAAGTCTGATGCTGTTTCAACCGCTAGGGACACTGAAGAATTGAATGAAGTTGAAGAAAAATTGGTTTGCTTGCTTTCCTCTTTATGAATTACTCTATATTGCTATCACTTCATAAAAAAAGAGTTGCTCCGTATTGCTATATGGGCATCATGTCCTATCTGACTCTTACCTTTATGACGGTACTAGGATGCTGATTGGAAAGCTAACAATAGAAGTGCAAAAGAGGGTAGCAAGGTAAGATGAATAACAGCTTTATGCATGAAATATGGCGCTGCTGATTCCTTTGACCATGATGGGCAGAAATATTTTTGCTTCGTTCTAGTTGATTGTTGTCTTTTTATTGTTGTTACTGTAGTTTCTCGCAGTCTCTTCTGCTTGCTTTCTATCTCTGACTGACTGAACACTGTCTATGCATTTTTTATTATTTGTCTTTGTCGACCACCTTAAAACTTGATTCAAAAACTGAGATTTTTATGATTAAACAATTTAACTTGCTAAAAGAGTTATAGCATTTGCATGATCCAGTGCCAAACAAAATGAGGGGGCTACTGAATCAACAGTTGAAGCATGGGCTATTAACCTTGTGATTGTGGGTTGGAACATGAGCGTAACCACTTTGTTAATAGGACAGTATTAGGTTGAATGAAGGCGTTAATCCTAATGGGGTACGCAATAGTTTATTTATATACTAGCGAGAACATATAATAAGATATGGTGCGCTCAACAACACTGGATGACAATAATAATAATAAAGCTAACATGACCATAAAGCTAACACCTCTCCCCAAGTTGGAGTATATATAACTTACATGCCCAGCTTGGCACATATGTATCGAACCTGAGAACCCGTAACATGCTTAGTGAAAATATCCGCCAATTGCTCTCCAGTACGAACTAATCCGAACACGATTACATCGTTCTGATACTTATGCCGAATGAAATGATAGTCCACCTTGATACGTTTTGTGCGCTTGTGAAACACTGGATTTGCGGCAATATACACCGCGAATTTATTGTCACACCACAGCTTTGTTGGGCCATGGCAAGAATCACCAAACTCACTAAGCAACTGACGGAGCCATAAAATCTCAGATGTCGCCATGGCCATGGCCCGATATTCAACTTCTGCACTCGACCTAGAGACCATGTCCTACTTCTTGCTCTTCCAAGAGATAAGATTGTTACCAATAAATATAGAGAATCCGAAAGTTGACCTCCGATCAATGGGACATCCCGCCCAGTCTGCATCAGAATATCCTTCCATCATAAAGTGACTATGATCGCTGAAATTTATCCCCTTGCCAGGATTATTGTGAAGATATTGTAGAATTCGAACAATGGCGTTCGAACTCGAGGCGCAACCGTGAACTGGCTCACCACACTCACAGGAAAGGCTATGTCCGGTCTTATCATTGTTGTCAGATAATTCAATTTCCCAACCATTCTTCTATATCGATCAGGATGAGAAAAAATATCACCCTCATCAGGGAGAAGTTTGACACTCGGATCCATAGGTGACTCAACTCTCTTTGATTCCAAAAGCCCCGCATCAGTTAGAATATCCAGTACAATCTTCCTATGGGAAGTAATGATACCCTTCTTACCTCGTGCCACCTTAACCCAGAGGAAGTATTTCAATTCTCCAAAGTCTTTAGTTTGAAACTGAGATTTCAAAAATTGTTTTAACTCAAAAATGCCCACGGCATCATCACATGTGATAACAATATCATCAACGTAAATCACCAATAGAATACATCCAGTAGATGAGCGCCTATAGAACACAGTGTGGTCCTTTTTGGACTGTAAAAGACCAAATTGATGCATAACCATACTAAATCGATCAAACCACGCTCGTGGAGACTGCTTCAAGCCATAAAGTGATCGATGTAGGCGATAAACCAGCGGGGACCCCTCATAAGCAACAAAACCTGGAGGTTCCCCCATATAGACTTTCTCCTGCAAATCGCCATGAAAAAATGCATTCTTCACATCAAGCTGATACAAAGACTAATGGCGAGTAACAGCCACAGACATAAAAAGGCGAACAGATGCCATTTTGGCAACCGGGGAGAAGGTCTCAAAATAATCAACCTCATACGTCTGAGCATACCCTTTTGCAACAAGACGGGCCTTCAATCGGGTAAGAGAACCTTGATCGTAAAGACCCATTTGCATCCAATAGCCTGCTTACCGTCTGGAAGAGAAACAAGAGACCAGGTAGAGGTGAACTCAAGAGCCTGCATCTCCTCCATCATAGCACCCCGCCATCCAGGGCCAGTTAATGCCTCAGGAACAGTACAAGGAGTAACGGCTTGATCCAGAGTGGCTATACAAGCTTGTAAGGAGGCTGAAAGTCCCTTGTAGGAGGTAGTATATAGTGGATGATCCCTGCAAGTCTGATAAGATTTCTGAGTAGTAATAGGAGCATCACTGTCAGGATAAGACGCACTAACCGTGGGGAAAGGATCTTAAGACGAGGAGACTGACTCAGCAGAGGAGAGTTCCAATGAAGTTGATGAGAAAGGTGGAGAGGATCCCTCAGTAGTAGGAAAACCTGCAGGAGAAGACAAAGGCAAGCAAGACACTAAGAACTCAAGATTTTCAGGATCAGACCTCTCAACCCCCGACACAACCGAAGTTGATGCAAAAAAAAAAAAGGAGTAGACTCCACAAATACGACATCCCGAGAGACAAGGAACTTGTTTAGTGAGGGACAAAAATAGCAGTATTCCTTCTGAGTCTTATAATAACCAAGGAAGATGCACTTGACAGCATGAGCATCTAATTTCGTCCGTTGGGGATAGGTGGCACAGACATAACAAAGGCACCCCATAATTCTCAAGGGTAGGGAGAAAAGCCTCTTGCGCTCAGCAACACTATTCTGCTGTGGGGTAGCTGGGCAAGAAGTCTGATGAACAATACCATGAGCAGACATAAAACTTTGCATCTGGGTGGAGAGATACTCACCACCATTGTTACTGCGCAAACATTTAATCTGTGCCTGAAACTAGGTTTGCATTTTCATACAGAATGAGGAAAAAATAGAAGCTACTTCATATTTATGCCGCATAAGATATAAAAAAGTCACACGAGAATAATCATTCACAATATAACATAATAACGAAATCCAAAAATAGACTCGACTGGACATGGCCTTCAAACGTTTGAATGAACCAAAGAAAAATGAGCCGAAGCTCATTTATTGACCCGAGGTGATACAGGCACACGCAGGTGCTTTGCTAACTGACATGATTCACACTCAATACAAGAAATAGAACGAAAACTAGGACGAAGACTATGCAGACTAGATATAGATGGGTTCCCCAAACGACAATGAGCCTCAAAACTGGGAGAAGAGACTACTGAGCAAGCCTTAGCAGCCACCTCCTCCACCAAGTATAGTCCACCAGAAATTCAACCTCTACTGATAATCTTTCTTGTCGTAAGATTGTGAAAAACACAGCAATCGGGATAAAAAGTCACAACAGTTGAGATCATTAGTGAGCTGACTGACTGATAACAAGTTAAATGGATTCCCAGGAGTATGTAAGACATTAGTTAGGGTTAAGGATGGCGTGGGAGTAGCAACTCCATGCCCCTGAACCGATAAGGAAGATCTATTAGTTACAAGAACACCACGATGCCTAGGAATCACCTGATAGTCAGACAAGATAGCTGCGGAACCAGTCATATGATAAGAGGCACCTGAATCAATCACCCAAGTAGATGAAGTAGTCGCCAAGCAAGAACTAGGATTATCTGCAAAGGTTGTAGCAACAGGATCGGGATGACTAGCAACCTGAGATTGAACATACTGCTCATATTTTGTTGGTGTCATCTCAACTAGTTACTTCTGAGAAGAGGAAGACGAGTCTACCTGGGGATAATCAACAGAAGCACTGGCCACCGGAGACGGTCTTCCATGTAACTTATAACATGCACTACGAATGTCCCTGAATACCACAATAGTGACAATAACGAGTCTCACGAGCATCCCCTTCGTGCCCTCCATCTCCACCAGTCTAACCTCTATCACGGCCCCTACCACGACCATGGGCTTCGCTGCTACCTCGATACGCAACAAAGGTAGATTGGTCACTAGCATCAGGTGAAGGCCGAGTGTCGTCACGACGCATTGAGCGACTCACCCGACGGAAAGTCTCAGACAAGGTGGGAATTTCAGTCCCAGCAAGAATTTGTGAACGGGCCGTATCATACTCAGGATCTAAACTGGTCAGGAAACACACTACTAGAATCTGCATTCGCTGCTCCTGAAACTTACTGAGTGAATTGGTGAATGGAAGGAGCCTATCTAACTCGCCAGTGAGCACCTTAAATCGCATAAAGTGCTCCTGAAAGGGACAACCAGTCTGTTGCGAGCAAAAAAAGCCTCGCATCACATCATATAGACGCGATAAATCATTTGTGGAGGAATAAATATCTTTTAGAGCCGTCCAGATTTCTTTCACCGTATCAGTGCTTGCGACCAAGATCTTGACACTGCGGTCCATTGAATTCATGATCTGACTGAAAAGGCGAGTATTATCCCGCACCCATGTACGGTAGGTAGATGAACTAGCATCTGGAGCATCATCAAATAATTGAGAATCTAATTCCATACTTTGCAGGGATTTCAACACATTCTTCATCCACAAAGGATAAGCTGAAGCTCCATCAGGCTTCTCATCGACAAGCTGAGTAGAAGAAGAGAACACCTCAGTTCTAGTTGGTTGCTCTGTATCCGTCAGAGACTCATTAGTTCCAGAAGTCCGGGAGCAGACCCATCTCCTTCCGATAACATCCCTGTTCAAAAAACAGAATCACTACAACTCCTCACAACACTAAAGAACCTGAACATGGAATAACTGCAAAAAGTAGCAACCAACCCTCACTGCATCACCAAGAATCGGAGAGTACAGAACCTCTTTCCAGAATGAAGGCAGCCCGTTTAACAGATGACACAGTGAGGGGGAGAGAGAAAGAGTCGGCAGCTGTTGGGGGACTGAAAAAGGGGCTGTCGGAGGTGGCGGCTAAAGTTTTGGAGGTGCGGCGGTGGCTGGAAGAGGCAGTTGGAGGTGAGGCTAGGGTTTTGGAGGTGCGGCGGTGGTTGGTGGAGGTGCGGCGGTGGTTGAAAGAGGCTGTTGAATGTGCGGCTAGGGTAGTGGAGGTGCGGCGGTGGCTGGTGGAGGTGCAGCGATGGGTTTCGGTGCTGGAGGTGGCGGCTTGGGTGGTCGGCGGCTAGGGTTAGGGTTCCAAGGAGGAGTTGTTGGCGACGGTAGCTCTGATACAAAGTTAATAGGACAGTGCTAGGTTGAATGAAGGCGTTAACCCTAATGGGGTATGCAACAATTTATTTATATACTAGCGAGAACATACAATAAGATACGGTGCGTTCAACTATACCGGATGACAATAATAATAATAAAGCTAACATAACCATAAAGTTAACACACTTTGTGCAAAGAAAAATGATATGTACTCAGAAAGCTTTCTCAAAATTTGGCCCAAATTCAAAATGAATGGTTTAGATTCAACACTGGTTTGGGCCACATTGACCATTGATTTTGAATTTTGGGTAAATTTCTGGGTAAGTATTAGTGTATTGTTGCCCAGCAATGGGCTGGATAACCAAGAGCTGGTTCTTTGACCATTTTGTCATTTGTAAAATTTATGCATGTCATTCCTTTGTAAGTTTTGGTTGCGGGCTCTTGGTAATAACTTATGAGTGGGTAAAGAATAATGGTGACTAGTTTTCAGGTTGAAATTTTCTGTTTTCATCCTCATGTGATAGAGTAACTTACTCTGCGCTATGGAAAGGAAAAATGAATTGTCGACATGTTGGGTCTTTGCTAGTAATGGAGATAATATAGGGCCAAAGCAGCAAAGCTTGTTTAGTTTCATAATAACCCTGTAGCCATTTTAGGATTGGACACAAGTTCTATTTTTCTGTTTTTTCTTTCAACATTTACAAGAAATAGATCTCGTGACATGTTTCCATTTTTCCATTTTACAAACTGTTGTCAACTTTTCCTTAGAAAATTAAATAACAGAACTTAACATGGAGGTGTTATGTACAAGATAATTTTTGTTTTAACTTGTTTCCAAAACAAGTTAAAACACGGGTGCTGTGTAAAACTAGAAATAAGGAAATATGTGCACATGTTGAGCCCTAACAGAAAAACATACATGTCCTATAAAAGAAATGAGGGAAAAAGACGGTTCTTGGTCATTAGTCTATATATTCCAATTCTCATTGCTACCATCTAAATCTGTTGAGGCCATTTCTATTCAAAATTGTTGTGTGGGGGGAGGACAGTCTTGCTTCGGTTCTTTTTGTGGACAACTATGACATAAGAAACAGCTTATTGTATTGCTGAAAGTGGAAAGTAACTTGGTCAACTCTGGTTTGGAGTTAAATTTGTGCTGCATAATTAAATAGGTTTATGAATGTTTTTTTTCATCAGATGCCCTGAAATACAAAGTACATGGTCAGTTTTGGTCTCTCTTTGTCCTTATTTTACTGGTTTGGTCGTCATGAATCTTGGCCTCAGTCTCATTGACCAATCAAATCTGAACTTATGTATGCTTTTATTATATCCATGCTGTTTTGTTCTTTTTGAGGATATCTATCCATATTATTTTATTTCAGGATGATGATGATTTGAAAAAGCAAAATCGGAAAATTCTCACGCAGTTCTTTTCACCCATCTTTCTTAAGGTTCTGATTTCAATCAATTATTTATTTTTAAAACTCAGAAATGCTAACATGAAGCTACTAGCTATTTGATCTTTGTGCATCATGACCATTTCGCAGGCATTTTCCATTACTTTCTTTGGTGAATGGGGTGACAAAAGTCAGGTAACCATCAGAATATGGCTAACATATATCAATGCATCTTCCACGTGTCACTACCACTGCTGTTCCATTGATATTTACACAGTGCATATGACATTTCCAGCTAGCTACCATCGGATTGGCCGCTGATGAGAACCCATTTGGTGTTGTCCTTGGTGGAATCTTGTAAGTCTTCAATTCTGTCCACCTATTTACAGCTTGAAACATGGTTTCTAGAGGTTGTTGATATAGGCAGCCTTATGCCCTAACCCCACTTTTGTTTTGTTTTGTTTTGTTTTGTTTGGAGAGTTTAATCTCACAATTCCAGCAAAAACTACAGTGGTGGGTGGATAGCCGTCGCCATCATAATTGTCAAATCAAGAATTGAATCGTGAATCATAGTTACTTTGTGCGAAGTGTGAATTGTAAAGATTAGGATATAATTTCTAAAGTACATAAAAAATATATCTAAACAATTATATCTTAAAGGTATATGAAAAGCTTTAGTCATATATCAATGAAAAGTTTGTTTTAAATGTTGAGCACATGATGTAATAGGTAAGAAGCTTGTATTTAGGGCAAGAGATAGTTAAATTGCAAGCACAGAAAGAATGAATTGGGAGAGTGGAAGAATGGAGAGAAGAATCAATAGACTATTAATGAGAGATCTGCTAAAATTATGATAGCCTCTTTAAGTGTCATTATTTATGTAAACATAGAGACAACAATACATAAATACCTATGTACTACACTAAGTACAATACTTAACAATTTTCCTCAAATTGGTCATGGATATCCCTTATACCCAATTTGCATACAATAGAATGAAAAACTTTACTACCAAGCCCCTTAGTGAATATATCGGCAAGTTGATATTCTAATTTCATAAAAGGCATACAAATTAAATTCTTGTTCAACTTTTTCTTGATGAAGTGCCTATTAATCTCAATATACTTAATCTTGCCATGCTGGACTGGATTATGAATAATGTTGAGGGCATCTTTATTATCACCATATAATGTCATCGGAGCATTATTACACACACCGATCTAATAAACCTTGAAGCCACATAAGTTCACAAATGGCAGCCTTTGCACTGGATTTAGCTACTGCAATTTGCTTCTACAACCTACAATAACCTGACGTAGATCTTTTATCGTCAACAGATCTAGCTTAGTCCACATCAGTGATTGTTGCCAATCTCATGTGATCATGATTTGAAAACACAGTTCCTTTTCTCGTAGCATACTTAATATATCGTAGAACATAGTACAAGGGCTATGCATAAATTGACTCACAACCCCACTGTATACGCAATATCAGGGCGTGTATGAGAAGATATATCAATCTCCCAACAAGTATTTGGTGTTTCTTTATCAATCGAGTCACAAACACCCCCACAAAGATGATGATTGGACTCAATGGGAAATCCAATGGTCTGTAACCCATTATACTTGTTTCCCAAAGAAGATTCAGAATATAATTTTTTTGAGAAATGAAGATGCCCTTTTTTGATCTAGCAACTTCAACGTCGCAACTATGTCATCTATGTACACAATGAGGATAGTAATTTTATCTTTACCTTGCTTAACAAATATATGTCGACGATCATTGTGGTTTTGCTTAAACACAATCTCAATATTGCTTTAAGGAATCTGTCAAACCAATCTCTAAGGTACCACTTCAATCAATACAGTGCTTCCTTAAAATTACCAATTTTTTCCCTTTTAGTAGAGAATGATGAGAAACCAAGGGGAATGTCCATGTACACTTCTTCGAGATTTCCATATAAAAAGACACTCTTCACATCTAGTTGTTGTAAGGGCTAATCTAGATTAGCTGCACAAGAAAAAAGAACACGAACATAATTCCTCTTGGCTATAAGAGCAAAGGTTTCTTCGTAGTCAATATGTCGAGTCTGAGTGTATGCTTTACCAACTAGTTGTGCCTTGTATCTCTCAATAATCCCATTTGCTCTCTGCTTGACAATAAACACCTATTTGCATCCCATAAGTTTCTTCCCATTTAGAAGGGAAACTAACTCTTGTGCTTATTAGTGCTTTCATCTCTTCTACCATAGTTTCTTTCCACTTGAAAAAAGTGAGAGCCTCTTTCAAACCCTACTGAGTAGATATAGAAGATAAAGACGAAACAAAGGCACGCTATGAAGAAGACAGAGAATTATATGAAACAAACTTGGTCATTATAGCATTACTCTTAAGCCATACTATATGGTATCCCAATATAATATCATTTTCCACAACAATTCTATTAATAGATTTTGCTAATGGTCAACTTCTAACCTGTTGTAGAATAAATCAAGCCAACCATCAAACTAACTACTTCTAATCTGTTGCAGAATAAATCAAGCCAACCATCAAACTAACTATTCAATCTACATCGGAAGACATCTTCTAAGTACCAAAGTAGGAGAAAGAAATATGCAACTACCAGTGAGCCTTGGACTTATAACTTCATTTAATTGCCAACTTCTGCTACCAATTCATACAAAAACAACACCACAATAATGGTATATAAGTTAATAATGTATGCATGGGATGTAAGACAACCTCAAGTTCGCGATTAATTAGCGTACACTTCCGGATCGTACCTCATGGATATGAGAGAAGCTCAATTAGGCGATTAATTGACGTGTATAAGCTGTGCTTCATTGCTTCTAGTTTCTTTTACGATTGTAAAGTTGACTACTTGTTTGAAATAATAATTTGTTAACCTATTCAATATTTTAAAAAATTTAAAATTTATATTTATTGATTTATTTTTTAAAAACGTCCCAACCAACGCGCCACACTCCTTCACGGTCCAATTTGGGGTCTCCCTCACCATCCAAGTTATAAGGACGAAGGGAGGAGACAAGAAATGTGACATGGAATACAACTCTTCATCAAGGTTGTTGATTCTTCCGAAGAACCAGAAGCGAAGCGCTATGCCGGGGCAAGGGGACCGGAAACGAAACCAAATGTTCAATCTTTTTTTAGCGGTTTCCCTGGAGATCTTTATCATTTCAATTGTGATCTCCCCTTGAAGAAATGCAGAGAAACATAAAAGGACTCAAATTCGTGAAAAGTAACATCCACAGTAATGTATACCTTAGGAGTACGAGGGTCAAACAACTTATAGCCCTTTTTATTAGGTGAATAACTAATAAAAATACATTGGACAAGATTTGGGATTAAGTTTTCCTTGAGATTGAGAAGGGGTATGAACAAAACATAGCCAACCAAAAATCTTAGGGTAAAGAGGAGAGCAAAAAGAACACGGTGGAAGAAGCTCTAAAGGGCATTTAAACCCAAGAGCACTCGAGGGCATACAGTTCATAAGGTATGCAGAAGTAAGAAAAACATCACCCAAAATGATTTTGGGACGTTTGTGTTGAACATAAAGAGTACAATTAACCTCTAAGAGATGGTAATTCTTTTGTTCGACAACCCCATTTTGTTCGGGGCACCAACACAACTAGTTTGATAAATAATGACATTTTTTTCTAGGTATTCTCGAAACTCTCAATGAATATATTCATTCTCATTATTAGTGCGATAAACTTTGATGTTGGTAAAAAATTGATTGGGCACCATCTTGTGGAAGGCTTTAAAACAAGAGATTTCACTCATGGTTACACCCAAATAACATGAGAGTAGCAATTGATAAAGTTAAACCAACTAACGATAAGCATACATAGACACAACACGAGAAAATCTCCACACATCAGAATGAACAACCGCAAACTACTACTTCTATTAATAGAGGGATAACAAGAGCGTTTATGCTCAACAAAATCACAACGATCACAAATAAAACTAGCTCACTGACAAGACTTAGTAAAGTAAGAAAAGTTTTTCTCCAACACCAAAAGACGGATGTCTTAAATGACGATGTCACTGATGCAACATATGAAGGGAAGAACGAGTTACAGTTTGGAGTGCCTGCCCACGATAGGATGATGAAGGAGAGACAACATCGAAAAAATACAGGCAACCATGTTCTCTACCATTGCCAATCGTAGCCTCGTATCCAACCCTTAAAAGACATAATGTGTAGGAAAAAAGATCACAGAGCATTTCAAAGAATGGGTAGGGCTACTAAGATAAAGAAAATTAGTAGAAAATTAAGAACATGAAGAACAAAGTAGAGAGAGATCAATGAAGAACAACATATAGAACTTTTTCCTGACGTAGAGGATAAGGAACCATCACCTACTGTAATCTTATCCTTACTAGAACATGAAATGTAAGAAAAGAAGAAGTTTGATGAACTTGTCATGCGATCAGTGACTCCAGAATCAATAATGTAAGGAGAGGAGGAAGAAACACTTGGAGCACTTGCAAGAACACTTGTGTGAGCAAAGTTAGAAGAGGAAGGTAGATCAAAATTGGTGGTATGAAGAGACATCAAGACGAGTAATCAAACACCTGAGAATTTGCAACAATTCTTGGGAAAGAGAACTGGTGTGGCTAGAAATACTCGTGAAAGCCTCAGAAACATGTGTATGAGAACACAGTACCACCACCACGATTACCACCACACTCTCGAGTAGGGCGGCCATGCAGCTTCCAACAATGCTCCTTGTAGTGTCTGTCTTTTCCAAAATGATCACAATGTAAAAGATCTCGATCAACAATGGTTCTTTTGCTGCCAAACATGAATTGACTTGATCTATGATCCCGAGAAGCTCGAGACATGGCTAAAACCAACCGGTCTTGGCTAGATGCACCATAGCACCACGGTGGCTCTCTTCCCGCTGGACACATGCATAAGTTTGTCGTACCGTGGGAAAAGGATGATGCCCTAAAACTTGGCGAATTTGATCATATTTCACGTGTAGATCAATAAGAAAATAATTAGTCTTCTCTTTCTCTACCAGCGCTTGAAAAGTAATTGCATTCAGTAAACAAATAGCTTGAGAAGATACAACTGATAGTGGGCTGCATTGAATTAATTAACCAGGTTATAACAAGGTAATTACAAGGGCATTCTCTGAGCCATTTCTCGTGAATTGGGCATTTTTCCCAGGTTCTTTACTAGTCCCTGTGATATATCTAGCAAAGCCTTGGGCAGTAACAACCAAATTACAGGAGCTGGACCAAATGAGATAGTTACCGGGTTGATCTGAAAAGAATCTCCAAGAGGACCTCCCTGACTCAGCACGGGCTCACTATTGCTACCAGAAAGCTTAGTAGCATACATTACACCCAAAACTGAAAATTCGACACAAAGCAACCCGGAAAACTGGATTTGAAGATCACGATGCAAAGAGAACTTGCTAGATAATTGATAAGAAGCACCGGTGCTGATAGAAGTCAAAGATGACCTGCTAGAAGCCATAGAAACTGAGAAACGACAACCAAAAACATCAGAGGCACAGACAACAGTTTGACCAAACCTTGGAGAGGCCAAAAAATGTTTCATACCTCAAAGATCTTGCTCGGGAAATATGAAGAAGCCATAGTCGGCACCTTAGGAGGAAGACTCAACAACCATTGCAGTAGATCTAGGAGAAAAAGCCTGATCACAGAAAATTAGAGGAAAAACTGAAAATAAAAAATATATGATATATCAAGTCAACAGAAAAAAAATATGGAAAATTTATGAAGAGCCTTCTTACCATAGTCGATCATATTGGGTAGTTTTTTTTTTTTTTTTAGGGGCTTTTAGCCTGGGTAGTTTTTTTTTTTTTTTTAGGGGCTTTCAGCCAAATGTTCAAAAAAATAAGTTTTAACGCGCAAGGTCCATCAACAAAATTTTTAACGCGCGAGTTCCTATCGCCTACAACACAGATAAAATTAATACAAACAGATAAATCTATATGTAATGCATACAGATAAATTTATCTGTCGTTATTTTCTAGTATTGATAAATGTTAGACAGATAAATTTATATGTTAAGTCAAATAAGCACAAGTGCTAGACAGATAAATTTATCTGTTCTTTCAAACAAATATAAGTTTTAGACAGATAAATTTATTTGTTTCGTGAAACAAGTACAATTTGCTAAACAGATAAATTTATCTGTTTCTTTCTAGCATTGATAAATGTTACACAGATAAATTTATTTGTTCCTTTTTAGTATTGATAAATGTTAGACATATAAATTTATCTGTTTAGTGAAACAAGTACAATTTGACAGATAAATTTATCTGTATGCTTATTTATGTAAGACAGATAAATTTATCTATATGATTTGTACGTGTTTTAAAAAGGCACATTGTTCTTTATACAGATAAATTTATCTGTAATGCAAGACAGATAAATTTATCTTTGTGCTTTATACATGTTTTGGAAATGTACGGATAAATTTATATGTTCTAAGGTTTAACTGGACCTCGCGCGTTAAAATTGGATCTCACGTGCTAAATTTTTTCTATGATAGATGAAAAACAAAACCGACGCTACTTTAAGGACCTACGACTAATTTTCCGTTTTTTTTGAAGATCAGTTGAGTAGTTGAAAAAACAATGAACAAGGAATGAAACAAATTTGAGGGTAGTTCTAATACCAAGTTAGATTTCAAGTTGGAAATGATCAAGTTGTCCTGTAGTCAACCTGATAGACAAAATCTGAAGGCATTCCCCTCGCCAGATGCAGAGCATTAAAAAAATAATCAAAATAAGAGAACTAGTTTCGTTTCAATTGTATTTGATTTCTGTACACAAAAGAATTATAAAACAAACATGAGAAACAGTAGATTTCCAGTGGCCTATTGACAAGTAATACCTTGCATAGCATAGCAGTGGCGTTATATATCTAATAACCTATCAGCATCAAATTCTCTGTGAAGATCCGAGATTATGGAACTCTTACAAGATTTGGAGCAGCCCAGCCAACAACAGCAGAAAGAATAGTCATCAACTACAAATCAACCAAAGAAAGCTCTAAAAGGTATGGACTCAAAAGCTGAAAATGAAATCAACAACCAACTAAACAACGATAAAAAGATAACACGCAAAGAAAAAAGTTAGATGTCAAGTACATAAAGAAAGAATTGGGGGGAGTGAAAGAATGGAAAGAATAATCAATAGACAGTTTATGAGATATCTTCCAAAATTAGGGCACTCTCTCTAACTGTTATTATTTATATAAGCATAGAGACAAAAGTACTATGCCGAGGACGATCCAACATCTAGGAGTGGCTCCTATTTTGGCTAGTGAGAATGCTGGCTTAATTGCCAGGGCCTTATCCTCTTTTATTTAAAGGAAGAATCAACAAACTTTTAACTAATTGGTGAGCTGTTGGGTTGAATTTTATAGTAAATGTTTGACCTATTGAATTTGTTTGGGCCTTAGCCGTGATCTATGATTCTAGTGAAAGTGTAAAGAAAGTAGCTTTAGGATTTTTGAAAAAAGAGAAGAGAAAAGATGAGGAAAAGAAATTAGGGCTTTGAGAACTTGATCAGTCTCCTCTCCCTAACATCAATTTATATTAATGAACATACGACACAATGACACAAATACCTTTAATACAGAAAAAAAACTTGAACACTCCTCCTCAAGCTAGGGCATATAGATCAAATATGCCTAGCTTGGAAGACAAGTTCAAAAAAGACGAATGGGCCAAGGGTCTGGTGAAGATATCGCCAATCTGTTTGTTTGAGCGAATGTAGGGAGATAATCCGGTTCTACAACAACAATTCCTTGATGAAGTGACAATCAATCTCGGTATGTTTGATCTGCTCATGAAAGACTAGATTATTGGCAATAAAAATTGCGGCCTGGTTATCTCAAAACATTTGCATTGGGCAGGAGGAGTGAGCACAAAATCAAGCAGGAGAGAGCAGACCCATAACAGCTCGGAGGCAGTATGAGCCACAGCACGATACTCAGTTTCAGCACTCGAGTAAGTTACCACAGACTGCTTTTTACTCTGCCAGGTGACAAGATTGCCACCAACAAAGGTTCAGTATCCTGATGTCGACTGCCGATCAAAATGACGACCACCCCAATCAATATCACTGAAGTTAACAATAGACAAAGTTGCTACGGGCCGATATAATAAGCCGCAATTAGGAGCACTCTTCAAATACCGCAAGATACAACAAACAACATCATAATAAGGCTGACGATGGGGATGCATAAATTGACTAACCACCGCAACAACATATATAATGTCGGGGCAAGTAACTATAAGATAAATGAGTTCACCAATCAAGCGACGATAGCGACCAATGTTAGAAAAGAGAGTGCCAGACTTGGCATCATGCTTGACGGTGGAATCTATACGAGTATTAACCGGAGGAGCACCAAGGAAGCTAATCTCAGAAAGAAGGTCAAGGACATACTTGTGTTGGGATAAAGAGATGCTGTGAGAGGAACGGACATTCTCAATCCCAAGAAAGTAATGAAGTAGGCCCAAGTTCTTGGTATGAAATTGCTGAGCTAAATACTATTTCAAAACTGCAATACCAGCCGAGTCATCGCTGGAAATAGTAATGTAATCAGCATAAACAATCAATACAATAGTACCGGTTGAAAAGTGATGAACAAATACTGAGTGATCGGATTAGGAACGTCGAAAACCATACTCAAGGACAACAGAAATGAAGTAATCAAACCAAGCACGAGGAGAATGCTTCAGACCATATAGAGCTTTGCGTAAGCGACAAACAAGATTCTCACTGCCAGGCACAATACAACGAGGTGGTTGAGCCATATGGACTTCTTGTAGATCACCCTAAAGAAATGTGTTCTTAATATCAAGTTGATATAAACACCAAGAACGACTAACAACAATAGAGAGGAGAATGCGAACAAAATTAATGCGAGCCACCGGTGAAAAGGTCTCCAAGTAATTAACTCCATAGATTTGAGTATAGCCTTTGGCCATGAGGCGAGCCTTAAAACTTTCAATAGACCTATCAGGAAGATATTTGATGGTATATATCCAACGACAAGCAACAGTTTGCTTGCCAGGAGGAAGATGAGTAAACTCGTGCAATTTTGACGAAGGACACTCATTTTCTTATCCATAGCTTGCTTCCAGGTAGATATAAATAAAGCCTGCTTATGAGAAGTGGGAAGAGAAACAACAGACAAGGCAGTAGCAAAGGAAAGAAAGAAAAAAGAGATACCAGTATAGCAAACATACTGAGCAATAGGATGTTGAGTACAAGTACGTTTACCTCGATGTAATGCAATGGGTAAGTCATCATCACGTGAGGAAGGGGCAAAGCAGGAGCCTCCGATGGAGAAGATGCTGAGGTTGGGCCAAAAGAAACAATGGGTCGATCGCGAGAGCGCTGATATACCTGCCAGGGGTGAGATGAGGGAAACAACATAGGAAGAGGTAAAGTTCGAGTCTCGAAGACTCCCCCTCACTGCAAGAAAGGTAAGAGGATAACTCTTGACTAGAAGAGGAAAAAAAAAGAAGTAAACTCAAAGAAGGTCACATCAACACTAACAAAGTAGCGATGAGACTTAGGATGATAACACCTATATCCCTTTTGATCCCTGGAGTAACCAAGAAACACATTTATGGGCCCGAGGTATAAGCTTGTCAAGACTGGGATCAAGAATATGAACAAAGGCAACACATCCAAAGATTCGAGGAGTAACAAAGAAAGGAGATGAAGCAGGGTATAGGAGGGAGAAAGGAGATTTCTGACGAAGGATAATGGAAGGCATATGATTTATGAGATGATAGGAAGTAAGAACGGTGTCACCCCAAAAATGTTTCGTGACATGCATGTGGAAAGTACAAGTAACATCTAGTAAATGACGATGTTTACGTTCAGCAATACCATTCTGTTGAGATGTATGAGCACAACTAGTTTGATGAATAATACTACAATCATCACAAGAAGTAACAACAGACTGTATGTATTCTAAGGTATTATCAAATTGAAGAACCTTAATATGCCGACCAAATTGTGTAAAAATCTCATTATAAAACTTAGTAAGAATAGAAGGTAACTCAGATCTATTTTTGATCAAAAAAAGTCAAGTCATACGTGAAAAGTTATCAACATAGATAACAAAATACGAATATCCATTAACAGTACGAGCTCGAGGACTCTAAATGTCCGTGTGAAGTCTGTGGATTACATCAAAAGACTCAAACGCACGACTATGACTACGACTATGATGAGGAAACGAACTAGGTGATGTTTGCCGAACTGACAAGCTTCACATTTTAAACTAAACACGGAAGGCAAAGACAGAATAGCTAACTTCAGTTTGTCTAGTAAGGGATAATCAAGGCGAAAATGCCACTGAAGTGGACAGACAGAAGCACTCAATGCAAACGCAGGGGAACAAGACGGTGGTGCAGTATCCAAGTTGTATAGGCCATCTTTCTCATGCCCCGAACCAATCATCTTCTGAGTCTGGAGGTCCTGAATCACACAAGGAGAAAATGTTATAGAATAATTCAAGGTTTTAGTCAATTGACTAACAAATAGCAAATTGAAAGGGAAATCGGGAATATAAAGACTTGAAGATAAAGACAAAGATGAGGTGGGATGAAGTATACCCCGCCTATTAACTGAACGAGACGAGCCATCAGCTAAGACAATATGATTGTGAGTGCGAGTCAAATTAAAAAATAGGGAAGAATTACCAAATATATGAGAATTGGCACCAGAATCTATGACCCAGGTGGGAAAGAAACAACAGCACATGTAATGGTATTTGAGTTTGCTAAAGTAGCACAAGAAGTGGAAGGATAAGCAGTGCGTAAAGTCTGAATTAACTCACTAAACTGGATGGCGAGGGTTTCATGAGAACTAGATGAAGATGCATTCGGACTGCTAGAGGAGATAGGCTACGGATACTGGAGTTACTTCAGTGGCATGATGAGTAGAACTGGGCTTATCATATTTCTTCCAACAATATGGTTTTGTATGATTTGTGTCACCATAATGATCACACTTCCGATCACCCCGATTATCGAAACGGCCACCACCACGTGAGTCACCCCTAGAAAAATGACCAATGCAACCACCCTGACTGTTACTACGACTGCCACCAGTGGAGACTTAAGCTGAAGCCTCGGAACTAAGAAGAGAAGGGCGCGGCGCAATGGATGCGTGGCCCAAGGACGAACGTAAGAGCTGAGAATATGCATTAGCAGCAGTAGGTAAAGTCTTACTGGTAAGGATTTGATCTTTGAACCCCTGCAAGTCAAAGTCCAAACCAGAAAAAAGAGAGGCCACCATAAAGTCCTCCCAATGGTGTCGCTGTTGCACTATATCCTTAGTGATAGAGCGATGTTGCAACAGTTGATTCCACAAACTCTTTAGATTGCAATAATATTCAAGTAAATGCTTACTAGATTGCTTAGTGTTGAAAATTTGTTCATACAATTTATATAGTCAGCAAGAGAATCCCAAATCTTCTTAGATGTATCACAAAACTCAACAGTAGTGGCAATATGGGGCTCCAAACTATGCCATAATCATCCCATAACGACTGAATTTGTACTTTTTCAATCCACGAGCTTAGAATTACCGGTTGTCGGAAGAAAATCGGCAATATAGCTCAACCATCTCCTCCTTTAAGAAAAACTTTAAATGAGTGTGCTTAAATCCAAATATTCAGTCCATTCAAACGCTTAGAGGCAACATAACGTGGTAGATCATCATTTTTGAGTTCAAATTTTTTTGTCTCAGCCATAACTAGTGTATCCCGTTATAAACAATAGCAAATTGGGAACCAACAGAACAACAACCGAGAGAAAAAAAAAACCACGAAGAAGCAATATTAAAATACCACGAAGCAAGCCAAAAACTACAAAGCAACAGTAGCAAAATACCACGAAGCAGGAAAAAAATGAAGAACATGATGCCGTGCAATGAACAACCCAAATCGGTCTTGATGAACAACCGAAATCGGTTTCCTAGCGTTTCGAAAAATAGATTGCGACTTTGACTAGAGTTTCGGAAATAGATTGCGACGAACAACCCTGGATGCAACTTTGCTGATGGAGGATGAAGCACAAATTGCGACTCAAGGGTTTTGAAACTCAGAGTGGGGATCACGACTTCAGATCGAGTGTATTCAAGGCTTCGCGACTTCAGATTGAGAAGATTCGAGGCATCGCGACTTCAGATCGTGGAGGTTCATGGCTTCGCGACTTCAAATTGGGGATTCAAGGCTTCGCAACTTCATATTGAGGAGATTTAAGGCATTGCAACTTCAGATTGAGAGAAGGTGAGGAAAAGAAATTAGGGTTTTGAGAACTTGATTAGTTCCCTCTTCTTGACATCTATTTATATTAAATAAACATACGACACAATAACACAAATACCCTTAATACAGAAAAAAAGACTCTAACAATCCTATATTACATTATTAATTATGTTATGATATATGAATTTGGGGGCATCTAATCAAAAATCAATTGGAAATGGGTGGAGAGGCTTTTAAGTTATATGAACAAACTTGAATGGCTTAGAGAAGCGATGTTGGATATGTCTCTAATGCTCCTTAACATGTGCAGCTCGGTTACACGTGAAGATGATAGAAAGATGAATGAAACGAAGAAACAATCCCAAGCAAAACATTGGCTCGCAACACCACCTAAGACCCAATTTTGATTGCAATTGTAATAGTCGGAGAGGCCTCTAGACTATATAATCGAGGTTCAGCGGTTGAGAAAAGTGATCTGGGACAAGCCTCTAAAAGGTAAAATCATGAATTAGAAGAAACAAAAATCCACACTTGCCTGGTATCGAATCAATTTTTGCAGCCTTGTTTCGGCTATCTAAATTGCTTTTTTACAACAAAAAAATCAACTTTTAAGTTATACTATTTGGTTTTTCTACAAAACTATCTAACTTCTTTTCATTTCTTTTTCTAAGAAAAAAAGTTCATACACATCCCAAACATATTAGCTTTCTATTTGAGTAAAATGACTATAATACCGTTAATTAAAAAGTCAAATATATTTTCAATAATAAAAAAACCGTGCCGATATTCCAAACGTTGCAACTTAAAAGTAAAAAGTAAAGACATATTAGTTATTTTAAAAAAAAGAAAAAAAAAGAAAAAAACTACAATAAAAAAGTTATTCCAAATATACTGACTTTTTTTATTCTTGTTGTTTTTAAAAAAAATTAAATCTCTTAAAAGTCAATTTTTGTAAACATTCCAAATAGAGCCTGTGTGTCTCTAGGCAAATCGTACTGAATTGTGTGTGATACCTATTGTGAATTATACAATTCTTGGTTTTTCCGATATACCCTTGTATGAATAAATTGCTAAATGTATCAAATCGAATTGTAAGACACATATCGTGAATAAAATGATTTTGATAACTTAGCTCGCCGCCATGTCACCTTACAAATTTATCTTGTTTAGGAAAAAGAAATTACTGGAAGTCTGGAACTCTTTGTTACTCTTATCTTATCCCTCGTGCACGCACACTAGCCATAGCCATCACTACAATGGCCTACATGCACAGATAGTCATCTACCCCTAGTTGCTTGGTGATCAAACAATGGTAGGACAGTAAATTGGATGTCTTGGATCTTTCATGAATGAAGATGGTTCCTAAATTATTGACAGCATCTTTACAACCACCCATTTCTTGGCTTTATGAAACACCAACTGGCCTAAATACTGTGACTGGGGAAATATTTTTTAGCATCCTCCCTCTTTTCACCCGAGCAAAACTCATACCTCATTCTTCATCGGGGAAGTGTGACCTTTACCGGCAGTAGTTCTGTGTTGCCAATATCTGCTTACTATTTATTATTTTATTTTCCTGTCCATTATACTGAAATTATTATTATTGTTGTTGTTGTTGTTGTTGTGCAATCTAGACATAATTTCCTATAAACAATAAAAGGACAATAATTAGTCTTTATTATGCAACACTGATTATGTTTATCCTTTACCAGAGGACAAGCATTGTGCACTACAGCTGCTGTCCTGGGAGGAAAGAGCTTGGCAACTCAGATATCTGAGAAAATAGTAATTAGCGGGGCATTCATTTTTTTGTTTCTGTCCTTTTTGTTAAATTATTTGTAACCATGAAGTTTCTGTGGTTCTGTTGCAGGTTGCACTCTCAGGTGGTGTTCTTTTCATAATTTTCGGAATCCAATCCTTCCTTTCGACCGTCGAGTCTTGATGTCAGTGACATTACTAATGGTTGGTATTAGCATAATTGCTGTGACGATACACACTTTTAATAAGATTAGTGTTTGGCGCAAGCTTTTTACACGTGCTAAATCAGTCATTATTGATATATAAAGTCATGGGTGACGCCACAGCCATGGCTGTGGTGTCAATTGAACCCATTAAAATGGAAAAGGAATAAAATTATTAGGTACAATTTTTGAGTTTAAAAAAAAAAAAAATAGTTTTTTGACACCACTATATATTAAGAAAAGAACCTAATAAAAAGATAAATGAGAGTTTTTTAGCACACTCACAACTATAAGTATTTATATATTAAATACTAAGCAAAAAAGTGGGTGCATTTAAAAGCTCCCAAGGTTTGTATACTCAAAATATTCTTTTACGATTTAGAAATAAAACAAGGCAAAATAGTATCTTTTTGTTTTACGGCACCAACCATTCATTTTTTTCATCTCTTACTCTTTGAGTTCGAATAGTATTGAAACTTATTGTATAAAAATCCGACACGTCATTTTTTCAGTTATTTCTCTGAATAGAACTTATGAATAATTACTTAGTGTTATATATATATATATATTTATTTATATTAAGAAGGGTGTATTTGATAATATTGATAAAGAGGTTATTTTACAATGCTTTTAAAATATGAAAACCCGTTGGAATCAATTATATATATATATATATATATATATATATATATATTTACATGTCTTTTTTTTAAAAAGATAGTATCAATATATAGTATTATTTTTTGTTAATAATTAGAGAAGTTTAAATTAATTTATTAAGTTCACTACATATATGTGATGGATATAACTATATACTATAAAATTAATAAAATTTAAATTATTAATGACATTAATGACAAAAATTGCTGGAGTCGCTACTGTACAAAGTAGCATATTTAATGTGGGTAATGGGTATGCTTTGTGAAGCCAATAACATTTAATACAATATTCAATACAAAATTCTATAACTAACCGTAATAAGATAAGTGGGAATAGGAAACTTAATTATTAATTATAATTTCGTTACTAAATTTAGTACGTGTAAAAATTGTCAAAACATCAATTATTTTTCTACTAAATTCAGTAAATATCAAAACACGTACTTCACAAGGATTAAAATTTGCATTCTGGGAGTGTCCAATTTAAGAGAAGTGCTTTTAGTCTCATTCGCATAGCAAATCTCTAATTAGTCTTGCCCAAAGTTATAATTTGGATAGAAGATGTTTGAGAAAAGATCAATATCAACCTTCTTTGTTAGATTCACATGCTTTAAGGCAATTTATTAATTTTATTATGTAAACACGGGTATTTAAGTAAATTTAACAATAGGTTGGAGGAGAAAAAAGTCGGTTGCTTTCAGCTCTTTAGATTACTGGCCTTTACTGTTCTCAATGGATCAGATTCAATGCTGAGATAGTTAGCTTGGAGTCTGAATATGCATACCATGATTTGAAATCAAATTTGAATGCAACATATCCTGTCTAATGCTAAATTAGAATTCAGCAGAATCCACAATCTGAATTCGATACAAGGTAAATAGGATTTTTTAAGAGACTATTTTGATATTATGTTTTCTATTCTTAATTCTTAAGTATTGGATTGTCCTTATAATGTGATATTATTTTTTGCAATCAAGTTAAATTGACTCGGATATAATTTACTTAGAATGGGAGTATGATTCAGTTTTAATTAAATTTCTTTAACTGGATTGGGAATACAATTCAATCTAGGTGTTCTAAATTGGGTATAATGTGGTTTGAATCTAATCTTGATCCTCCTACCTACTGGCTTTGCCTTGGCCTGCCCAAAAGAGGCTGACATTACCAGTTAGTCGCTAAGAAATCTTCATCTGGAAGGCACTCAATTCAACCTAGGAAAAATACTTAGATCTATTACACAGGGATTCGTCCCTCTCGGGACATTCCCAAAAGAAAAAATGGAACATTCCATGAGCCAGAGGGACATTCCAAAAAAAATGGAACATTCCATGAGCCACGAGTGGTTAACCAAACCAAACTAAGGTCTTTCGGTCACATGATTTTCTCCTTGCTATTCTGTTGTTGTCGTGTGCTATATGTTTAGTTAGATTAATAAACTCATCTCTTTTCTTACTTACAACGTTGCATTTTAATTTAGGTTTCTCATTGCCAGCACATCAGAAGTCTAATGCTGTCGTTTCTTGTGTATATTCTTGCTTTACAGATGACTATGGATTGTTGTTTGAATTAAAGAAACAAATACACTTCAAAATTGCAAGGATTATCATCGGATTATTGTCTTTTCTTTGCAGAATGCCTTGTATTGTGTCATAAAGACGGCGTCATAATCAGAATGAACTGGTTTAAAGAGCTGTATTTTATTTTTATACACCGTCTTGGCATTATGATGTGAATTGTTGATTCGTTCCTTCTGTTATTTGATAAAATTTGCTGGATATTTTATCTTATATTTTAGGCAGGGTTCTTATGATATGTGTTGGAGAGTCTTAATTTTACTTTCTTAATAGATCGAATTTGAAATTCCTTGATCTGCGACT
Source organism: Heliamphora exappendiculata (assembly GCA_034768845.1). Taxonomy (NCBI): domain Eukaryota; kingdom Viridiplantae; phylum Streptophyta; class Magnoliopsida; order Ericales; family Sarraceniaceae; genus Heliamphora; species Heliamphora exappendiculata. The sequence continues at coordinate 4,356,043 of JAOTRH010000024.1, read as the reverse complement.
TGGATTAATAGTCCAGACCCTAATGATCCTAGCCGAAGTTTGGTGGAAGAGGTGTTGTGTTGTCCAGATTGAGCTCACCCATGAAACTATTATGGTAACATGGTAATCTAAACTTTTATTAGAAAACATGAACTATTTAGCATTAATTTGGATAAAGGATATAATTATTTATTGGAAGAGATCAACCAAAGTGAAAATAGGTAGAGTTATTGAACTGTACATTTTTAGAGTATTAACATATGTAGGGGGTGTTTGGCTAAGCTTTTGTTATTAGTTTTTAGTTTTCTGTTACTGTTACTGATTTTAGTTATAAGTTATAATTTTTTTTAAACATTCATAACTTTTATTATAAATTTTAACTTTTATTGTAACAAAAGTTGTAAATATTTAATAAAAATTATAACTTGTAACTGAAATAAACTGTATTTACATATGTGAAGAAAATATATGCTTACAAATTGATATGTGGTGGAGTTGTCGACTTAGCCAGAGTTGGGGGATAATATTATGTAAGTGGTTAGTTGAATTGGATCTGAAGAAGTTTTCACACAAACTTGGGTCTTGAAAATATCCAATATATAATAAACCCTAAACCAAACAAATTGAGTTGGAGGTCGCTCAAGTTATAAGCGAAGCTTGAATTTGAAGATAAATTATTAGCAGATCGTATGGCAAGTCACAAATTAGGAGAATTTGCACTTATTTTTCTTGTCTAGTAACAATATCATGAATGATACTCCCATCAATCCGTTAAAAAGGGTGCCTATATCAAGTTTTTGGAAAATTCAACGAACTTATTTGTCCGTAATATGTTATATATCCAACCCTGAGAATGACTTGTAGTATGTAAATAGCCTTTCTACTTCCTCTAATCTACCATTTTGCATCTCTCGCCCGATTTTGTGGGAGAGTGGGCTCGAGCGGGTGGATTAAGTAAAAAAAATTAAACCAATGAATTAAAATAATTTTTTAATTTGTAATTAAGTCAACTCAATTCGTCTAAAGTATGTATTAATTGCGTCTAAGGTATGTATTAATTATTATATTTTTACATATGTAGATAGAAAATAAATTTGGTAAATAAAGAAATTTGTGGGTTATTACTAACTTTTTTTTTGGGTGGGTATTACTAATAACTTGTGCTTAAGTTTTAAAACCGCGTTGTTAAATTTTTTATTCAAGTTATTATGCCAGTTATTACTTGAGTTGTTTCAAATGGTATTAGAACCAACTTTGATTCTCATTTAGGGTTCCATAGTCGTGTGAATAGAAGAATAGAGGTTTCGGAGAGTGGTAGAAGTTTCGAGGTTGTATACCTTGTACACGCTTATAAGCTATTCTGTGTCCACTAATGGACGACTATCCACATCCCAACTAAGGAAAAAAAACTTGGGCCATGCGACGAGAGCATTGCATATTTGAGTGAAGAATATTGTGATACTACATTCCACATCGATGTGACATAAAAAATGAATTTAGTATATAAAAACACTTGTGGGTTATTACTAATAACTTGTGCTTAAGCTTATGGCGAATTCTAATTTAATATATAACTATATAACTATATAT
>JAOTRH010000024.1:4336241-4354374 GCA_034768845.1 Heliamphora exappendiculata | reverse complement strand
TCGTCTCGCTGCTGGTCTGTACGGGTTCAGGAATGACTCCAGTCACATAGCGCCATAGTCGACGGCCTTTCAAGAAAGTCTCCATGTTCTGAGCCCAGATACTATAATTGGATCCATCTAATATAATATCAATAGAACGGACAATGGAATCGAGAGATGATGCTGATTGAGACATTTTTTTTCCACCAATATCCTAAAGCAAACCTAATATGTGGTTCCCACCCAAAAAGGAAAGGAGCAGAGAAGCAGAACCAGGAGAAGGAGCCGAGACGCAGAACCAGGAGATCCAGTGGCGCCGGCAAGTGTGCAGCAGCGCCGGCGAGTGTCCAGCAGCGGTGACGTCCTGAGGCGACGGGAGTAATCAGACGACAGCGGTGTGTCCTGGGACGGTGTCGGCGACGGGACGCGACGGCAGCAGCAGCGGTGACGCGAGTCACACGACGGCAGACACCTCAGAGCTCGGGACTCGCGACGACAGCAGTTGGGCTGTGGACTGCGCTGGCGCTGTGGGCGACGCCACGGCAGACGCGAGTCACAGACGGGACGACGGAGGACACCTCAGATCTCGGGCGACGCGACGGCAGCAGCTGGGCTGTGGGCTGCGCTGGCGCTGTGGACGACGCGACGGCAAACGCGAGTCACAGACGGGACGACAGGCGGCGGCGAGGGCGGCGGCGCAGTGTGTTGCGCTGCTGGAACGATCTACAGATGCGTCAGCTGGTAACGCGAGTCACACGGCGGCGAGGGCGACTGTGAGTGTGTAGCGGCGCTGGCGACTGTGAGATCCGGCGGCGGCGAGGGCGGCGGCGCTGTGGGCTGTGGGCTGTGCTGCTGGAACGTTCTACAGGCCCCAAGAACCTTGCTTTGATACCATGAAGAAATTGAGAAGAGAAAATAATTGTATATTTTTTGTCTATTTCAAACTGTACATTATATGGCCTATTTATAGGCGAATAGGGATAAACAATAAAGGAGATACAATAGAATCAAATCAAAATCAATCTAATCAATCTAATCAATCTAATATTCTAATCAATCTAAATCTAATATTTTAACAAGAAGAATAAAAACTTAGAGTTGGTAGAGAGGCCCAAAGGCAAAGAGGCAATTGATGTGGAGTGAATATTTTTTAAACAAAGCTCAACTCAGGTGGCTCCATTCAAAAGAACAAATCAAGACTTGTAGCAAAATGGTATTCTCAACAAATCAGAATTGATTTTCAAGAAATTTTTGCATTGGTGGCTCGGCTTGATACTTTTAGAGTTTTGTTTGCTTTGACGGCTTCAAATGAATGGTTTTTGCACTAACTTGATGTAAAATTAGCATTTTTAAATGGTGCTTTGAATGAAGAAATATATATTAATCAACCTCAAGACTTTGCTATCAAAGGCAAGGAGAGAAAAATTTACAAGTTGAAGAAGGCTTTGTATGAGTTAAAACAAGCACCTCAAACATGATATGGTGAGATTGACGCTTACTTTAATGGAAAGACTTTCGAAGAAGCAAAAGTGAGCCAACTTCTACATCAAAAGACAAGTTAAGATAGTTATTTCATTGTTTCATTCCATGTTGATGATTTGATATTTATTAGTAGTGATGGGAAGATAATTAAAGATTTTAAAATGAAGATAATATGAAAATATGAAATGTGAGTTTTTGGGACCCTTACATTATTTATTTGGCATTGAAATTTATCAAAAAGAAGAAAGTGTGCTTTATTTGCCAAAGAAAATATACATAAAAAAACTCTTCTTAAAAAGTATAAAATAAAAGATTGCAAGGCGGTTGCTACTCCCGTGATTGCTAATGAGAAGTTGTCAAAAGAATATGGAAACAAAGAAGTTGATACATCTCCTTATAAAAGTTTGGTTTGAAACTTATTGTACTTGACAGTTGTAAGTTCGGACATCATGCATGGTGTAAGCTTGTAATTTCGATTCGTACAAAATTCAAGTCAAATGCATTTTGGAGTGTTAAGAGAGACTTGAGATACATTTAAGATATACTTAACCTTGACATTTTATTTAACAAGAATGTTGATGCGAAATTGTTTGAATTTTTTCATAGTGAGTGGACTAAATGTGTTGATGATATGAAAGCACTTTTGGATATGCATTTTTTCTTGGCTTGAGTGTAATTTCATGAACATCTAAGAATAAATAAATTGTGGCACAATCTTTCATTGATATCGAATAAATTTCGGCATCAATGACAATTTCACAAGCAATATGGCTAAAGAGAATTTTAGAAAATATTAGTGAAGAGGAAGTGGAACTTACATCAATTTTATGTGACAGCAAGTCTGCCATTACAATGACGAAGAATCCATCTATTATAGCTGCTTAAAGCACATTGCCATTAAGCACCACTCCATACAGAGGCTGTAGAAGATGAAGAGATTCAATTCAAGTATTATACTACCGAATATTAAGTGGCAGATATTTTTACCAATTCATAGAGAGACTGTGAAAAATGAAGATATTCAACTCAAGTATTGCACTATTGAAAATTAAGTTGCAGATATTTTTACCAAATATCTTCCAAGGGACAAGTTTCAATATCTTAGAGAAATGCTGGGCGTCACAAGGCATTAAGAAAGAGTGTTAAAATTAATGCCTTGACTTTATTGTAATTATTTTAATTTGTATGCCCTTTTAAGTCTTTTTGTATATTTTAAATATAGCTAGATGTTTGCCAAGTGTAGTGCCAAGATTATATCTCAAAAATCCCTATGTAATGTTCAGATCTATTTTTTGAATTAAAGAGATCCCAAGAGCAAGTATTGGCTCCTCTGTTCTTCGGTCCAAAGAAAACTCTTGTGCTTTTGGTTCCTCTTTCTTTTCTTTTCTTTTTTTTTTTTTCTGCAAGTGAGTTTTTGTTTTTGATTTGTATTATCCTTTGTTCCATATTCCAATAGTGAATAGCTAAGAACGAGCTAACGGGGTGTGCCTATTAAAAATTTAAACATTTTGATGTCTTTGTTATATGATATTTAGACCAAGTCATTCATTCATTTCTCCTGACCATGCAAGTCCATTACCTTTGTACACATTAATTTATTTACTTTCATGTATCAAGGTTATTTTCATGATAATTAGAGTCTTCATAGTTCTGTTATTATCATCGGAATCGGTATTTCTCCTCCCTCTGAATTTTTAGTCCTTTTCTCGTTGCTTTTGATTAAGATTCACAATGGGTCTAAAAAGAATTTACAGTAGTTTTAGGAGCTTGGGGTGTGCCCACTGAAAGAATAATAGGAACTAAATGAGGTGAGTTCATGGTGAGTAAAATAAGAACAAGAAATGGATTCAAGCCAAGGAAAGTAGCCACTTCTTGATGGTTTTTATAGCAACAAAAGTGATTGTAATATACCTGGCAATTATTTTGTTCCAAGTGCTATATATTAACATCATCTAAAAATGTATAAGACTGTTTTGATGTCATTTTACTTTTTGGGAGAACGAAGTTGAAACAAGTCAAGAAAAGATAAACTAGAGTTTTTGGTATTTGTGTGTATTATGTTGAATTTGAGTGATAATTTTTTTTGTGCGTGTTTTAAGAGGGTTAGATTGCTTTTTTCAATTTTTCTGAATTGATGATCTTTTTCTTTGATTACCAATTAAAAGAGTCGATCTGTACAATTTTATTTCTTCCTATTGGAATGTCTTTCTATACTAACAAAAATAATGTCAATTGCCTATGCGAAGCTTTGTTCGGAAAGTAAATTTCATTTTTATAGATCTAATGAGACATTAGAAGGACAACACTTATGACATTGTTGGGGTTGGCAACCATGCTTTTTAACTTTTTTTTTTTAATGAGAAAAGAGCACCATAAATATATAGATATAAAAAAAGGGTACAACATAAACTCTCATGCAAAACAGCACGTGAGGGAGACAATCAACAAAAGGAAAAGATAAAAATCTAGGAAACTCTAAAACTGAAGCCTAACACAGAAGCAGAAACTTACAACCAGTTGATGAGAAGACAACTAAGCAAACTACAACCCCTAATGAAGGACGGCCTCAAGGTTGAAGATGGCCTCCTCTACCATAGAAATTCTATTTTGCAGTTTACCTTTCATCCATAGCTATGTCCTTAATTTCGTTTGATACACCACCTCATCATAAGCTGTCCTGACATTGTCAAGCACCAACCTATTCCTTGCCAACCATAAAGACCAGATTCCAGCTATGAACGTTGTGTTCCATAGTTGTCCTCGAAGGCACTTCTTCTTCCCTTTCACCCAAATTTTGAACAGGCTATACAAAGTTTCAGGAGATGCCCATTGGCTACCCCACCAACGCATTAAAGCTGACCACACCTTCCATGCTACTTGGTACTGTACAAATAGGTGGTTAATTGATTCTACCTCCATGTTACAAAAAGCACAGCTAAGATTCACACACGGTTTAAGGATCAGGCACCTTACTAGAATTTTTTTAGTGGCAACTTTATTTTGTATCGCCATCCAAGTGAACAACAAACATTTTGGTGGCCCTACTATCTTCAAAAGTTCTCTGATGCTCCCCCACTTTCTCTCGCCAGCCTTATCCAAGAGGTTACGTAAGGATTGCACTGCGAAAGTTGAGCGTGTCTCCCCCTTCCATATATAGCGATTAATCTTACTTTCCTCAATTATGTGTGATCGTAGGCTGACCAAAAGATTTGCTCATTGACAGGCTTCCCATTAGAAAAGAGGCCGTTTAAAAAAGGACTCAACCCCTAGATCCACACAAGATCTGAAGAACTCAGCTACCCTTAACTATTGATCCCTTGCTAGGATAAAAAAAACCTGTGGTGAGTTTCAACAAGGGGCTTTGGCCCCATCCAGGCATCTTGCCAAAAACTAACATTCTCCCCATTATCCATTGCAAACTTAGGTTTTTTTGCAAAATGCTTCCCACTCTAGTTTTCGTCTTACCAACTATGATGATGTTCCTCCATAGCCTACCAGTCCTGCTCCTAGCCCTCTCCTCAGGAAGCCAATCACCCACTCTGTGGTCATATAATTGCTGAATGAAAATCCTCTAGAGAGCATTCTTTTCCTAGGTGTAACTCCTCCACCATTTGGCCAACAGTGCCAGGTTTGTACATTTCAAATCCCTTACCCACAAGCTCCCCTTCTCTATGTTGGTGGTTACCTTCTCCCAAGACAGCAGATGCAGTTTTCTTCTCTCTTCTTCTTCCCCCCTATAGAAAATTTCGTTGGATCTTTTTCAGCTAAACCTTAGTCTGATCTGGCAGTTTGCATAAAGAGAGGTAGTAAGAGGGGATATTGGCTAGGGATGATTTGATGAGGATAATTTGCCCGGCCATAGAGAGATGTTTCCTACTCCAGTCATTGAATTTAATTTTGAATTTATTCACAATAGGCTCCCATTTTTTACCCTTTCTCATCCCAGCTCCTAGAGGGAGGCCCAAATACTGCATTGGGAGCTCATCAGTTTTGCAACACAGTATGTCTGCACACGCGGCCACTTCATTTTCTGAGAGGTCCACTCCACGCAAAACACTCTTCTGATAGTACACTTTCAGACCTGAGATAAGCTCAAAACACCTTAGAATTCTCTTTATATTTCTTATCTCCTTCTTGCCATTATTGAAGAAAAAAATGGTATCATCTGCAAATTGTAGATGAGTGATGCATAGATTCCCATCCCCCACCTTTACTCCCCGAATTAGCCCCTATTCTTAGCTCTTGAGACTAGGATATTAAGGTCCTCTGCTGCTAAATTAAAAAGAAAAGGGGATAGAGGATCCCCCTGCCTCAACCCTCTCTCCATGCCAAAACTCTCGGTGACTGTCCCATTCACAAGGAAAGACAAGGATGGGGTTGTGATACACTCCTTCATCCAATTCACTTATTTGGTGTCAAAACCAAGATGCGATAGCATAAGAAGAATGAAATTCCAGTTGATTGAATTATACGCTTTGTTAAAGTCTAATTTCAGAATAAAACCTGGCTGCTTCTTTTTTCTCCACATATCAATGATTTCATTCACTATTAGGACTCCATCAAGAATTTGCCTCCCTTTGATGAATGCTGATTGTTCCTCCCCTACCACAGAAGACATAACCAATTTGATTATATTGGCAAGGGCCTTAGACAGGATTTTATATGATGCCCCCACTAGACTGATAAGTCAAAAATCTAATAGGCTTTGTGGACTGAAGATCTTTGGTATCATAGCAATAAAAGTGCTATTGAGCCCTCTAACTAATTTACCATTTTTCTAAAAGTCACCCATGAACCTTATGATGTTAGGCTCCATCAATGTCCAGAACCTCTGAATAAAACCAAGGTTGAAACCATCTGGGCCTGGTGCTTTGTTTCCATCGCATCCTGCTATTGCAGCACAAACCTCTTCTTTTGAGAAAGCATTGGTAAGGCTCTCTTTTTGGGACTGTGACAGAATTCTGGTAAATGGACCACTGATGATAGGTCTTGACTTAGTTGATTTTTAAAGAGCTCCCTGAAATGATTAGCCATGTCCCCTTTCACCTCTTGAGGGTGGTCCAAAGTTCTTCCATTCCTATTGATCTGGCCAATGTGGTTTCTCCTCTCTCTCCCCTTGGCCACTCTATGAAAGAAAGTTGTGTTCTGATCTCCCAATTTTTCCCAGGTGGCCTTTGATCTTTGTCTCCATTCATTTTTCTCCCATATATGTTCCTCCCAAAGCTTCCCTCTTAATACCTTTAACTGTGAACTCTCCTCAGCACTAAGCTCTCTAGCTTCTGCCTCCTTCTCCAGACCTTCAATTTCAGAGGATAGAGTTCCAATTCTATCTGTTGTGTTGTCCAGTACTTCAGCTTTCCACTGTTTTAGCCCCTTTTTGACATATTGAAGTTTTTTCATCAAGACATAACCCCCCCAACCTTGGTTTCCCTCTTCATTCCAAAGATGTTTAACTGTTGGATTGAAATTTGGGTGGGGAACCAAACATTATACACCCTAAAAGGCTTTGGGCCCCAATCCTTCACTCCACTTACCAATACCATTGGGTTATGGTCTGATAAGGCTCTAGGAAGAGCACTTTGTTGCCAGCCCATATTGGACATCCAATCTCCAGAAAGTTGGAAACGGTCCAACCTGCTTTGTTTCAGGTTAACTTGGAGGTTTGACCAAGTGAAGCATCTACCCTGAAGGGGAAGATCAACCAGATCCATGGTAATAGTAAAGTTCAGAAAATCATCCAGCCCATTGGGTGGGTTAGCATAGCCTTTTCTCTCGTCCTCCCTCAAAATGTCATTAAAGTTCCTTCCAAGACACCACGAATATGGGAGTTTACCTCAATGCTTCGTTATTTGGAGCATAAACAATCCCCACCACGCACTGAAATTTTCCACCCCAGATACCTACCAGCATGATGAAGTTCTTGTTCTCGATGGTCTGCAGAATTTGAAAATGAATTTTCTCCCACACACACAACAACCCTCCTGAGGCTCCCTCTGCATCCAAAGACACCCACTTCATCTTGTCACTGCCTCCCTAGAGGCTCCTTACCACCTTTCTAGATATAGATTTTAGCTTTATTTCTTGGATAAGAATCATGTGGGGGGGTTAAGAAATTTGTAAGCCTCTTCACCGTCCATCTTTTCGTGCTTGAACCTAGGCCCCTTACATTCCATGTAACTATTTTGCAATTCATAAAACCATGATTACACCTCAGGTTTGTCCTTGCTTCGAGTTGAGACTAGCAATCCGTTTCCCCTATAGGAGCCTTCTCATGGTTTTTTCTATCAGCCTTCTCCATTCTGGCCAGCCAATTTAAACACTCATTCTCTCCACCTTGGAAATCAACCCCCAACAATTTGCCTACCTCCACCATTAATTCAGCCTCCTCCAAGATCAATTTGTTCCTATTTCGAATGCATGAGGATGAGATGGATCCCTGTGTATCCCTGGGCTGTGGCTTGACAGTTCCTAGTACTTTCGAGGATAATACTTTCTTTTTCCTCTTAATTTTCGTGACCCCAACACCTAAACCCAACTTCCCTCGCCTCTTTGCAGTTAGTTTTACCTTCATCCCTTCCTTCTTTTTAGGTATTGCTTCTTGTCTGTTTTTTGATGTTGGATACTTATCCCAGCTAATTGACGATAACACAGCTTTGAAACTTAACTGTGCAGAACATTACAATCGATAATAATTGGTGTCAATTGTTCTTTGTTTTGCTGTTGAGAAAATGAAAAATGAGTCCAAAGAATGAGGAAATTTTACTCAAACAAGTTGGAAGCGCTATTTGGCTTTTAATTAAATTCTATTTTTGTGAAAAATAGCTAGATTAATATAGAACATGAAGACCCAAATGTGTAACAATCTTAATTTTATTACTCGAGCAAACCAATGGACTATCCTGGTGGCTTGATATTTATCACTATGCTTGCAAATTTTGAATTTTAAAGTTCAATGAGCTAGGGGACCAAATTCTACATAAAAAGACTTTGTTCAATTATGTGTTAGACCATGTAAAATGTGTAGAAAGGAAATTTAACAAAAATTATCATATAATGGGATTTTTAGATTCCAGTTTATTGTACCTTCTAGAAGGTAATTCTACCGAATTATGCTTTTAATTGGCTATTGTTGTTGATTCTGATATAGTACTTAAATGGTCACATGAATTCATGAATTTTTTACCTTTAGCTATATTTTTTCTGTTTATTGGATTATTTTTTGAGAGGCGAGTTGTGTGATGTAAATGGTGGAAAAGGGGAAAGGGATTGGTCAACGTTAGAATAATATTTGATTTTGAAGGTCAAATTTTTTTGGGACTTTCAAGAGGAGTAATTAATTTTTGTTAAATTATATCGTATTAGAAGTGTCATTAGACATAAGTCATATATAGGCAATGGCCATAATTAAGATTAGGGCAAAATAATGGAGAAGAAAAATAAGGTGATGAAGGCAATGTTAGGGATTAACATAAGGAATAATTATTCAATACTCTTGGAGCAATACTTCATTCAAATTATTGGATGGCACATATTCACATGTTGAATAAAATAATAATAAAAAATTGATGGGTCCACTAAACACACTAATAAATGTGAAGTTAAGGCACTACCTAAACTTGCTCTTGGAGCAAGTCTAGGTAATGCTCCAAGACAGTAATTTTATCCACAAGTCACCCAAAACACACACAAACAGTAAAAGAGTGCAAACAAACAAGAAAACAATGACAAGAATATAACACACAAGATTTACATGGTTTGACAATTAGTGTTTATATTTACGAACTCACACTTTTCACTATTATTAGAGAAATCGGGTTAAAATGATATATCTAACTTCAACCTTGGGTTTAGAACGAAACCTCATTTCATTTGTTATCAGAAAATAAAAAAAAAATTGGGTTAAAACCATACTGTCTTGTTCTGTTCGGACACCCGTCTAGATAGGTTTAACCAAAAATTTTATTATTGAATTTCGTCCAGACGCTTGTCCGTACAGGATTATGTAGAAGGTTTTTCTTTAGAATCTTTCAACATTCTCCCACTAAAAGTAAAACCTACTCTAAGTTTTATGATATATGTAATCTGACATTTCTTCAAACCGTATAAGTAAACTTATGTGAGCTTTCTACTGTCTTTATAGCTTGAAGACCAATCGAAGTTGAACAATCTTTAGCTTCTCAACTGTCACCACCTTAGTCAACATCTCTACAGGATTTTCACTTGTGTGAATCTTCTCTAAATCAAACTGCCTATCTTCTAACTGAAACTAGATGAAATGGTACTTGATGTAAATATGTTTGGTTCTTGAATAAAATACCTGAGTTCTTTGCCAGATGTATAGCACGTTAACTATTATTAAACAACTGTTATTTGCCTTGTTCTTTAGCTAATTCCTTCAAGAAACTCTTCAATTATATCAACTTTTTGCACGCCTCTGTGGCTGCTATATACTCTGCCTGTCTAGTAGAAATAGTTACAATCTTTTGAAATTTGGATACCCAATTAACTGCTATACTGCATAGAGTAAGCACATACCCAGCTGTTATTTCCCTACTATCAATGTCACCAACCAGGCCTATGTCCACAAATCCCAATAGTTGAGTTTCTGAGCCATTATAACACAATACATAATCTGTAGCACTCATAAGATAACTCAAAATCCACTTTCTTTCTTCCCAATACTCCTAGCCCAGATTGGACATAAACCTACACACAACTCCCATTGCATATGAAATATTTGGCCTTGTATGTGTCATGACGTATGGCTACCTAAGGCTGACATGTAAGGTACCTTTTCTATACTTCTCGGCTCTTCTTCACTGACTGTTCCCTGATCCTTTGAAAGCGTGAAGTGGCATGCCAAATGTGTGCTAACTAGCTCAACACCATGCATGTTGAACAGCTTCAGTACATTTCCAACATACTCTACTTGTTAAGAGCTTCGTCTTTCTGTTCACTTTATCCCGACTAATCCTTCTACAAAGAATCCTTTTGGCTGTCACCAAATCTTTAATAGAAAATTTCTTAGATAATTGTGACTTGAAATTCTCAATCTCATCCATGCTAGACCATACAATTAGTATGTCATCTACGTACAAATATAAGATAAGATGCAGAGAACTTCTTAAAATAACAGTAGTGGTCGGGATGGCATTTGTTAAATTCTACACCTGCCATTAAGGTGTCAAAACTCTTATACCACTGCCTTGTTTCCAACCATATAAATTCTTCTTCAGTTTGCATACCATATTTTCCTGTCCTTAATCCACTATATATTCTTGTGGCTGCAACATGTACATGTCTTTATCTAGATCCTCTTAGAGAAAATCAGTTTTAACATCCAAATTCTCAAGGTGTAAACTCTCTGCTACCAAAATGCTCATAACTGATTTGATGGTGAAAATGTTTACAATCGGAGAGAAAATTTCAGTGTAATCAATTTTTATCTGTTGTTGATAACCTTAGAATGCTAGTCAAGTCTTGTATTTTTACTCCATCAACTTCTTTCTTCGACATGAAAATCGTGTCCATTAAAGACACAATAATGTGTTATCTTTCAAACTGCACAGCATTCACCCCAAGTATTGGGAGTCCAACCTTATTGTAAATGTGGGCATTTAACCCTAAACAATATTTGGATGGCTGAAATTCTAAAAAAGAATAGAATGCGATTTTAGTTCTCTATAATTTCTTTGTTTGGAATGAACACGAATAGAAAAATAATTTTCAATTACTTACTCAACCAGAAATCAACCAAAAATCAAATTCTCAAATTAAGTAGGAATTTTATTCCCACCTTCCCCAATAGTAATCTTAGATCCAAAGTCAATCAATAAGAAAATAAAATCTCCAAAGTCTAACAAATTTTTAAAGAAAGGTTTTCTTGATAAGATTATTAAATTAATCCAAACACTTGAATGTGATTACTCCAAGTTTTAGATTATTAGGTATTTGATTCCTAACAATTACCTTCTTATTCCTTCTCATAATTCCTATTATCCAAGCATGGCCTATGAGGCTGGCTTCATGATTAAGGTACGAGACTTGAGAGTTAGGTTTCTCCAAGTTTTTAGGTTCAAAATTTTTTTGGTGCTATAAACTTTTTAAGACTAGTCTATATGATTTTATTTTTACTTTAATTTAGTATTTCGCTAGTGGCAAATGGGATTAATCATTTAAAGATTAGTCTAGGTACACATACATACTGAAATATATAATATAAAAAAACTTTGGACATTTAAGCACTAATGTGTTGATCAAATGTTTACTTTTGAAAGTTCCTTGGTACATGGATAGTCAAACATCCAATGTTTTAAAAATCAAATCCGCGAGTGAGCCAAAAAAGAAATTGAATGGGTGGATCACTGATTCCATTGAAATTGAACTGTGACGTCATAAATATATTATTAATAAATTTTAAAATATTTAAATTACAAATATATGTATTTAAATTATCAAAAATAAGTAGAAATCTTATTTTTTAAAAATATTTCTTTTAATAATATTTTTTTTTCTTTATAGAACATTAAATAATAATAAAATACTAAATGCAGACCCTCATTTACCTAGTACATTACCAGTATTAACATTTTTGCATAGTATACAAGTGTTTATTGCTAACATTTTTGCATAGTATACAAGTGTTTATTGCATACACGTTTGTGCGTGACGAAAAAAAAGTATGTATTAGAGAAATCGATCGATTTTATCAAATCGGTATTGAATCGAATGCTTCACCAGTTCAATCAGCGAATTTTTTGATTTTACAAAGTAAAGTAATTGATTTTTTTTTTCTATAAATGATTTTAACTGTTCAACCAAACCGATTTTTGAATTGAATGACCGTTTGACGGGTTGAATTGATCGATTCAATTTGATTTTTAAAACATTGCAATTTTGGTGGTTTGACATGTCTTTGGAAGACTTTGCCCGTTTGGTTATAGTTGTCATTTTTACTTTTATAAAAAATTATTGTTCCAAAAAATAAAAATACATTTGTTAACAATTTTTACAAAATAATTTTAAAAATATAAGTTAAAAATAAGCCTCAAAACAAGAAAATTTGGAAGTAATAAAAAGTTATTTTCAGATTTTTGAATTTCACTTTTTTTTGTGGAAAACGAGCACTCAGTTTCAGTCCTTAGTCGCCGCCATCGTCTCAGTACTCAGTCTTCGCCGCCGACTCGGTCCTGAGTTGCCGCCGTCGACTCGATCCCGAGTCGTCGCCGTCGTCTCGGTCCTCACTCGCCGCCGTCGTCTCGATCCTTAGTCGCCGCCATCGTCTCAGTCTGAAGTCGCCGTCACCGTCTCGATCCTCAGTCGCCACCGCCGTCTCGATTCTCAGTCGCCGCCGACGTCTCGATCCTCAGTCATCGATGTTCTCTCAGTCGTCGCGCTCGTCTCGATCCTCAGTCGGCACCGCCGTCTCAATCTTCAGTCGCCGCTGTCGTCTCAGTCCTCAGTCACCGCCGTTGTGAGCTCTTAGTCGCCGCCATCGTCTCAGATCTCTCAGTCATCGGAACACACCCTAGGTTTACTTAACATGACAACTAAATACAATTTCATTTTTCAAAATCTTATGAATATACTTTTTTTTTTTTTTTAAATTTGAAAAAAAAATTTGAATTAAATTTAAAAAAAAAAACACCACTAAACGAGGCAGGTTTTTAAATTTTTTATTTCTTTTAAAAACAAAAATATTAATTAGAAAATATTTTGGAAGACTAGACTTCTCTGTTAGGAAAATTGCCAGCCATTGTCCCCTCAGAACCATCAAAAAGTTTGACTAGTTAAGCACAAATTGGTTGACCAAATGTTTAGTTTTGAAAGTTCTTTGCTAGCTACATTGATAGCCAACATCCAATTTAGGTTTTTGTTTAGTTGTCAGAAAAAAGCATCCATCTGAGATAGAAATTTACGAGAAAGTAGTAAATGGTTTTTTTTTTAAATATTAAAAATATTATTATTTATTATTTATTTAATTTGCAGGAAATTTAATAAAAAAATTCAATTTCTTACTTTTTATCATGCATAATTTTATATTTTATAGAATTCATTTTATAAAAAAATATTTTTTTGCTAAAAAAGTGTTTTCTCTCTGTACTTATATTTTTTACATCAATTGAGCACACATAAATGAAAATAAAATAATAATTATTTTTCTTTTATTTTCCGGTAAATGAATGAAGCCTTAGGCTCTGTTTGAACCGCCTTAAAAGTTGAAGTTTTCTATTTTCTAATTTTCTTTTAAAAAAAGAATTTCTTTTTGACATGGTGTAGTTTTTGACTTCTTAAGTTGTTTAAAATTATTTTTTACTTTCACTTTTTATTAAAATATCTGATATGTACTCGTTGGGCATGTTTGGGTGAACAACTTATTGCTTATTTGCTTATAAGTAAATAAGTCAAAACTCAAATAAATTGGTTCGTTTTGGTGACACAAATAAGTTATTTCGTTTAAACTTGGTTTGTTTGGGTAATTTTTGATTTATTTGGCTGATTTGCTTAAATAAGTTTAGTTTATTTGGATAATTTTTGACTTATTTAGCTTATTGGCTTAAATTTTAGCTTATTTGATTCGTTTGGATGACGTAATTTATTTTTTACTTATAAACTAATAAGCCAATAAACCATGTTTACCCAAACATAGCCATTATTTGCTTTTAAAATGCGGTGTCTGAAATAATTGTTTTTAAGTTTTTTTTATTATTTAAAAATGACTTTTAAAGGGTATTATTATTAATTTATATAAAAAAATAAATTAATAGAAAGGCAAATCAGTTTTTTTTCTTGTCCTAAAAGAGTAGAAAAAAAGTAATAAGCATTTTTGATTACCAAACGGTGGGATTTAAAAACTAACTTTCAAAAAGGGTAAGAAAAAAATATAGCTCAAACAGGCTCTATGATTGATTTCAAATTAGGTTATGGTGGTGTTTGGTATTACTGAAATTAGTAGTTTATAGATTATAACTTATAGTAAAAATTGTGAATATTTAATAAAAATTGTAACTTGTAACTGAAATTAAAAAAAATAGTTATAATTTGTAGTAAAAGTTCTAAGTATTTAAAATAAATTATAACTTGTAACTAAAATTAGTACTCAAAAATTAAAAATTAATATCATTAGTTTTGCCAAACACTTTCTATGTTCGATTTTTAGGTATATGTCAAGTTGCGCATAAATTAGTCCCGATATCATGAGGTATTAAAAAATTAACAAACGCCGAATTGATTGAAATAAATAGTAGAATGAAATGATGAGTTCGTTAAAATTATTTATTAGTGTTCAGTTTTCAAAAAGATGCTAGAATGTAGTTCAAAAAATGGTAGAATGTCACTATTTTTTCTTTTAATGAAATAGACATTCCAAGGCAGATGCCGAGATATTACTATTGAAATTGAAATTAAAATTGGAAAATTACAATGCATGATCAAATTGAAATAAAAAAAAAAATACATAACAAATTTTCCCAACATTAGGTGGTGAAATTGGGAATAGTGGCATGAGGTTCAGATGCCTTAGCAGCCGGGGATGGCTCGACGAACGGCGACGGCGCCACCGGCTTTCCCGTAAGCTCAGCCGGCAAGTCCTTAATTCCCTTCAAATAAAAAGTATAAAACAGCTTGATAGGGAACACAATCTGCTGCAGCTTCACCTCACCGTACGCCCCTTCGAAGATCCCCGACCCGCCAGTCACCGCCAGATACGTGTCCTGGTAGGTCAAGTACGGACCCTGAACCGACACGTGCCCGTAATCTCCGAAGTAGAACTGTAGATTGCTTCGTACCGGTCACCGTTCTTCTCCGGGACGTGCTGGATCAGTATGCTTATCCCCGCCGTGATCCCCAACCTCTTCTCCAGGTCGCCGGTGTAAAGCTTGTTACTGAATGGTACCAGGTCGCCGAGCGAGTTGACCGGTTTCTGACTCAGTCGCAGGTACGCCGGGCTGCCTCGGTCTCGCTCGTTCATCTCGTAAACATACAATTCTTGAACGTTTGCTGAAACACCAAGCGAAAGTGAAGATTTATTATTACATAAAGTCTAAAAGCCCACAGAATAATCTCATAAACAAATCCAGAATTTGAATTAAAAGATTAGGATTTAACTTTATATTTTGTGGGTCTCACTTAAAATATATCTAAATTGTTTATTTTGAATTTTAAATGTTTTTCCAAGCTAATTTTTTGAATTTGTACAAGAATTGTTATTATTATTAATAAATAATAATAATATTTAAGCCTACGACCTATTTTGCATGCTTACTTATGTAGCATAATTAAAATTATTTATTTTATAATAAAATTATTAATTATTTAATTATGTCACATAAATAAATTTGTAAAATATATCTAAATAAAATTATTCAAGGAATTATGCTGCAAACTTATAATCCATACAACTTATTCATAATTCAAAACGAATTTTTATTCATAATTCAAAATGAATTGTCCAAATTTACTTGTAGCATGACGCACCTTACATGCAATTTAATCTGAACAATATGTTATTTTAAATTAAGAATAAATTTATGAATATATTTTATAATTTTGTAGCATTTTTTGTATTTTTCTAATTAAATAAGAAAGATAAAAAAAAAAAAAAGTAATACTAGGTACACATACACAAACAACCAACTACGTGCCAACTATATATGGAAATGAATCTCAATTACTATTCATTGCATCTAAATCTCACCAACATTTTCTGTGTTTCAAATGCAGTGATTTTAAGTAAAGTTTGTAATTGGTATTTTGTGTACAATTTTTTTAAAAAAAATTGAAAAAAGAGTGGAATTTCTGATGGAAAACTACTTACTGGGTCTTGATGAAGAATCAGGATTTGGCTTGCAGTTTGGGAAGAAGAAAGCTCTGGTTGTGAAGCTTTTGGAGGGTTTCGTGGTTGAGAAGTGTTGATGGATTGTTGAGATCTTGAGACTTTGGGAAGAAAGTGGATGAGAGAGTTTAGAAGGCGACAGTTTTTGGGCGTTTGGAGACAAGGTTGGTGTGGATTTGGATAGTTTTAGAGAGGTGACTGGTTTGAGAGAGGTTGATGAAGAAGCCATTGATGATGAAGCCTGAAGGTATACCGGCCTAGAGAGCTGCGAGAAGGAAAATAAATATACAGGTGATCGATGCAGATTGCAGAGGGACGGAGGTGACTTATGGCGCATATAGTACTAGTTATTAGCCGCTGTTAAATACGCTCAATTATTTAATTTTAAATAATTTATAAGTTAAATATAGAGTGATATTAATAATTCAATGATTAATTAATTATCTTATTTTAAAACACTTAATTAAATATATAATTTTTTTAGTTTGTTAATTTATAAAGATAAAAAATAATAAAAGTAAAAGTTAAATTAGACAAAATTAACGTCTCATTTT
The DNA here is from genome assembly GCA_034768845.1 of Heliamphora exappendiculata. NCBI lineage: Eukaryota > Viridiplantae > Streptophyta > Magnoliopsida > Ericales > Sarraceniaceae > Heliamphora > Heliamphora exappendiculata. The sequence continues at coordinate 4,337,526 of JAOTRH010000024.1, read as the reverse complement.
AAGAGTTTGATTTTTTACGCTTATATTTATATGAATGTGAGTTAAGTTGTCATATCTTGTTATATAAGTATACATATGCATATATAGGGATATTTGTCAAAGCTTCCTAATACAATTTTTAGCGTTCTGCTACTAATTTTACTATAAGTTATAATTTATTTTAAATACTTATAATTTTGTAAATATAACTATTTTTTCTTCTATTTTAATTATAAGTTACAATTTTTACTAAATATTTACAACTTTTGGTATAAAATATAATCTATAAGATACTACTTTCAGCAATATCAAACATCACCTATACACACACATACACATAAAATACACTGGCCAAATTATTATATCAAATTAATCAAATAATGTGCAACAATCACAAGCATTGAACTTAAATAAAGTTAATAAAATAATTTAATCATCATATATTTACACACTATATAAAAGGAAATGGTGCACCTACTGTGACCAAATCACAATAAAAGAATGTAACGAGTCTCAGTTGTGAGTAAGGGTGTAAAAATAGTTCGAGATTCGATAGGACCCCGAAATCTATCACTGTTCATGGACTAGGCCAGGGCCGGGCCTCTAAGCCCGCTGGGACCGGCCCGACTTAGGCCCAGCAACGGCTAATTTTTTTTTAATACAATTTTTTTCCTATAAATAGATAGCCTCATTTTTATTTTTCTCATCTAAACAAATCTCTTCTATCTAATTTTCTCTCTTTAATTACTCGGTGATATTCGAGTTCAGTGCAATTATTGACAAATCAAGGAGTAAAGATCAATAATCAAGATCAAGATCAAAATAAAAATCAATCGAGATCAAAATTAAAGATCAGAGTTCTTTAATTCGGTTTGCTTTATTTTTTACAATTTAATTTATTTATTGCAATTTAATTTTTTAAAATTTTATTCAATTGTTTTAAATTATAGTCTCTATTATTTAAAAAATTAATTTATTTGTTGTAATTGAAATTCTAGTCTCTAAAAAAATTAATTTATTTGTTACAATATTTATACGTTTTTTTAAATTCTAATTAATTTTTTAAAAAAATTAAATTTTATTTCATTTTGAATTTTTTTAAATTCTAGTCTCTATTACCTAAAAAATTAATTTATTTGTTGCAATTTAAATTCTAATATCTGAAAAATTAATTTATATGTTGCAACATTTAATTAAAATTTCAATATATTTTTTTAAAATTCTAATTAATTTTTTTTTTAAAATTAAATTATATTTCATTTTTAATTTTTTTAAATTCTAGTCTCTATAATCTAATAAATTAATT
>JAOTRH010000024.1:4322750-4336141 GCA_034768845.1 Heliamphora exappendiculata | reverse complement strand
TCATAAAATAGAAAATTAATTTTATTAAAATTAAATTAAATACTAAAAATATGATTTTCAGTATACCAACCCTAACACCTTCTGAATAGAGTCGGGTATATACCTCTCACGCCTGGAGTGGGGCCGGACATGGTCATATAGTATGCCCGAACCCTTTTACTGCACCTATGGTAGCGTACAGTCAGTAAGGTTTGCCCGTCTTCCCAACAATTCTCAAAACGGATTAACGTTTAGGGCATTAGGTCGACCAGGCAGGGGGGTTTGAAGAGCAATGCATATGTGTGAGAAAATGAAAATGAGAAATTTTATTAAGAACCAATGATGTTTTCAAGTCTAGCTTTCTTATTTGATTTTATAAATCAGTCCCCAACAGAGTCGCCAGAAAATACTGTGGCGTTTGAATTTAGGGGTCAAAAAAATAAAAAAAATTCAAAAGATGTTTTCAAAAATACTTTAACACATTGAAAATCAAATTTTGAAAACCCATTTTTATTGAAAATAGAGTTGCCACTTAGTTTTTGAGAAAAATTAAAAAAAAACAAAAATGGCTTACTGATCTTGAAAACGTTAACAAGAGAAAGAGGATTCGGGGACTAAGGTACGAATCGAAAAAGGTGTTAGATACTCCGTTCGCCCAACCATAAGGTTGGCCTCTACTAATCATCATTGGTTCCTTAATAGAATTTCTCAAATGCATACAAATAAAGAATGTGGAGGCGAAGTGGGAACATCCAAAATCAAATATGGAAAATACATAACATACGTACATAGCACTCCAAATCAAAACAAATAAAGAGGTAAAATTCTAAGTTCTAAGGCATATAATTTCTAACTAAAAGGATACATGGAGCATACTTACATGCGATTTTACAAAAATAGGTTAACTATTATGATTTGCCTAAAAGAACAAAATATACTAAAAGATACTAAAATTACTTAAACATGAATTTGCTACAAAATTAAGCTAAATTATTCTAAACATATATTTAAAAAAAATAACCAAAACATGTATAAACATACATTAGATAAGCATTTAATACTAAATGTAAAGATGCATAAAAATTCTATATTAAAAGAACACTTACTAACAAAAGAAAATAAGAGCTATATGAAAAGGAGAAATTAAAGGTTAAAAAAAATATTTATGAAAGAAAAACATGCTATAATGAAAAACATTCCTTGGATGGTGATCCAAGACTTCAACGTCGGTCGGAGGATCGGTAAGGTCTCGGCGTCGGAGCTCGGGATCACTCGATATATCGGTAGAGTCTCTCTCACTTAAAATTCGTACTGAAAACATACGCTGCGGTACGGTATTTATAAAATTCTTCAACCAATGAGATGTTGCCACGTTTTGGGACACGTCAGTCCATTTGGAGTTGGCGGTCGCCATGATGCAGTTGGCGGTCGCCATGTTTTTGAAAGATTCCACAAAGTTCTATAGTGGTCGCCACAATGGAAGTTGACAGTTGGCATGATGAAAGGTGGCGGTCGCCACTTTTGACTAGGGTTTCTACAAAATTCTATGGCGGGCGCCATGATGAGAGTTGGCGGTCGCCTTACTTGGGCTGCAAGTTTCGATGGGTCGTTAAAATTTCATTAGTTTGAAGGTTTCGGGTTCAAATATCAAGCTTGGATCTCTTCTCGAGGATTGTATCGAGGCACTAATTCACCTGTTTTCATCATCGAATTCGCCTAAGATTTGATGGGGTCAAATTGGGATGTCTACACACTTTTGTGTTGACACAAATTTGATTTGTGTCGACTCAAGTGAGTTCGGGGCACATCGGTACTTTTGTGTTGACACAAAATTAGTTTGTGTCGATACTGACATTTTGGTACCTGAAGATCAACTTGTAAAACCGTTAGGATGTTAAACCATTTGATCAATGGGTGTTGACACACTTGATAAGTTTCAAGTATACTTTGCCTTAAAAGTTTTTAACTTAATTTTTAATTAATATCAATACAAAATATTATAATTAAAGAATACTTAAGTGTTTGAACATTTTTTAGATAAAAGTCATTTTTTTGACTAAGATGTCAATTTTAATTATTCAAAATGTGTTAACACTTTCATTTTAGAAATATAAAATGTTATCCATTTAAAACCATTTATTCTTAAAAAATAAATTATCAAAATTATCAAAATCAAATTAAAAAGCCCTTGGGCTAACAGAGTCGACACCTAAAGGTTAAGTACTCTTGAAACTCTCAAGTGTGTCGGCACCATTTGGAATTTGAGTCGAAACCTTAATATGTTTGTCTAAGACGTTTCAGGTTTCGGTTCAGTCGACACCAAAGTAATTTGCGTCAACACATTTAGTATTAGACTGAAATCTATGCAGTTGACCAAAATGAGTCGACACAAAAAGAATTTGAGTCGACACCTACACAAGCTTTGTGAGATTCACTTTGGGTCGACACCAAGTAATTCATCAGATTATTGATTTTGGGAAAAATAAGTCAACACCAAAGCTAAATGGATCGACACCAGAACTTCAACACAATTCCTGTATCGACCCTGCTCGGACCCTGGTATTAGTGACGGATAGTCCACGAGGCCATAAAGCATGAAAGAGGTTCAAAATCCTAACTCGACTTGAAAACTCTATGTTCGACCCAAAAACCCTAAAAAGGTCCAAAATTCAAGTAACAAAATCTTAACACCTGTGGAGTCTCCCAACATTTTAAATTAAGTAATTATCCTGAAATAATGAATTAAAAACAAAAAATTCTCATAATTAGAGTAAAATGACCGTTTTGCCCCTAATGTAGTAAAAAGTTTTAAAATTTTAAATTTTGACACATGGATATCCTAAATCAAAAATTTAAGTACAATTAAGTATCAAAGGACAAAATAACATCAAAAATACCCCTTAGTGATCGACCACCTTGGAAGTTGTGCTAAAAAGTAGCTTTTTGCTTTCTTTTAAGTTTAAAAGGATGAGAAATGTATTAAATCAAATATTATAATGATCCAACACTTGTTGAACAAGTAATATACACAATAATATGGTATTATAGGTTAAGAAAAGCAAACAAATTATTATTGAAGTTCATACACAATAAAATAAGTCAAAAAGTCATATATTGTCAAAATAGCTTAATTTGATTTAAAAGACTACATCTATTGAATTAATTGCTATAAAAACTACGATAATTTATGAAAATACTAAATTTATCGTAAACATACTAAAATAATAAGTTTCAGTAGAAAAAAATATCAAAAAGATATATCAAAGTAATTTTTAAAGCATTTTCTTGCACAAACGGACAAGCAAATCCATGCAAAATCTCAAGATTCATTGAAATCAGATTTTTTGTCCCCCAAATTGACCCCAGCCGAAACTTGCACCATGTCATTTCAACCCATGTGAAATGGAAGGAAAAAAGAGAAGAAATGACTTAAGCTTCATCATTTGGTTCCCTAGCTTTTTCCTATATAAACTAAGCCAAACACTTTCTTCTCCCCTTCATTATTTTCGGCCAAGAGAAACTAGATTGATGGATTCTTGAAGTGTTCTATAGGTTTGAGAGAGAAAGGAGGGAGAAGAAGAAAGAAGAAAGGAGGAACCAAGGAGAGTTGTTTTGTTTTAAAACTAAGTCATTTCATCCTACCATCCTTTGAGCCCTCAACACAAGTAAGTAAAACCTCTAAAATTTATGTTTAATATCACCAAAAATATCCCTCAATTCATCTCTTTAAACACTTCAAAAATCGAAAATCGAAAACATACCGAAAATGTGTTGTAGTTGAGAAATAGGGGATGTTATGTTTTTGAATGATATGATATGTGGTTATTGTTAGGATTGGTATATTGAAAATTATATTTTTAGTATTTAATTTTATTTTTAATAAAATTAATTTTCTATTTTATAAAAAAATTTATGAGTAATTTATATGTTTTATTTCTTTAATGTTATGCATAGATATCCGATATTCTGTATAGTATTTAATCTGGTGTGTAGTGTACGGCTTGCACACAGAAGATCAGATTTTATATTCTTGTATAATATAAGTTTTATGTTCACAGTTTAGATGGAAATAGACATACCATCAGTACGACTGTAGCACGGAATTTTAGTAGGCCTGTCTTAGTTACGGGAAACAGATAATAGCGTCGTCTATTGTTCCGACTCTCTGTGCTAATATATTTTGTATGTATTGAACATAACATTTGAGATAATTAATTTTATACTGACTATATAAATTAATTTGCACCCTAAGATTATTATGACTAATACTTATACTCTTAATTCTGAAATAATTATTGATTTGCGTATATTTAATATTCGTTACTTTGATTTATTAGAGGGTGCGATCTTATATGAGTCTATATTTCTCGTGAGTTGGATGGCGGTATTATTTATATGGGTGAATATTAATTATTGACAGAAGTCACGTCCTGAAAGATCGGGATTAACGATACTCCCTTAAAGAAGCTTATTAGTTTTGACCGGGCTAAACTTAGTAGATGAATTTGATTATCCAGCGGTCAAATAAGTTAAGCAGAAAGGATGAAATATATGGTTCATCAAACCCATAAATGTCGTCGGGGTATTCGTCAAATCGAACAGTATAACCAAAAACTCATAGTTACCATAACGAGTTTGAAAAGCGGTCTTCGCTATGTCGTCGTCCATAATCCTCAACTGATGATATCCTAATCTCAAATCAATCTTCGAAAAGCAACTCGAACCCTTCGGCTGATCAAAAAAGTCATCAATCCTCGCATAGGATACTTGTTTTTTATCGTTACTTGATTCAACTTTCGGTAGTTAATACACAACCTCAAGGACCCATCCTTCTTTTTAGCAAATAAAGCTAGAGCTCCCCATGGCGACGTACTTGGATGAACAAACCCCTTATCAAGCAACTCCTGAAGCTGTACCTTGAGCTCTTGTAACTTAGCCAGTGCAAAACGATATGATGGCATCGAAATAGGAGCAGCTCCCAGAACAAGATCGATAAAACAAGATCGATAGAAAACTCTACCTCACCACTCGGTGGCAACTCAAACAGATCGTTAGGAAAGACATCTAGATAGTCGCAAACAACAAGGGGAAACTCCCCGTGAACCCCAACCGTCTCATCTAACATGAGAGCAGAAAAGAGGAAACCCAGGTTTCCCCAGTTTCAAACAACATTAGGCATGGACGCCAAATCCTCATCTTGATCGCCCACGAAACAAAAGCAATCATCCTCAGGCATACAAATCGATACCCTCTGTCAATTGCAATTGATAAAGGCATGGTAGATGGTTAGTCAGTCCATATCCCTAGGATGATATTAAACTTGGTCATGTCTAGAATGATGAAATCAAACTCTAAACAGCGACCGACGACCTCCAACTCACAAGATCTACAAACTCGACTCAACACCACATTCTCACCGACTAGGGTCTCTACACACAACGTACTACCCAACGAATCTGTTTCCAAGCCTAAAGTAGATGCAAAAGCAGATGAAATAAAGGAATACGATACTCTCATGTCGATAAGAACACTAGCCCATGACCTATACACTAAAAGAGTACCTCTGATCACTGATGTAATACCTATAGCATCAGGCACGACCAACGTCTTAGAAGAACTGGGATCAGTAAGGGCATATACTTTGCTCTGTGGTGCCCTCGTCTATCCACTGTAACCCTAGATTGTCGACTGCAGCACTGACTGTACTAAGGCACCCCTATCTACAATCCTAGATGTCTGAGCCACAGGCTGCTGATAAATTTGTCGTCCCTGCATGGGCAAAACAACTGGTGCACCTGCCGTGCTCTGTACATTCCCTCCTCGAGGATAGTTCCTACGAATGTGCCTTGACTGGCCACATCTGAAACAAACTGGTGGCTCTCTCCCCCGTGACTAAACGGGCCCTGACCTTTGAAATTGCCTCTTTTGCGTGCACTCCAATGCATGACGCCCTGGCTGTTTGCATCGATAACAAATGAGCTCTCTCTGCTCCGGCCTTCCTGTCAAAGCCACTAAGGGTACAGGTGCAAAAAACTACTGCTGATATGATTCCGCAAGATGAGAACTCGGACCAAACGACATCTGGTGCTTGTTTTTGCTCCCCTGAAATTGCGCACCTCTTCCATCATGCTGGCTTCTACCCTCTCCAACCATGTTTGTCTCATTCAGGGTATTTTTCACAATAATGGTTGTCTCCACCAATTCTTTAAAGATGCGCATCCTGAATGCCGCCACTCGATCTCCCCCTACATATTCTAAGGTATCTATACTATCAGTTGAAAGATATCAAATGTGAAATTGTAAGTCGATTTATCCATCTGAAAAATTAAAAAAAGCAATAAACTACTCTAGATAACTTATTAAATTTCTTTTTATTTTTAAAAATTAAACTTATGTAAAACTAGATGTTTTAAACATACGAAGTGAAATGTGTTTATGATCATCTGACATTTTTTAATTGTAATATAACAACAAAATTTTACTCAATTAAGCCTTCGTTTGGCTACTGATTTGAAGTTGGTTTAAAGTCAAATTTTTGACTTTTAACTTAAAATCTAAAAAGTTAAAAAATTTTATTTTTCAACCTTCAACTTTTAGTTTATTTGATTTTAAATTTTTTAACTTTTTTCATAATAATTTTTAATTTTATCCTTTTACATGTAAAAGTATACAAATTTCAACAAATAATTATATCTCAGTTTATTTAAGCTGAATGACAACTATATAATTTTACAATAAATTTATTTGACTTTTTTTAGTGACTTGAAAGTTATTATTTTATAACTAATCAAAATTTTTAACTTTTTAATTTAAAATAATTTAAAACAAAAAAATCTACTTAAAATCAAATTAGCAAATGAAACTATGAAAGCTAAATTTACTTTTTAGTAACATGAACCTTTAAACAGCATGCCCACCTCAGTAGTCATAAAAATAATATTTCCATCAAACGACGCTGATAGTGAGAGTACCAAATGGGACTACGCGAGCACCCCATACCCATAGCTTTCCTTTTAAATTCTGGGGATTGCTTGGGGACTAAGCTAAACGACCTTTTATGCAGACCCCGCCCCCTCACCTCAAAAAGTGACACGAGTTAGCCACGTGCCAAATTCTCGGACATCTGCTGAGGAAACAGAGAAAAATACAGGCGAAAATAGATTTTTATTATATAAAATAAAAATACAAAGGGATGATCAGAGGCCATTTATCGGTTCGAAAGAGTGAAACGAAACCTTATAAATCAACGGTGAAATGAAAGCGAAGAGTTTTATCTTCTTCTGCTCCTCTCTTGTCATAATAATACTTCTCTATATATTACCCCTTGCTCAACTTGAACGTGAAGAAAGCGGGTTTTGTAGCCGCGGCGAAGAGGAAGAAGGATCTCCCTTTCCAACAACTATGGCAACTCTCGGAGGATTACACGACTCTCGTTCCTCAAATCAGAACAACGATGAGGTCGATAGCCTCGCCCAATTCGCCATCCAACAACACAATAACAAAGAGGTTCTTCTCTCTCTGTGTGTGTGGTGTCTTTTTTATTTTATTTTTTTAATGATTTTTGGGTTGAGTATTAGTTTGTTCCTTTTAAATTATTATTATTATTATTATTATAGATGTTGTTAAAATGAATTCTACATAAAGCACTGGATGCTGTTTCTGAAATATGAGATGTTACCTTTGTCACGCTATCGCCAGGTTTGGGGGTACTAATTGGGTTTGGTTGAAATTTTGATGAATATGGGTTAAGGTGATTTGGATACTTTAGACACTACAAATTTGCCACGGTTTCATTACCATTTGATTGGTAGTGATTAATAAATTTTCCATGATTAATCAAAGTCAAAATACTCAAAGTCTGTAGAGTTGTGGGTCCTACAATGACACCTCAAAATCTCTTGATAAATTAAAAAATGGTGGGAGATAAATTAAAATTTGAATTCATTTTATGTGGTATAAGAAATTAATTTCCTTATTCTTGAAATTAAATCAATTGAAATTCAAAATTGAAGGAATTAGCAAAATTGGCACTCCCCTCCTAAGTCTATAAATAGAGGCTCTTGTTAATGGAGAATGGACCTTTGCCCAAGAGAATTCCGAAGAATTCTTCAAAGCTCTCTAACTGAAGTTTTGCTCAAGCCATCTTCAAAGTTCTCGTAGAAGATCATCAAGCCCTTCAATCATGCGCCGATTCATCTAGCAGTTCTCACATTAAGCACGTCCTATGGATTAAACTTCATGAATATTGCGTTTCTATTCTCTTATTTTGAAGAGATCAATTTATTTTGTTCGACATTAAGTTTTAAGGCTCTCGATCAAGCTATTGTTTTCATTCTCTTAGATTTGAAGACTCGAAGAAATCGTCTAGCGGTTCAGTTCTACAACAAGTTACTTTAGTCGTCGACCTACAACCGATTTAGAGATTGAATAAGAGGTATATCGTTATTTTTGGTGTAAATAACAGAGGATTGTACATTTTTATTTTTAAATCCATAAAATATAATGGTATGGATTTCTTTTCATGTTATTTAATGCATGACTCAAAATTTGTGTGTTACAAATTTGGCACGCCCATTGGGACCTCTCTACCTCTCATCTCTTTTTCCTACATTAAGTTTCAAACTTTTATCTTTAGAAATGGCTTCAAGAAGGTTGAAATCGCTTAAGTCAACAAAAATACTAGCAAGAGTGACACCATTGCTTCAAGCAATAGGAGCACCTTTACGCGCCTTACGACTCGTAGCAAGACTAAGGCAACCGTTGTTCTTGCAAATTGAGGTTCAACAAAAAATGCTAACTCCAAAGGAATGGTGCATAACAAAACTTGGAATGTCACCATTCCTGTTTCGCTGGGGGCAAAGATCAAAATAGAAAAATGTGATATCTCATCCCATATCGATGTGATAAAGAAATTAAGTCTGGTATACAAAAAAACTTATGGCTATTATTAATAACTTGGACTTAAGTATTTTGGGCCTAGTTGTTTGGCTTTTTATTAAAGTTATTGGGTCAGTGGTCCACTTGGGTTATTACAAATGGTATCAGAGCCAACTTTGGTCCCATAACAGGCTCTGTGATGGTGTGGATAGAAGAATAGAGGCTCCGGAGAGGGGTAGAGGCCCCGAGGTTGTATACCTTGTGCGCGCTAATGGGCTGCTCTGTGTCCGCTAATGAGCTCCTATCCACATCCCAACTAGGAAAAGAACTTGAGTCACGTGACGAGAGCGTCCCGTGATGAGAGCGTCACGTATTTGAATGGGGGATATTATGATACCCCATCCCATATCGGTATATAAAGAAACTTATGGGTCTACTAATAACTTGGGTTTAAGCATTTTGGATCGCGTTATTTAACTATTTATTCAAGTTATTGGTCAGTGATTCACTTGGGTCGTTACAGAAAAAATCCTGGAAAGGTTCATTCAACCTCTAGAGACTCCCTCCCAGTAATTTTGCCTCCATCTCGTTCAACCTCTGATGCAAATTCAGGCACGGGATCATGCTCAGGGTCATTTCCTACTAATCTGTGGAAGTCAATCTCGCCAAGTCAATCAAGCTCTTCTACTTTCCTGTCGATGCAAGTGATGACCACTAGCACTGCTTTACTAGAGGAATAACTAGCAATGATGGCTCGTTCTATTGAAAAGTTCACTGAGACTGTTGAAGAGATGGATCTCCAAATTGCCGCACTTATGAACAAATTCGAAGCACAAAATGTCGAAGAAGTAAGCCAAGAAAATTCACATCCTCCTAGTTTCGCTCCAAAAGTCACTCAAGTGGCTAACGCAAGTCATGCTATAATGTCAAAGTATGTGATTGGCGATGAGACTAATCATGCACCTGCTATGGAACAAGTAGTAGCTCAATGCGTTCAACCAACTTCTATTACTTCGTTATATATCCAACAACTTCAGGATATGACAACAAATGCAATTAAAGCTTAGTATGGTGGCACTCCATGAAGTGGTCAAATGTACTTTGTTGAATTGTATAGTAGTGATTTAGGGTTGAAGGAGAAGAGAGAGAAGAAGAGAGAAAGATAAAGAAGTATTACCAAACGAAACCAAATTAAGCCTTTGTTCCAATCAATTGGGGTCGACTACGCGAATCTTTTTACGTCATTCTACTATGTTAAGAGCTATATCCTTAGTTAGTTTTAATAGGTTCATATTTTTTCTTAATACTGCATCCTATGTCAATTTAGGTCTACATATTTCCCTAGTGCTTTTATTATTCATTATCTTTTTCACTTTTTCTTACGACTACATCAACTGGTCTACGTTCTATGTGTCAAAATCACCTTAATCTATTTTCTCTCAACTTGTCCTTAATTTGTGCAATCCCTACTATTCCATGAATCTTTTCACTCTTAATTTTATATTTTTTAGTCTTACCACGCATCCACTTTAATATTCTTATTTCCGCAATACTCATTTTATTTATGTGATCTTTTTAGCAGCCTAACATTCTGTCTCATATAAAATCGCTGGTCTAATAGCTATTCAATAAAATCTTTTTTTTAATTTTGTAGGTATCTGTCGATCACATAAAACTTCGGAAGCACTTCTTCACTTGAACCAACCAACTTTGGTTCTATGGGTTACATTATCTGCAACATCTTTATCTTTGTTAATAATCGAACCTAGATAACGAACATACTTACTTTTAGGTATCTATTGATTTTGAATATTTACTTTTTCACCATAATACTCTTATTACTGTTAAAATTATATTTCATATATTCAGTTTTGTTCATACTTACTCGAAACCCTTTTAATTTCAAAATTTTTCTCCACATTTCTAGCTTAGCGTTGACCCCACTCCTAGTCTCATCCACTAAGACAATATCATCAGCAAACAACATACACTATGGGACCTCATCCTGAATATGTTTAGTCAATTCATCCATAATTAAGGCAAAGAGATAAGGACTCAAAGTCGATCCTTAGTGTAATCTTACTGTAATCGAAAATTCACTTGTTTCTCCTATAGATGATCTAATTGTTGTGGCTGCTCCATTATATATGTCTCTTATCACATCAATCTAACCCTGTGTTACTCCCTTTCTCTCTAACGCCCATGATATGATATCTTTATATACTCTATCATAGGCTTTTTTTAAATATATAAAAACCATATGAATATCTATTTTCTTTTCTCTATACTTCTCTATTAATCTTCTTAGTAAGTGGATTGTTTCCATAGTTGATTTACCATGCATAAATCCAAATTGTTTCTGTGACACTGTTATGGTTAGCCTTAGACGATATTCAATCACTTTTTTCTATAATTTTGTCGTATGACTCATCAATTTAATACCTCTATAGTTACAATTTTAAATATCTCTTTTATTTTTATATATAGGTATTAAAATACTCTTTTTCTACTCTTCGGGTATTTTTCTAGTCATTATGATTTTATTAAATAATTTTGTTAAATAAGATACTCCCACTTCACCTAGGCATTTTCACACCTTCACAGGAATACCATCTGGTCCTAAATCTTTTTCTGATTTCATTCTCTTCATTGCAGTTTCCACTTCAAATTTTCTTATTCTGTGATAGAATTTATATTCTTTAGTTTTATTCGAGTTATCAGATTCATCTCCTTCAAATCTTTCCATATGTTTTTCGTTTAATAATTTCTCAAAATAGGTTTTCTTCCTTTCCTTAATCTCCTTATCCTTCACTATGATCCTTGAATCCTCGCTTTTTATACATTTAACTTGAGTAAGATCTCTTGTTTTTCTTTCTCTTCACTTAACGAGTTTGTAGATATTTTTTTCTTCCTCTTACTATCTAATTTAGCATAAAAATCATCATAAGTTTGCAATTTCGCATCTCTAACGATTCTCTTAACGTTTTTACAAACTTGTTTATAACTCCTAAAATTGTCCTCATTTCTATTCTTTTGCACCTTATAAAGTATTTATTCTTTACTTTTACTATGACTTAGACCTCGTCATTTCACCACTAAGTTTTCTTAGTTATAGGGTATTTTCCTTTCGACTCTCCAAGAACTTTTTTCGATATCCTTTTAATATATTTTGCCATTGTACTTCAAATGGTATTTGTATCTTCTTCTAAATTCCACTTTCTTTACATATTTTGTCCTTAAAAATCTTTAATTTCTCACATTTAAGATTCCACCATCTAGTTCGTGGTATTCTAATATCTTTTTTTGCTTTATGTTACCCCTTAATGCGAGTATATAGTACCATAAGTCTATGTTGTGATGTTAAGTGTTAAATTATGAGAGAAAAATTACTGGAAGTGTGTGTCCTCATTGTGAGGCATACGCATGTTAGTAGCTTATTATTATTATGTTATTATTATCCAGCGTGTGTGGGTGTATGATTATAATAGTGTTATCTAATAACATGGTATCAGAGCCACCATGAAATCCTAGCCTCCATGAAACCCTAACCCTAACCCTAACTTTAACTCTAACCCTAGCCTCCAACAGTACCAACAGCTTCTAACCACCTCACAGCCACCCGCCACCGTCGATCACGACGACCCTTCCACCACCCTAAACCACCGTGACAGCCATCCACCACTGTCAATCTTCCTTCCACTCTCAACAGTGCCGATCGCGACCACCCTAAACCACTGTGACCACCCTCAGCACCCGCTAGCCCTCGCGACCACCACCAGCACCAGTACCGACAGCCTCTGTACTCGCTGAAACCCTAGCCATAGTACTCGTATCAGTGCCGACAGACACCGTTGTCCACCGTCAAACCCCGATGACCCTTCCCTAGCCACCGACGACCAACAAAACACCACCACCGACCTCTTTCGCCCTTCATTGACCACCGACGACCCCTCCAGCACCTGCGACCCTATTTCTCCCTCTTTCTAGCGCCGGCGATCTCTGCTCTCTCTCTTTCCGGCACCGACGACCTTGTTCTACCTATTTTCAGGACCGACAGCCTCTGTTCTCACTTTCCAGCGTCGATTGTCCTTGCTCAGCACCGATAGCCTCTTCTGTCGCTTTTCCGGTGACTTTTTCCTTTTTCGGCGACTTTTTTGATGATCGGAAAGTGTTCTGGCGACTTTTTCGGCGGCCAGCAACTGTTTCGACGACTGTGTGATTTGCAGTTTGAGGGTCTTTCACCGACTGATGGTTTGAGGGTCTAAGGGCTACTGCAGTATTTCTTATTGTATGGAGATGAGTTGAAAGTGTGATTCGTGGTCCATATATAAATGGTTGAAGGTGTGGGTGCATCCTTTTGCTTGTTGGTTTGTTTACTCGTGATTACTTAAGACTTGCCATTGAGTTATTGTGATGTCGAAGGAAAGTTCCATAAGAGTTGAGGATTCTCCAGTGAGACTGATAGACAAGGAGGAATCACGGATGTGTTTTCGTCATCCACACGATTGGTGGATTCGAAGTTGACTGGACCGCAA
>JAOTRH010000024.1:4277336-4322650 GCA_034768845.1 Heliamphora exappendiculata | reverse complement strand
CAACCTTTTGCTCAGTGTGTGATTCATGAATGAGATACAATGCATCGTCCTACAAACAGTGGTTTTTCCATGCCTCATCTGAAACAAGTGGTCTGGGAGAAAAGCCCAAAAAGCCCAGAGACCAGTACCATTTTGAAGCAGTGGTGGCATTTTTCACTTCATATTCAGTGCAATTTGTACCGACCACACTCGAGGTCCCCTCTCGACACCCTCTTGGCACGTAGAAAGTCGATCAAAATCAGCGTTCTCGTTCCAAGAGGGCTCATTTAGTTTGCAACCAAATTTGGCACGAAACCTTTGGCATGTTGGCTCTCCATTTCAAGTTCCATTAATGATTTCTGCCGATGATATCTGTTTCTCTTTGCAGAAAGGGCTGAAACCAAAAGCATTAACAATACATGTCATAGTCTGAAAAATAAAATTTGAGCATAACACCGACAAAATCAGCCAGAAGATATATATATCACTGCACAAAATTGGTAGAATTTAAGAAGAAAAATGGAAAAATTGAATCGCATATTCAATCAGCTGCTTGAATTCAGTTTTTATGAAAAGCACAGAAATACTGTAAATCGATGGAAAAGAGCTCCTGGAAAAAATTGTTTCTTCTATTTCTGTTAGCAATTGAACCCATCCTATTATCATTCACTACAGAGAAATAAAAGGACATAGAAAGTCTAGAATGACATATTTTACTTGGGTTTATTATAATGTTAAGTTGGAAATTCGAGAGAAGCAGGTGTGAGGCTCAGCAAAAAACAGCAAATACTGCACTGTCCCATGTGGGTTGGTGGTGTCCATTTGGACCTGTGCTAGGAGAAAATGAAAATAATCTAGCTACATAAGCTTTGGAACACACGGTATGAAACAAAATGTCAAAAAATGGATCATAATAATCCCACAAATGTGTTTTTACATGATTAATTTGAACATTAATAGATTATGTTCTATTACATATTTAGTGCTTGAAAGAAATTTACCATTTAGAAGTACCTAGCATTCTAATATTGTGATCCATAACAATCTACCTTTATCGTTCTACAATTTAGGTCTTGAGGCATACCATGAGGTGTTTGGTGTAATTGAAATTATAAACTTATAGATTATAGCTTAAAAGATGTAATTATAACTTCAAACAGAAATTAAATGTTTGTTATAGCTATAAACTTATAGATTCAACAGAAAAATTTGTGTTTGTAGATTTAGAGTCAGAAGCTATAAGTAAAAAAACTATAAGCACACCTGTTCTGGATTTTCCTTCGGATTTTACGTACTTTTTCCTAAACTGTAAGCTCAATGCTGGAAAAAGAAAACCTGTAGCAAACACCATCCATGTTTTCTTTCCCGTTTGTCGTATCATTTCAAGTTACATGGGTTTGATAAGTTTGCTTCACCAATGGGTCTGGAAGGCCTGAAACTTCATGTGCTCTTGTACACCCCCTTAAAAAGGCAAACCTAGAAATCTCTCCTCTTCTGTTTCCCCTGGTTGGCAACCTACTATACATAATACATCCCAACCCAACAAAACCAATTCCCCAACTATTTGGGTGCTACATGGGTTCAATTTCACCAAGCTACTCTATGTAAGGCCACATCTCCTTGGACCTTCCCCTTGTGAACAATATATATGTAAACGACCAAATAGATTTTTACTAGAGGTGAGAAGGCACATACTACAAAGGAGCTCAAAAGGAAAAAAAAAAAAAGCAAAGCAAAGAGTTTGTCATTTGATAGGGAGCCTCGACAACCTTTGTTATGTATGGTATAAAAATTTAGAAGTTATAGGTTTGCACCCATCAGAAAAAGATCGGTGAAAGAACTTCCTAGGCAAATGAAATCCCAAAGCTACTGGTTCATTACTCAAAAAGTGCTGTGATAACGATTTGGGGAACAACTTATTTACTAAATCATACACAATCATCAGCAAATCTATGAATAGAACAGTACAGAACTAGAATTTTTAAAGAATATAATGCTTCCTGGATGCATCCGAGTTATTATATTGGCCACACTCCTTGATTTATTTAGTTATTTTTTATCAAAAAGAGAGGGTGAGAAAGAGAGATTAGAAGAAGAAGAAAGGGAAAATGACAGGTGTCATGCGAAGCCCCGCCATTTGTTGTACTGGATCGGAAGATTCATTCATAATTTTTTATCTAGGATTGATTTTAGGAGTCAATTGAATAGTTTTCGTTTATGTTTGGGATATTTTGTTAATTTCCCTATTTGGATCCTTAGTTGCACGATCCTCCTAATGAAGTGATGAAATCCGCTTCTGAAACTCGCTCCCGTACTCCAAAATAAGAATCTTGTAAGAACTTCGCTCCCAATTAGGATTGAACCTCTCAAATACATAAATTCCAAACAAACAAAAGAAACGTTACGAAATAAAAGAAAATTTATAGAATTCATAAGCTTATAGAATAAAATTAGCTCAATTTTATTCTAGTACTGTATATTTGCATAATATGTATTTATATTTATAAGAAAATGATTGTGTTTGACACTAATATACAATATTTATTTATATTTTTACTTATTTATTACAACTAAGTAATATATTTCTTAGAATATATAAAAGCTCCTACACACACTCCCAACCTTATAATCTTCTATATGTCCTCGCTCCTCCGCCCCCGCTCCCGCTTTCACGCCCCGCTTCTTGCAACTAAGTTTGGATTGTTTGTGGTTAGCCAATAAATAGCAGGCTTATCATCATTGAAAGACAACTTTGATGTTGATTATCATATTGATTTGAGAGATTTAGCATATTTTAGTTTTCTTTTAATTTATTTTATTTTCCTTGTTTGCTCGATTTTGCATCTGCGCTCCAATATCAAAACAATAATGATGTTTTTATGTATAGCTTCTTTCATCCAACAAGAAAAGTGTCAAACTCAAATCTCATATATATTAGCGACTACTCTCCTCAAGAAAAAAAAAAAGAAGCAAAACCAATGGAAACCTATAATCTTTCATGATTGCTAGTTGCCACCAATACACAAGTAGCCAGGATTTCAAGAGGGCAAGTATGAGAGTATAGCATGTAAGATGAAGTTTAACCAAGGACTACACAAAGAAACCATTGTTCATTTATGCAAAACCAAATAACGGAGTTGGAGAATCTGTGAATCATCGCCTTTTCCATTACATAGTGATTCAGATATGTGGCCAATGATTTTGTCCCAATTCGGTGTGACCTGGGTGTTCCATAAGACTCGTTAAAATTATCCATATTTCAAGAGGTTGTCCTTCGATAGAAGATAGGTTTGGATCTGCACTTTGCTTGTGGTGTATTTGAAGAAAAAAGAGCCAGAGTTCATTCAAAGGAACAAAGGATTCTCTTACTCTGCCGAAGAGTAGATTTGAATTTGATTCAACTTTCTCTTTCTTGCATGAAAAAGAGTTTTATGGATTTTGTGGATAATTTGGAGCAAAGTGAACACGAGTCCCATTTATACATCTAACGTACACGGGGAGCCATCCCAATCGCGTCCTTTATGGAAACAACATACTGTTACTCATCGAAGAGGAAGGGAAAAGGGGGAAAGAAAGAACATCTCTATAACATTTGGAGAGGGAGGCTTGACAATGAACGGCACTTATATTTTCATCTATGGTTACTTTCATGGGTCTCATTTCTGTGTTAATGATCCTACAACTTCCATGATTCTTAAACCATATTAAGCATAAACTAGAGAATTACCAAAGACTTTAAATATGAACAAACCATGAAAGGAAAAGGAACCATGGATTGCCATGCCTCCTCACATAGAAAAACTCATTTGAAGAATGAACTAGGCCAGTTAAAACCTTTGAAGGTTAAACACGTGTGTGGCTGCACAAAGGCTTGAACTCTGTGACAAAGTTTGGATGACCATAAATGACACGAGAAGGCAGAAATGGAAGGAGAATTTGGGGGATATGATGCTTTGAATAAAAAGCATGACGGGAAACTAAATCAATGCAAGTGCTACATATCATTCTACAGTCAGATCCAAAACAATTTGTTTGACAAATATCCAGTGTGCTCTAAAACTATGGACAAAATTATAACAAATTCCAGGAGGTAACATCAGTCATATCAGTTAATTCTACACATGCAGTAAATGAGTTGTTCTATACTAATAAACAACTCAAAGAAGTGGATGGTTGGGCCAACTACACAATAGCAAAACATGATACTATTGAACAGATACGGCAAATATATTAGAATAAAAAAATGGTTAATAGATAGGCAACTGTTAAAAATACACTTACCCATCAATTCTTGAGGTAGACCAAAGTCATAATCATTATGTCCCCTCCTGATGCAGCATATGTATATAACTAACAAAAGAATGCAAAATGTAACTACAGATGATATGCCTATTGCAATTTTGCCACCAGTAGATAAGCCATCACTTCCCCAGAATAGTGGACATTCTGGCAGAGAAGGTACACCACACAAGCCTTTATTACCAGAGAGACTGTAAAAGAATATTGAAAACTCATCAGATAAGTGGGGGGAGAAAAAGATTGATCCAGAAGACATCAATAAGAAACAGCACATTTAGTTGGCAGTTAATTAAAAAGTCGATCAATTACATATATTAAATTTATTCATAGAATCATATTAATCCCATCGCTATAAGTAGATCAATTACATATACAAATATTACAAATACCAAATGAATCACAGTGGTCGATTGTACGTCATTTTCAGCTCTTTCTCCATGGCAGTATACCCATTTCGGAGGTTATAGGATCTCCAACTTGATCTGTTCAAAAGCAACCTCAAGATAAAATTGCCTAAGAGAGAACTCACCAGTTAAGGACTCAAGAAGTATTTGGTGCAATTGAACTCAAGATCTCAAGTAGTTGGGAGTTTGGTTTTGTTAAGTTGTAGAAATGACTTCTATTAAGAGAGATTTTCAGGCAACTCTTCTTGAAATCTTTCATCATTTGCTTATATGAATTTTCAAAGGAATTTTCCGCAGAGAGACTAAAAGATGTCTAAAAACTAGTAATGAGATCAGGTCTGACATTTTTTCAATAAGTATAAGCTCTTCAAACTATTTGGGAAAAAATAACATTATTTAGTACATCTGAATAGCCATGGAGTGATGCATAAAAATGACTAAACCATAAACAAATTAGATTAGAAATCAAGAGAGTTGTAAAGATGATACATAAATAACGTATACCAATCTATTCATGGCAGGATGGAAGCATCGGAAGATTGGTTGTTAAGCAATTTATAACAGTAGAGAGAAAAGCTCACAGGTTTGGGGGAGGGAAGCATAATCTAAAAGGGGAAGAATAGTGGGGAGTAAGTCCCTCAAAATTTATAACAGTAAAGAATCTCTTCTCTCAAAGTAGGATCATGCTAGGATGCCCAAATCCAAGGAAGCAGAGAGGAAGGGGAAGAATAGTGAGGAGTAAGCCCCTCAAAATTTCTGCTCTAGAGGAACAAAATGAGAAAACCATGAGGCAAAAACGTAGCCCAGTGGATCTTATCATAAGTGCCACTTGATAAAAGATTAGACAGTGTATAATTACCTATATGATTTTAGCCTCCTGAAAAAAAAGAAGAAAGTTGGTCAAAGAAGCCCTCGATGAAAAGGGGAAAAAAAAAACTGTTCATGCATTTGCAATTGAAATTTCGATGTAGACAGTTAAGATTTCATATGAACTTTACTTCAATAATGTAGAATGTATTAATTTATTTACATTGTAATACTACGGATAATATTTTAATTAGTTCTATGTTACATTTTGTAATCTTTGGATATAATATTCAATTATAACATAACTATGTCGTGTATCATGACTTTGCATCACGTGTTCCTGTTTGTGTACATGCATACTTCTTACGCATGTGTGCCATACAGTCATATAGTCACAAATGCACTACTGGAAGTACAAGCACACCCTTCATAATAAGCCACAAGAATAAAACAACAAAGTACCTTATATTTTATTGTTGATTGCAATAAATATTAATCCAAAGGTTAGGCTCAAGGTAAAAACTTGGCCTGTTAACTTTGAGATTTAAGTCTGAATCTGAGGACAGCCACTTTGTGCATATCATACACAAATTTAGGAATGTAGTCATTCTACCCCCTCCTGACCCCCATTAATGGGGACTAAACTGGGCAAAAAAATAGTAAATAAAGATTACGAGAACATAGAGCATACACGTAGTAGATTTCAAGATTCCATAATTTTTGACAGCTTACAAAAGAAAATCTAAACAGAAAGTAAACCAAGCAATTAAAGTACTACATACTCAATAGCTCCACCATGGACGCCAATTGAATAAAGTTCTTCCGGCACTCGTCCTTCGAGCAAGTTGCCATTCAATAGCCTGAATATATAGGTTAACGTATGTTACAAACAAAGATAAAAAAGGAAAAAAATAGAAAAAGAGAAGGGGATTCATGAATAATGCTCAAATAATATGATTAGCAATTACTAGCATACATATTAGTAATGGATGGCATTTAAGTTTGAGGTTAATTGCGTCAGGGTTGTATACTAAAAATTATAATTTTTTATTTTAGTATTTTATTTTATTTTTTAAAAAAATTAATTTTTCCATTCTATGAGAATCTTAATGAACAATGTATTTATTTCATTATTTATTTCTACATGGGTGTCTTTTATTCTACATAATATTTAATCTGATGTGTAGGATTCGGTTTACATACAGAAGACCAGATTAAAAGTTCTTATGAAATATAAGTTTTTTGTTCAGAGTCTTAGATGGAATTGGACAACCCATCAGTACGACTGTAGCACTATGTTTTACTAGATCTGTCTTGATTACAGTAAATCGTAATTATTTTGACAATTGTTTCGACTCATTATACTGGTGCACTTTGTGTGTATTGAACAAGACCAAGTTGGGGTAATTAGTTTTATACTGACTATATAAATTAATTTACACCCCATGATTATTATGAGTACTTATTCTCTTAATCCCGAAATAATTATTATTCACGTATATTTAATATTTTTTATTTTAATTCATTAGAGGATGCAATCTTTGACGAGCCAATAATCCCGATGAGTTGGATAACGATATTAATTATATAGTAGGTATTAAATATTGACGGAATCTACGTCCCGAAAAATTGAGATTGATAATGCTCCTTTAAGGAAGCTTATAAGTTTTAACTGAGCTAAACCCTACAGATGGATTTTATAATCCGGCAATCAAATAAGTTAAGCGGAAGTTCTTAAGGAATTTTCGAAAAAGCCGATTAAATATAATTGTCAGTAATTTAATTTAATTGACGGGTATCTGTAATCTTAACGTGTGAAGAATAAATAAGTATTTAATATCAAGAGTTCGAATACTACGGTTTTGAGAATAAGGCTTAGAGTGTAACTATAATTATTTAGTGGAATGAATTATAATTTATGTTTTTCTGAAATTACTTCTAGATTGAGGTAAGATTTCATAATTACATTAGGAATTCATATCTTATTTACTCCATAGGTCTCTACTGTAATCTATATATATATTGTTATAAAACCTGACGTCACAATTAATCATTATTCGTCAGTTAAATTGGTGGCTAGGGTTTCTACGTCTTTGAAACCTAAGTGTAAGTTAACAAAGGGTTTTGAAGAACACGAAGAACGTAGCCCATACTACGATTGAGTTCTAGCATTCAGGAATAAAGCAGAAGGCTTGTGTTGCAGATTTAACTAGAAGTCAAAAACCACGGCGGATTTTTGACTAAAAATTGTTGCAACAACCGAAATCAATCCAACCAGATTTCAAAAGGTATAATCCTAAAACTAACTTTAGGAATATTATCGGGTTTTATTTTGATTGCTCGATATTAAAAAGTTTTAATCTAGAGCCTATTTCGGCGTTAGCCCGTCTGAATTGTTTTTTACTAAAATCATCGACATAATCTTAGAATTTTGGCAATTTACCCCAATAAATTGTATCTAGTCATCTTATATTTCGTGCGGAAAATAGAGGATATAAATGATCATTTTTGAAATTTATTAATTATTGTATTTTATTATTTTATATCCAGTTTTTTTATAGTATTAGATTTCTTTATTTATCAAGATTGAGATAAGTATCAATTGAGAGCTTATTTGTCTCCATTTAATTAAAAAATATAGTTTCTTTTTTAATTAGGGTTTTAGCCCATAAATAAAAGATCTTCTTAATGCATTATTCAGAGTTGAATAAATGAGAATTTGAACTAGAATTGTGTGATTTATTTTCCCTTTCCTCTCTTCTTCTATCATTTGTCTTTATCTTCTTCTTCTCATCCTCTATTCTTCTCTGTTTATTCTTCTTCTCTCTCTGGTTCTACACCATTTTGGTACCAGAGCAAATATTGATCTATTGCCTTACTACTGCAATTTTTTTTGCCCACAACCATCAGCCATCACTGCAGCCCCTACTTCAATCTATGGCCTCCACTGCTTTGACATCAATCAATTTCACCGCCATCATGTCCAACACAAGACTTGCCTCTAGCAACAGATCTGTGCCGACGCCAATTGCACTACATCTGTGTCGACCAGCGTCAACACCCCTTGCAACCGGAACTAGCAAATCTACTGACAGCACTGATCGAAACCAGCATCGTTGCTGTGTTGTGCTACTACTACTGCTATTGCTACCACCCCCAGCCATCCTCGACGATCATCGTCACAACCCACAAATTTGTGAAGTCTCGTCGCCATCCTCGTCGAAGCCATCGTTTCTGGGGCAGTTGTTTACTTTTGGGGAAATTTTGGTTGTGGAGTCGTGGGGATGAATTCTGGTTTCCGTCGTGGAGTTGCAGTCGCTTTATGTGAGGTACTAAATAAACAACCCAAGCAACCACCCAACACTAACCTGAAGAGCCACTTACATACAAGCCCAACCAACCCGAGCACTTTACTAAAACCACACCCAGCACACAAACCAACCCACACCAACTCTTCTTAGTACAATCCAGCCCAAGACTTGGTAAGCCTCTTAATTTTAACCAGCCAGCCTGCCTGCCTAGGGATGCAACGGTCGGTTTTCAAGCAAAATAGTTCACCAAAACCAAAATCTTCAGTTTGAATTTTGTGGGACCGAACTGACGAAAGAGAGACATGAACCAAACTGACCAAGAGAAGAATACTTGCGGTTCAGTTGGTTTGATTGGTTCGGTTTATATAAGCCTGTTTTAACCCAGATCCAGATCTGATCCAACAAAAAAAAACAAAAACGGGACAAGAAAAACAAAATAAAGAGTACCCAAAAAATAACTTTTTCCCCCTTCCTGGCATATTTAATCCTTTCTCTTACATCTTTCCCAATCGCTTAATGGAGTGGAGGGTGCACCAACAATTTCCATAGTTTTCTTAGATGCGCCAATAAAGTTAGTAAAATTGTCATTGATAGAGAATGCACAGTGAACGTGGTATCCAAAAAAGGTATCATTAGAATAAAACTTACGCCTGAGCCCCACCCACAACCCCATCATCTGTTGTTTTGACTTGATAACACTTCTCTTTTCGTTTCACAAAGGTGTTTGGTTCCCATCAAGAAAGATTATTTTGATGAATTTAGTGTGACATACTTCCCATCAGGTGTACGCATGTGCTACTTGGTCATCTACGCTTATATTAGAAAAGATAACACCATTACATTCAAATATAATGAAAAAACAATTTTGTTACAACCTGTAACTTCAAAAAGAGACATGATGTCAAGTAATGTATCTCCCATCTCAATGCCCATTGAACTACATTGTCCTATTCACATGGGAGATTATTTTGATGAAATTGGATGTGACATACTTCCCCTAACTCATACACGTGCTACTTAGTCATCTATAGATGATTGATCGCTTATATTAGAAAAATAAAACCATTATATTCAAATATAATAAAAATACCATTTTGTTACAGCTTTCAACTTCAAAAAAAGACATGATGCCAAGTAATGTATCTCCCATCTCAATGCCTATTGAACAACACTGTCCTATCATAACCCAAGATCAGTTACCTTCTTGTCCATCTCTTGAGTCACATGATCTAGTTTGGTTTTTCCTCCTCCTCCTCCTCCATTGTAGAGGAAGACGTTCTGTTGCCGAAAATATTTCTATCAATAAAAGAATCTCTTGACAATGAGTCTACAGTCACTTTATCACCTCCTCTCAATTCTCCACCAACAACTTCGTTCCTCAAGCCGGAACATATTGATTTCGTTGATATTGAATACTTTCTTTGGATTATCAAATCATGTTTTGTGAATCTTGTCAAGAGTTTCGCGCCTAAGATTCTTTGGAAAAAGAAGAAACTAAAGCTGCTGGCATATCTCCAATATTTGATTATTTGACATAACCGAGTTCAATAATTCCAGTTGAACTCGAAAACGAGTTATTTTTCTCAGTGGATGAAAATAATGTGAACAATAGAGGACATAAAATATGTAGTTGGGAATTTATTAATTGTTGTATTTTAATATTGTTAAATCACCAATTGTCCTAAAAACTTCAACTGTTAGGAAATTGGTCTAACAATGTATATCAAACTATTCAATTCTCCCCCTTACGTACAACCCTGCCTTGCACGTAAAGAGGCGAGCAAACTGAATAAATGCACTAACACAAAGTGCACAATAACAATTATAACAGGCAAATACGTCACGAGACTTGAACTCAAGACCTCGTGAAACCAGAGCTCTGATAACATGTTAAATCACCAATTGTCCCAAAAACTTAAACTGTTAGGAAATGGGCCTAACAATGTGTATGTGGTCGAATTACGAGATAATATATATATTAGATATATTATTAGAATATTAATAGCCGAGTCACTCGAAGTGAGTGACTTAACCGAGCCAATGATGATGATACAAAGAGAAATGATGTTGGAAATAATAATCGGGGCACGACGACACCCAAATGATAACAATCTTTTGAAATTCCCACAAGATTTAAGCCAAACATGGTGGCCGAACTACTCAAGGCATAATAGCTGAGCAACTCAAGCAAATAAATTGGGTTAAACATAAAGTGGTCAATGAAAAAGGAAGTGATATGCATTGTCGAGGTATGAAAGCGACGCAAAACCAGATATACATTGAATCAGTCGAGATGAACAACCGAGGCGGGTTATTCGAGCAACAGACTCCTTGACCAAACAAGATTAGTGTATCCCATAACATGCCAATGGTTTAGAAAGCCAAGGAACTTGAGTAACTCCTGGGAGACCATTGCGGTACCCGACCCAATTCAAGTTAATGATGTTTTTCCAGTCTAATTCAATCTATGAAGAAGGGAATCACACTCTATAGGATTTGAACCTATGATATTGGGTTTTGGAGACCCATGTTCTACCGAACTGAACTAAAAGCATTTCAGTTTCACAAAAAATAAGATCGAAAAAAAATATTCTTTCTGTAACCCCAATACCTTGGCCGGGTACCGTAATCGTAGGATCAGTGTTCTACTTCTAATTGGCTAGATTAGCCTATGGTCGACCACTGCAGGCACCCAAACCACTCAGGTCGAGCAACTCTGGGTCACCCGAACGACTCGAATAGGTGGGCCCAGGGTATCCATGGTGTGATAGAATCCTTTCCTTAGCCACCAAGCCATATGTCTCCCAACGTCACATGGCAAACTTCATATACTGTCATTGATCATATTCATCGTCTCTGAGATATTCTGTTGATTCTCTGTGGAATTCACAATCATATAGTATGTGTTATACCTCATGGTTTGTGCCATGTCTTGTGCTATGTCCTCATAATTTGTGCTATTGTCTCATTTTGTTCATAGTCCGAGCTATGTCTACATAGTTTATGCTATGATCATATAGAGTCCTAACTATATTCTTGTCCCATTGTTTATTTAGCTAAAAAAGTAGAAATAACATTTAATCGAGGAAGTGTCAGCTGAAGTAGTTCGAGTAGCTCATGGCTTGATTAACACTAACTCTTAGCCTGATTTAGTTGAATATTAGGGACTAGGAATCAGTTTTGGTGGCCCAACCTGAGCAACTCGAGTGACTGAAGTTACTCAAGTTCTTTGGGCTTTCTAAACCATTGGGATATTCTGAGATACGCTAGTCTTCTTTGGTCAAGGAGTCTGTTGCTCAAATAACTCGCCTCGGTTGTTCATCTCAATTGATTCGATATATACTTGGTTCGGGGTTGCTTTCATACCTCAACAATGCATCACTTCCTTTTTCATTGACCACTTTATGTTTAACCCAATTTATTTGCCCGAGTTGCTCAGCTATTATGCCTCGAGTTGCTTAGTCACGATGTTTGGCTCGAATCTTGTGGAAATTTCTAAAGATTGTTATCGTTTGAGTGTCATCGTGCCACGATTATTATTTCCAACATCATTTCTCTTTGTATCATTATCACTAGATCGGTCGAGTCACTCACTTCAAGTAACTCGGCTATTAATATTCTAATAATATACCTATTATATATATTATCTCGTAATTCAACCACGTACACAATGTATATCAAGTCATCCAAGAAATATTTTATTTTCAATTTTCTTATAGCATTGGGTTTCTTTATTGGGTTTTAGCTTATAAATAAGAGGTATTCTTAATGTATTACTCATAGTTGAACGAATAAGAGTTTGAATTCTTCTTTAATGTATTACTCAAAGTTGAATGGATGAGAATTTAAATTAGAACTGTGATTTCTTTCCCCTTCCCTTTCTTCTCCTCTCATCTGTCTCATCATCTTCTCACCCTATGTTCTTCTTCTCTACCTCGTTACACCATTCTACCTCTTGTTTTATCTTTTGAGCAATTAGTTAGTTCAAATTTAGTTGAGAAAAATAACTTTTTATGTCAATCCAACACATTACTACAAACATAAAGAATGAGGAACTATTTTGGTTATTAGTTTAATATTTGGGTAAATTACATTGACTTCCCTTGAGGTTAGAACAAAATACAGACAATTCCCTTCAAGTTTCTGAAATCATGCTAACCTTCCTTTTTCTTTACTTTTTTGTTTAAGATTCATCCTACTGTTAGTTGACCGTAAGTGGACTGGTAAATAAAATGCTAAAATTCCTTACAATGGAAAATTTATGAAATTTATTTCCCACTTTACCCGTTATCATCTGACTATTTGTCTCTTGCTTTTTAAGCATGGGTTTGGACTCAGAAAGAGAATAAATAACACCAAATCACCCTCTATCCCTACAACCCAAACTAGTTTTTGCAAGATTGCTTGAGATTTTTACATTGAGGGAATAATTAATAGATTTGATGCAAGAATCTTTAAATTAAATTCTACATAGTAGTCCTCCATTGTTTTCCCAATAAATTTCCTCTACAAAATAATAGCTTTTAGAAGCCATTGTTCCTATTTGCTTCCCAAAACTCTCTCTCTCTCTCTCTGGAACTAGTGGTGTTTATGGGTCGGGTCAGGTTGGCCTCTAACCCATCACCCGGTTATGTGTATTCAGTTTTGAAGTTCTTCACCCATAACCAGCCAATGGGTTCGGCAGTTTTGGGCCTATGGGTTTGACGGGTGCATGAGTGAGTGCGATTTGGTTTGAGGATTTGAACTTGCTTATTTTGGACTTCTTTTGTTGAGCTCGTTCTATTTTTTAACTAATTATAATAGTTTTCTTTAATTAAAAAATTATTTTTAATAAATCTAAAGCTCAAATATCGTGAATTTATCAATAAACCACACAGAGACCAAAATTACACAGTTTTTACAAATATTAAAGTAATAATAAGTAAATTAATCTTATAATAAATATAAAAATCTATAAATTAAATATTTATTGATCGAGTTGGATTCGGCGGGTGGCTACATTCAAAATCCGTAACCGAACCACCACCCGAGAAAAAAAAATTGAGAGATCCATCACCCGACCACATCATAGATAAAACCATCTATTGTCATGTTAGTCGGATAAGATTGGACAGTTTTAATGGGTTGGTCCAAACCATGAACACCCGTACTGGCAAGTGGGTTATCTTCCAATAGCTACCCATTAAAGATTAAGATTTTTCCACTATCCAATGATAAAAGGCAATGAGAGGAAATTACTTTTACTCAAATGCATCTTCACACCACCAATTTGCTTCTTCTACTTTGCATTGAAGACCAACGCCACTAGTGTGCGCTGGTGAATTACCACAAATATCACAAAGTAACATGAGAGCAACATCACCACCTTCCTGGCATTATGTATGTTAGCCAAAGTGCTTTTTAATTAGATATTAATGATTTTCTTAATTCATTTTCTAAGTTAAATTGATTAAAAAAATATAATATTTAATATTTCTAAAAATGTAGTGTTGACACAAAATGACAAATGAGTTGATACCTTTAGCCATATGAGATGACTCATTTCTCAAATAGATTGACACTTAAGTATTCTTGAACAAAAATATTTTGTGTTGACCATAATTGATATTTAAGTCAACACCTTAAGGCAAAGAATATGTGATGTTCTCAAGTGTGTCAACACCTTTGAGCTAATGAGTTGATACCTTAATATAAACATCTAAGATGTTTCACATATTCTACTTTGAGTAGACACAAATTGAAATTTGAGTCGACACAAAAGAATCGAGACTCTCTGCACTAAGAATGAGTTAACACAAATTCAGTTTGAGTCGACACCAAGTAATTCTTCACTTTGGTTATTCGAGAAATTTGAGTCGACACCAATTAAAGATGAGTAGACACAAATGTACTAAGGCTGCTTGCAGAATTTGTGAGTCGACACAATGCACATGAGTCAACACAAATGTACCGAGGCTACCTGAAGAATTTTGAGTGAACACAAAAGTCAAAATGAGTAGACACAAAATCACTGAGAGTTCCTGCACTTTTTAGTGTTGACACCAAAGGCAATTCAAGTCGACACAAAAAGATCCTCTTAAAAAGCTAAAGAACAAAAAGAGTTGACACCAAATGTATTTGTGTCGACACCGTTGAGTTAGAGAAATGATGCAGAAATTTGAGTCGACACCAACGAAAATTTGAGTCAACCTAACCACTTAAAGAACCAAACCCTAAAAGATTTGTGTTGACCCAAACCCATTTGTATCAACACTTGCGACGGAAATTCAAATTTCGCGGCTAAGTTCAACGGTTGAATTTTTGGCATTTATTGCTCTCACCTACCTCGAACGATCATGAATCTTTAAGAGCCTATATAAGGAGTTACTCTTCAGTATTTAAAATAACTAGAGGCTTACATTTACTGTTGTATTGCTTGAATCAAAGTCAAAATCTCTCAAGCTTTCATTTATTGCTCATAACTCCAGCTCTTGTTTCTCATCTCTTTACTCATTTATTACCAATCATTTTGTAAAAAGAGTGAGTAATATTTATTGTAACACCTCATTTATTGTATCTAAGGGTGAGTCACCCTTCATCATTTGAGTGAGTGAGTAAATCTCATTAAAGAAGAACTCAAGAGATTAGAAGAAAAACAAGAGCGTGTTTTTCGTAGGATCATCTTGATGTTGTAAAGGTTTTGAATGC
The DNA here is from genome assembly GCA_034768845.1 of Heliamphora exappendiculata. Lineage (NCBI taxonomy): Eukaryota > Viridiplantae > Streptophyta > Magnoliopsida > Ericales > Sarraceniaceae > Heliamphora > Heliamphora exappendiculata. The sequence goes on along the minus strand of JAOTRH010000024.1, from coordinate 4,307,163 downwards.
ACCCGTAAGCATTCTACATTAGTGAAAATTTTCAAGAAGAGTCTTGGGGAGTGGACGTAAGCTTGGAAGAAGCCGAACCACTATAAATCTCGGTATCCGGTTCAATTTCTCTATCTCTAACCTCTTTAATATTCGCATTATTTTATTCCTTGATTATAGTTGCTATAATTGTTTGTGATACTAAAAAGTTTTCGAAAAAGTTTTTAAAATTGTTATTATCGTTTTAAACCCCAATTCCCCCCCTCTTGGGTTGCCTAGAACTAACAATATACAAATCATGTTTTTGTATAGATCAAAATGTTAGAGAATTTTTAATAAAAATAAAATATTAGAAAATACTATTATTATTTAATTAGTGTTGTAAAATAAAGAAAATGTATTTTTGTACTTATTACTGTCCATTACAAGTTTAAATAGGTCATTATTAGTAATCTATTCATTAATTTAGGAGAATATAAAACGAGTCACAAATCGAAATTGCCTATAAAAAAATAACAAAATAACATTATAAATAGTAGATTTCTTTTCTCTTTGAATATACACAATTCTGTTATTTTCACTACACCCATCTCTCTCTCTCTCTCTCTAAACACTCATCTTTTTTTCCTTATCCAAAACAATAGCCTAGAAATCCTTATATAGAGTTCTTTTTTAAAAAAGCTGCCATTAAATAATATTATTAATTATATTTAATAATTAATAATAAGAAACATAATTTATTTATATGGCCGTTATAGTATTGAATATGTTATATAAATATTTTCTCTCTCTCTCTCTCTAGATTTGAAGCTCTCCTTAGGAGCCTTCTCCTGTGAAAAACAGGGTTAGCTCCCTCTAGCCCAAGAGGATCTATCGATTCTCTGTCACCACAAGGTTTTAAATATCGGCCGGTTACGTATCGTATCGGCCAATGCGTATCGGGATTTTAGGCCTCCGATACCGATATTTACCAATGTGCCATCCAATACTATTCGATATCTACCAATACATGACCGTATCACCGATATCGATACGCCTTCTAATATGGCGATTTAAAACCCACCCATGGAGGCAAACGCGGAAGACATCCAACGGAGATTAACCCTAACCAATGTCGAGGATGAAGAAATAGTTTTGGACTCTAACCACACCCGCCCAAACGACATCAATGGTCAGCTCTGTCTGGTTGGTAAACTTCTCGCACACAAAGCTTTCAATGTGGACGCCATGAGAGCAACAATCATTACAGCATGGAGATTGACTAAGGGGGTTACAAGCAGAGTTTTGGGAGATAATCTTGTTCTCTTTCAGTTTCAACACATAGTCGATAAAAGACGAGTACTGGCCAATGGGCCTTGGAACTTTGACAACAACCTCCTTGTTTTGGAGGAGTACGATAGCAGGATAAACTTATCGGAGATCAATCCGCAACGAGCTTCATTCTGGATCAGAGTTTATGACTTGCCGCTGGCTTGCATGAACAATGCCGTCGGGAAACTCATTGGTGACAAGTGTGGAATTTTTTAAGATATGGAATACGGTGACGGAAGGTCTTGCATGGGGCACCCACTTGCGTATTCAGGTGAACCTAGATGTGTCCAAACCTCTTCATAGCGGAATCAAAATTGCAATTAATGGAATGGAGTCGAAATGGGCCACCTTCAAATACAAGCGGCTACCATTGATTTGTTATTATTGCGGGATAATGGGTTATAACGAAAAGGATTGTGAGATTAAACTAATGGGAGCAGTGGCAGACCACCAAGGCAAATGCCAATACGGTCCGTGGCTTCACTTCCATGGAAACCTAGGACCAAAGATATCTGTGAAGGGCCGTGAGGGTAATCCCTTGCCGGAGATGAAGGAAGGTGTACATGAAAGGGAGAAGGAGACCAGAGGAGGGAGGCAACGAGGATCAATCTCCCATTAGCTCACTGGTAAGGAAAAGTTCACCATTGGAGAAAAGCTCACAGTGGGCTGTTAGCTCATCAACGGAGGGAAACCACGGTATGGTACCACCTCGTTCGCCACGCAAAGTTCTTCTGGGTGACGTTGGCCGGAGAATGGGGGACGATGTGGCCTCCCAACTGAGTGGGGGAATGATCTCGCTGGAGTCCAACCGGGGCAGTGAAGACAAACTGGCCGGTCAGCACTCGCCAGCAATAATTCACGGCAGTGCGATTTCAGGGTTTAATTCTGCAGAATCGACGGGATTGATCTCATTGACTCCGAGATTGGAAACTGTGCAACATTTTGATGGAATGACAAATCACGAAGGCGCTATATCCGGAACTGATACTGCTGATAAGGCTAAGCTGACTTCGAATGCCAAATTGGAAATGTTGCAAACTGTAGATGGATGAACCAATCAAGGAGCAAGATTTCTGTGACTGACCTTGCTGATCCAAAGGGAATGAAATCGCTGAGTCTGATTTTGGAAACTGGGCATCAGTTTGATGGAACGAGAAATAATACTGATGAGAACTCCGGAGCTGTTAGGGCTGAATCAGTGAGAGCACCTTTGCAGAGAGCTGAAATGGAAATAATGCAACAATCAGATGGTCGAAGAAATCACGGAAGCCTGACTGCTGGGACTGAACCTGCTGATTCGTTGGGGCCGAATGGTCTGATTCCGAATTAGGAAAGTGAAAAGATTGGGGCTCCCCCTCAAACTGTGATTCCAAAAAATCCGGGAAACAGCTCCATTCTGATTGTCGGTTCACATAGTGAGAAGATCCCTTCCCCTCATTTGGAATCCCCTAGAATCCTCACAGATTTTGGGAAAGTCAGTGGGTCTGACGTGGGGGAATTTACTGCTGGTGCAAAAGGGATGGGCTTGGGGCCCATGGATATTGACCCATGCCAGAAAGTCTCAAGTGGGGAAAACTCAAAGGCCTCGGTGGACCCACCCAGCTGGGTGTCTGGGCCAGACTTTCTCTTCACAGCGAAAAAATCCAATTCTTTTTTAGCAGAGCATGCAAGGGCGAAGGACTGGGCAATGGAAGAAGGCAGCAAGAAGTTTTGGTAGTGAGGCTGACCAGACTCATATCCAATCGGTTGGCAAACGCAAAAGGGTGGAGGACGAGCAGCATGCGAACCAAGAACAACTGATAGAGGGAGATAGCAAGAAGAAGAGGTATGCAGGCTTTCCTGACTTGTATCATTCTCTGAAACGGTGGAGGCTGATTTGCAGCCCTATTGAGAATTGTCAAAACCTTAAGTTGGAACTAACGGGGGCTTGGGAACCTCCGGACAGTTCGAAGCCTTCAATCTCTGATTAAGGCAGAAGATCCCAACATTGTGTTCCTTATTGGGACAAAATTACCGAAAAATAAATGGGATGTGACAAGGGTTAAACTGGGAATGGAAAGCGCGTTCTGGGTAGACAGAGGTCGCCTGGGTGGGGGCTTAGGCCTCCTACGGAAAAATTGTGGTGGTCGTGCGAAGCTTTTCAAAGGGCCACACTGGTGCTTTTGTCAGTGGAGTGAATGAATCCAACTTCTGGAGACTGACAGGTTTCTATGGTCACCCACATACAGCACAGAGAAAGCACTCATGGGATCTGATTTGGAGGCTTGCAGCTATGTCAGATAGGCCTTGGCTTTGCCTTGGAGACTTCAATGAGGTCCTTCACCGATAAGAACACTATGGCAGGGAGGACATGGCCAACTGGCAGATTGAGGCATTCAGGAAAGCAACAGAAGACTGCAACTTATATGATTTTGGGCCTTATGATTGCTTATTCACTTGGAGCAATGGCAGACAGGGGGATGAGCTGGTTCGTGGGAAGTTAGATAGGGCTCTCATATCTGGGGAATGGGGCACATGCTTCCCAAAGGCAACGGTAAGGACTCTCGCATGCATCGGATCAGACCACTTGCCAATTGCTGTTCAGTGTGAGGGTGGAGATAGCTCAGGGGGGAGATTCCAAGCGCCACGTCTACTGATTTGAACAAATGTGGATGAAATCAGCAGAATGCGAGATAGTCATCAAAGAGGCATGGGAATCTGAAACAGAAGGAGGGAGGCTTCATGGCTTAGCCAGTAAGATTTCCAATACCAGCAAAGCCTTGCCAGATGGAACTCAACTTCTTTTGGACATGTCCAAAGATCCATAAGAAGGCTGACAGACGAGCTAAACAGGTTGAGGACTAATAGGCCTACCAGGAGTGGGCTAGAGCATGAAGCAGTGCTATCTAAACAGCTGGAAGAACTACTGGGTAGGAAAGAGACTTTGTGGAGACAGAGGAGCAGAACAGAGTGGCTACAGTTGGGAGACAGAAACACAAGGTGCTTCCATGCCAAGGCTACCACCAGACAAAGGAGAAACAGAATACTAGGTCTTGAGGATAGCAACGGCATTTGGCGAATGGAGGAGCAGGATATCCAGTCGATCTTGCAGGTGCATTTTGATGAGCTGTTCAGAACATTGTACCCGGCAGATTGCAGCAGTTGGTCTGACATTGTTCCGAAGAAAGTGACAGAGGAGATGAACAGATCCCTATCCAGGAAGTATGAGCCGGGTGAAGTGCAACACGCAATTGGGCAATTGGCACCCGTGAAAGCACCAGGACCAGATGGCAATCCAGCAGGCTTCTACCAGCGATACTGGCACATTGTTGGGGAAGACATCGAAAAGGCAGTTTTGAGCATCCTAAACGAGTCCGCCTCTCCGGAGTACATTAATGAAACATTCATTGTTCTGATCCCAAAGGTTAAGTGCCCTCGAGGGCTAAGGACTTTAGACCCATCTCCCTTTGTAATGTCATTTATAAAATAGGTACAAAAACAATTGCCAACAGATTGAAGATGGTTCTGCCAGAAGTAATTCATGAGACTCAAAGCGCTTTCATTTCAGGTTGGCTGATTACGGATAATATCCTTGTAGCCTTTGAACTCTTCCACCACTTAAAGAATAAGAGAACTGGGAGGGAGGGATTAATGGCATTGAAACTTGATATGAACAAGGCCTATGACCATGTCGATTGGTCTTTCTTGGAGAAAATGCTGCAGCTGTTGGGCTTTGAGGAAGGGACAATCAAACTGCTTATGAACTCCATCTCGACTGTTCGCTACCGAGTCTTGGTGAATGGTCAACCGTCTGCTATTATCAGGCAACTAGAGGTTTAAGATAGGGCGACCCGCTTTCCCCCTATCTATTCCTCATCTGTGTAGAAGGACTATCGGCCCTCTTCAGGAAATTGGAGCGACATGGCGAGCTTCATGGTGTCAGGATCACCAGACAGGGACCAAGCGTTTCCCACCTTTTCTTCTCCGATGACAGCCTTCTATTCTGCAAGGCTAAGCTTGAAGAAGTGTGAGCAATTAAAGACACTTTACGGAGGTATGAAGAAGTCTCTGGCCAACAAATCAACTTAGAAAAATCTGCCGTCTCTTTCAGCAAAAACATCCCAGCCATCTGTGTCTCTAATATAAAGAACTTCCTGGGGGTCAATATGGTGGATGAGCAACGGAAGTATCTGGGGCTGCCAGCCATGCTTGGTAGATCAAAGAAGGAACTATTCAGATATATCAAGGACAGGGTCTGGAGGCTAATCCAATGATCGGGGGAGAAGCATCTGTCTCAAGCCGGAACGGAGGTAATGATAAAGGCGGTGAGCCAAGAAATCCCCACCTACACAATGTCAGTCTTCAAATTACCTGCGAGCCTTTGCGACAAGTTAGCAGTAATGGTAGCCAAATATTGGTGGGGGCGATCTGAGAAACTAAGGAAGATACACTGAAAGCAATGAGATATGGTGTGCACAAGCAAACTTTCAGGGGGAATGGGTTTTAAGAACCTTGAGAAATTCAACTTAGCTATGCCGGCCAAACAAGGGTGGAGAATACTAACCAACCCAAATTCCATGATGGCACGCATCTTAAAAGCAAAGTATTTTCCTTCCGACTCATTCTTAGAGGCACAAATAGGCACAAACTCCTCCTACACTTGGAAAAGCATTCTACAGGGAAGGGAGATTCTCCTTAAGAGTGTCAGGTGGAGAGTGGGCAATGGGAAGGAGATCAGACTTTGAGGTCACAAATGGATACCAAGGGAGCCAACTTTCTCAGTCATTTGTCCGCCCAAGATCTCTACCACTGATTTCAAAGTAGCCAATCTCATACAGGGAAATGAGAGAGTTTGGAACAAGGATCTTCTCCAACAACTATTCCTACCCTTTGAAAGTGATATGATCAGTGCAATCCCACTAAGCACAGGGGCAGAGAAGACAAAATCATCTGGCATTACTCAAGAAGCAGGAGATACACGGTTAAGTTGGGCTACCATTTAGCCACTGCAACTCACAATCCCCTATTATTAGAAAGAGAACAATGGGAAGCCGTACCTTAATGGGTAGGCGAGCTATCCTATTTATAATAAACTTAAAGAACACTATTACAATCATACACCCACACACCGGATAATAATAACATAATAATAATAATAATAATAATAAGCTACCAAACTACTAACACCCCCCTCAAACTAGAGCATATATATCTACCAAGCCCAACTTGTTACATAAATAGGAGACACGCGGACCCGGTAAAAATTTAGTGAAGATGTTGGCCACTTGTTCCCCTGTAGGGATAGATCCAAATGTAATAGCACCTTTCTGATATTCCTCACGGATAAAGTGGCAGTCAACCTCTATGTGCTTTGTTTGCTCATGAAAGACTGAATTTGTAACAATATAAATAGCGGAAGTATTATCAACCCAGAATCTGGCAGAGCCTTTAAGTGGAAAGTGTAACTTTATTAAAATCTGTTGAAGCCACATAATCTCAGCAGTTGCTAATGCCATAACCCGGTATTCGGTCTCAACACTAGACCGGGATACCACAGTCTGCTTCTTGCTATTCCAGTAAATCAAATTCCCACCAACAAATATAGAATAGCCAGAAGTAGACCTCCTATCAAATGTACACGCAGCCCAATCAGCATCAGAGTACCCTTCTATTCCCATATGGCCATGATCAGAGAACTGGATTCCCTTACTTGGATTTTTGTGTAAGTACCGAAGAATACGTAGCACTGCTTGCTAATGGGGAACACGGGGATCAGACAAAAATTGGCTCACTACACTCACCGGATAAGCAATATCTAAACGAGTCATGGTAATAAGATATTAAGTTGTCCCACTGTACGTCGATATTGTTCAACATTCAGAAAAATCGCTTTCTTTCGATTCTAGATTGACATTAGACTCCATAGGTGAGTCCACGCCTTTAGCATTCATATATCCTGCTGGCTCCAGAATATCAAGAACATACTTCCGCTGAGAAATAAATACACCTTTCGTATTTCTGGTTACTTTAATACCCAGGAGTATTGAAATTCACCAAGATCTTTGGTCTGAAACTTGGTACCCAAAAATGATTTAACCGCAACAATTCCTCCACTGTCACTACCGGTAATAACAATGTCATCTACATAGACAACAAGTAATATGCAACCTGCAGAGGTATGTCGAAAGAATACAGTATGATCTTTTGTTGACTGCCCAAGGCCAAATTCCTAGACAACGGAGCTGAAACGGCCAAACTAAGCCCTAGGAGACTACTTCAGACCATATAATGAACGCCATAGCTGACAAACATTATCCGACCCCCTCTGAGCAACAAAGCCAGGTGGTTGCTCTATGTAAACTTCTTCCTCCAAATCACGATGCTGAAATGCATTTTTCACATCAAGCTGATACAACGGCCACTTATGGGAAGCAGCCAAAGACAAGAAGAGACGAACGGAGGCCATCTTCGCAACAGGGGAGAAGGTATCAAAATAGTCAAGACTATAGGTCTGAACATATCCCTTGGCCACCAAACGGGCTTTCAATCTCTTAAGAGTGCCATCAGAATGAAGTTTGACAGCATATACCCACTTACTCCCAATAGCTGTCTTCCAAGGAAGAAGACGTACCAGATCTCACGTATGATTAGTCTCAAGAGCATTCATCTCCTCAATCATAGCCTGACGCCAACCTAGATGAGAAAGGGCATCTACAACAGAGTAAGGCAAAGTATGCTGATCAAGTGTAGTAATACCCTGCTGGACAGTAGCAGGCAATCCACGATATGACGTAGTATATAAGGGATGATCCCAACAATTACGATAAGACTTGCGTAAAGCAATAGGAGGATCACTTACCTGATCAGAGGCTGAATCCAGCGAAGAGGAGTCTGACTCAGGTAGAGGAGAGGTGGTGGGGCCTGAAGAAGATGAGTCTGTGGATGAGGAGATCACGGGTGCCTCTGGGACAATAGGAGAAGGCTCATCAAAAATATCAACCTAAGGCCGGGGGACCTGGAGTCGGTGCCTCTGGTAAATCAGGAAATAAAGGATACAGCAGAATCTATTCTGAATCATCAGCACCAGTGAAGAAATGGGTAGTTGCGGATACAGAGAATGAAGCAGACTCAACAAACACTACATCCCGGGATACTAGAAACCTTCGCAATTCCGGACAATAACACCGATATCCTTTTTGTGTATTAGGATATCCCATGAAAGCACACTTTAGGGCGCGAGCATCTAACTTTGTCACAGTCGGCCTCGTATCGCACACATAGCACACACACCCAAAGATCTTTAGTGATAATGAGAAAGGAATCTGCTGAAAAAGTAAAACTGACAAAGGTGGAGCACCATGAAGAACAGAGGACGGTAATCGATTAATAAGATAGTATGCTTTCAATATTGCTTCACCCCAGAACACTTTAGGAACCTTCATCTGGAACATTAGGGTACGAGCAGTTTCCAATAGATGCCTACTTTTGTGCTCAGCCACTCCATTCTGTTGTGGGGTGTCTGAGCAAGACGTCTGGTGAATAATCTCATGGGTACGCAAGTATGTACCCAACATACAACCAATGTATTCACCCCCATTATCACTACGAAGAATCTGAATAGTCGGTCCAAATTGAGTTTGAACCTCTTTACAAAAAATAGTAAATACAATCGGTAATTCAGAACACTTCTTCACAAGATAAAGATAAGTAATTCGAGAATAGTCATCAACAAATGTGACAAAGTACCAAAAGCCAAATAAAGATGTAACAGGACATGGACTCTAGACATCTGATTGAACTAAAGAAAAAGGATTCTTGGTCCTATTATTAGTCCGTGACACATATGGCACACGCAGGTGCTTAGAAAAATGGTATGACTTACAGTTTAACTGTGTAACCTAACTGAAACTGGAACATAATTTCTTCAAACTCGGCAAGGAATGATGGCCCAACCGACAATGTATATCCAAAAACTGAAATGAATGTCTGAAGCATGCAACATATGAGGGCTCATCCATCACATACAGGCCATCCACCACCCGTCTTCTACTGATAGTACTCCTCGAAACTAGATCCTGGAAAACACAATAATCAAGAAAAAATGTTACTGAGAACTTCAAATCTTTGATAATACGACTTACCGATAGCAGATTAAATGAATTAGCATAAGTATATAAAACATCAGAGAGGATAAGAGATGGAGATAAAGCAGCTACTCCCTGTCCTTTCACCTCTAAGGTTCCTCCATTGGCAACAAGAACTCTACTATGTTAAGGGGTCAAGTGATAAGACGAAAAAGTACCTGTGGAATGGATCATATGTGCAGATGCACTTGAGTCTATCACCCATGATCTAGGAGTAGCCATACATGCAGCTAGGTTACCTGCAACTATGACTGAGGGAGTATCGGCTGTGTTCCCAATCCTCATCTGGATAAACTAATCATACTCCTCCTGAGTCATATCTATAGTCCTCCTCTCAGAAGAAAAAGAAGAATGAGCATTATAATCGGCCAATGCATTGGCCACAGACGAGGTAAGACGCCCATGTAGCTTCCAACACGAGCTCTATAAATGTCCCTGCTCTCCACAATAGTAGCAGGACCTGGTGTCACGTCCACCTCGACCTCTGCCTCGTCCTCCATAATGGCCTCTACCTCGTCCTCCATCACCATGACTTCCATCACGACCTTTACCACGAAAACCACCTCTACCGCCTTCACGAAATGCACCGAGGACTGTGTGATCACCCTGGACAGTAATAGTGATACAAGACTCATCCTTACTAATTGCTCTGTTCATCCTCCTAAAGACCTCAGATAAAGATGGAATATCAAACCCAGCCAAGATCTGTGAACAGACAGAGTCAAGTTGTTGGTTCACCCCAACTAAGAAACACACCACCAAAAACTACATTCTCTGCTCTCTGAAGACCTCGTATCGATTGGTGAAAGGTACCAACCGATCATACTCATCTGCCAGCACCTTGAACTCTGTAAAATAGTCTGAGAACGGTCGTTCGCCCTGCTGTATTCTGAATATACTCCGCATCACATCATATAATTTGGACAAGTCATTAGTTGACGCAAAGGTCTCCTCGAGTATGGTCCACATATCTCGAACAGTGGTGGCATTGGCCACTAAAACCTCAATGGACGACTCCATTGAATTCAACACTTTACTCAATAGTCTTGCATCATTCCTTTTCCACCTCTTGTATTCATCAGATCCCTTCTCAGAATGATCGTTGAATAAATTATCCTCCTTTTCCATACCTTCAATTGTTAGCAATACATTTTTCTTCCATAACACATGTTTGTGGTCCAGTCAGTCTCGAATCAACTAACCGTGTGACTGATGAAAATACATCTACGATTCCTTGTCTGTCAGTACTCATTTGGGTTTCACTAATCCTTCTTTCAGTACTAATTGGAGAGTCACCCACCCTTGTCGAACTCTCTGTCGACATCACACTCTATCAATATTAAGGAATCACAGGCAACCACTACAACAACACAATAGAACTCAATTCCAACCGGAACGATTCATAAATGGACCACCAAACATACCTTCAAGCTATCACCATAGTCTTCAACACCCCGTGACAGTCCCCGAGACCCTCAAAACAGTAGCTAGGGTTCTCCGCAGGATTATTGGTACTCACAGAATCAAGGTTAAAGACCACAGCAGTCCCTATAACCTCAAACTAGCGACTAGAACTCCCTTAGAGACGGTCGGCACTTCTAGCAGAGAGAAAGAGAGGTGGGCTATGTGAGAAAGAGAGGTGGGCTGTTTGTCGGCAACTCCAGGAAAAACTAGGGTTTAATCAGTCAATAGGGAAGGGTGTCGGCAACTCCCAAAGGGAGAGAAGAGACTGTCGCCACTTCAAGGAAGGGAAAGGGGGTCTTGCGGCACTGCAGGGAAGGAGAAGAAGCTTGCGGTACCTTCAGGGAAGAAGAGAAGACTATCGGCAACCTCAGGGATGGCTGTCGACAACTTTAAGAGCAGAAGAAGCTGTCGGCACATTCAGGAAAGAAGAGGAGACTGTCGGCACTATTGAAGGCCTGAGATAGGGCTTTCGGCACTGGTAAGGGGTTTTCGGCACTAGTACAGGCGAAGGGGAGGTCCATCGGCACTGTTGTGGGGCTGAGGGTGGTTGAGAGTGGCTGTCGGGAGGTCGTCGATCAATGTTGCTGGGTGTGGTGAGATCGCCGGCACTGTGGGAGGCCGTCGGCTGGGTGTGGTGAGGTCGTCGGCAGTCGGCACTATGGGTGGTCGTTGGCACTGTGGGTGTGGGTGGTCGTCGATACTGTGGGCACTGTGGTCATCGGCACTATTAGGCGAAGGAATGGTAGTCGGCACTGTGTTAGTCGTTGGGACTGTTCAAGGGTTGATCGGCGGCTGGGGTGCTAGGGTTAGGGTTAGGGTTTCATGAAAGCTAGGGTTTCATGAAAGCTCTGATACCATGTTATTAGAAAGAGAATAATGGAAAGCCGTACCTTAATGGGTAGACGAGTAATCTTATTTATAATAAACTTAGAGAACACTATTACAATCATACACCCACACACACTTGATAATAATAACATAATAATAATAATAATAATAATAATAAGCTACCAAACTACTAACATCCCCAAGGCGAGTGTTCTGATGATTCACAAGCACGGGTAGTCTGGAAAGGGATATGGACGGCAAACGTCCCAAACAGAGTTAAGGTATTCATGTGGAGGGCATGCACAAGCATCCTACCGGTAAGGGAGCATCTTTGCAAAAAAGGTATCATCCCAAACCCCCTGTGCATCTGGTGTGGGCAAGCTGTAGAGACGGAAGTCCACTGCTTACGAGACTGCAGTTTCGCACAAGATGTTTGGCAGTATGCTCAAAAAATGAGGAACTGGTCTTGAGATGGAAGGAAGGGGTGACTTTGTCAGCTGGGCAGAAGTGGCAGTAAGAAGACTGAGAAAGGAGATTTTTGACCTCTTCTGTGTGATCACCTGGAGACTATGGTCAGAGCGAAATTCCATATCAATGAATGACGGGCCGGATACGATGCAGGAGCCGCAGACAATAGTCAACTCAGCGGAGATTTTCTTCGCGTAGTTCCAATCAGGTAAAGAAGTTGACGACCCCAAAACCCAAGCATGCCCCACTATGGTAACTTGGAGAGCCCCGGTGGAGGGTATGGTAAAGATCAATTTTGATGGGGCCCAGTGCAAAAATGGAAGAACAGGTCTAGGCTTCATTGCCCGTGACGAAGTGGGAGCTTCTATAGCGATGGGCTCTATGTTCATTCAGCGAACAATCGACGTTGATCATGCTGAGGTAGTGGGGGCTTTATATGCCTTTAGGATTGCAAAGAAAAGAGCCATTAGGAGCATTCACCTTGAGGGGGATTATCTGGTGGTGATTTCAGCCCTCAATTCTAATGAGGAACCAGTATCTAACATTGGAGATATCATCGAGGAAGGACGTGAAATCATGAGCCACTTCACTAATGTTTGTTGCTTGCACATTAGGAGACAAGGAAATATGGTAGCACACACCCTCGCTAGATTGGCACTATCAAGGGAAGGGGATAACATCTGGACATCGGATTTCCCTCCCCTAGCCCGGGAGATTGTAGCTAGGGAGTCTTGTCTCCCTTAAGTCTTCGCATTGAGCTTTTGCCATAATGTACTTCTTGATCAAAAAAAAAATATTATATAAATATTTTATAACGGCAAATATAATAAATAAGCTACTAATAACAGCCTATCTAAACTTATAACGAATATTAATAATGATAGAAATTATTATTATTTTAAAACTTTAATTATATAATAATAAATATTTTTTATTTTTTATTTTTATTAAAAAAATTCTCAAACAATCTCAAAGAGGTGACCACTATCCACGTTTCATTGTCATTTTAGTAAATGAGAAAAGTGTAAATTGGTCCTTTGAAAATATTAGTTTTTCAACTATAAAATCTGAGATAAACCAAGAGGGTTATAATGGAAAAATTACCATCTCCGTTAATAGTGTTAGGGAGCCAACACTGATAAGGGAGGTCAGTGTAGTTTCAAAAATCAAAAGAGATTTGACTATATTTGTCTGATACCTACCTCAAGGGAGGTAAATGTAATTTACCCTTAATATTATTAGTAAACAAGTGGAACTGCATAGAACTTACACAAGCTGCAAATTCGAAGAAGCGAGACTTTCTGGTATGGACCCAGTAACCTGATTGTTTGATAAATCCCTACATCAATGAAGGGAAAACAATATGTACACACATTGAGAAGTGATAAAACATTGATATATGCACTCTTATAATATTAGTTAAATAGCATATTTAAAATGCCAATCAAAGATGAAATAAGCAGTAGCTAGAATCAGAAGTAGTAAATCCTCAAAATGCATCCACATGTTCTAAACAAGATACTCAAGAGAGGGAACATAGATGAAAGGTGGGTTATAAGAGATAGGTTGTAAGAGGACTCCAAAAAGATGTCATTAAGGAACAATGGAACCCTAATTCACTGATGGTTGGTGAACTTACAGCTTTATAAGAGAATTCTGACCCAGGCCTGAAGGTAGAGAACCTCCCAATGAATTAGAACTCAAGTTCCTGCAATTGAAAATAATGTTTCCAAAGGGTTAATAAGATCCAGAAGTGCACCAAAATTAGCATCCAGAGAAGCAGAGCAGAATGCAACTGAATAAGATTTCATACACGAAGAAATATAGCTGCAAATCAAAGAAACTAATCAAAAAGACTAATTCTTAGAGAAAATTGATATAAATGAAAACTATATTACATGGTATAAATAAGTAGATATTTTGGAACGTAAAGAAATGTAAGAAACAACCACAGTGTTATTATATAGCAATCATTGCTTGATGAGCATGCAAAAAACAAAAGAGAGCTTGCAACAATGGGTGTTAAAATTGTTGAAGATAAGTGAAGAAAATCCATCAAAGACCCAAACGGATTGACCGATCTGGAGGATGCATATTTCTCAAGATCGGTTTTGGGACTGATCAATCGGTCTGCAACAATACTACAAGAAATCCAGGAAGATCGACGGACAGATCAATCGGTGTGTCATTGGACGGATCAGTCATCAGACCGATCAATTGATCTGTTTTGGGATTGCGTCATTTAACCTACCAAGATTGCGGCTGTTCAATGATTTTGACCTAGTTTTTCATATTGCTTTGCCCCAAATATTATTCTTATATTCTCTCAAAGTTTTAGTAAAAATGAGTGAGCCCGTAGACGTAGGCACAACTTGCCAAACCACCTAAATCTGTGTGTCGCATTCTTGTGATTGTTTTCTTATTCATTTCCATTCTTTTGTGGCTTGTGCGTGCTTTGGGTGACTTGTGGATGGAATTATAATCGTGCTTAATCCCCAACAATTGGTATCAGAGCTCCAAATTTTGGAGGTTGAAGAACGCAACGTGGCAGAAGAAGGAAAGATCAAGATTGAGAAATTCAATAGCTCGAACTTCGCCCTCCGAAGGATGCAAATCGAAGATGTTCTGTACCAGAATGATTTTTTTCTTCCCTTGATCGGGGAGAAGCAAGAAAAGATGCCGTAAGATGAATGAAAAATAGTGGATCGTAAAGCCTTGGGCGCCGTGCGATTAAACCTCACACCGTCGGTAATGTCCAGCATCGCAAAGGAGAAGACAACGGTAGATTTGTTAAACGAGTTGGAAAAGATGTACGAAAAACCCTCAGCATCAAACAATGTATATTTGGTGGTTATTTAACTTGAAGATCGCAGATGATGCTATCGTTGTCGAATATCTCGACGATTATAATACCATTACCAATCAGTTAGAATTGGTGAGCATTGACTTCACTGATGAAATTAGAGCTCTACTCCTCTTGTCCAGTTTGCTAAAAAGCTGGAATAGCTTGGTTGTGGCAATCAGTAACTCATCGGGATCAGCAAAGTTGAAGTTAGTTGATGTTACCAAGTTTATTCTGAGAGAGGAGTCATACAGAAGAACAGCAAGTGAGGGGTTGACATTTTGGTCAATTTTGAACGCCGGTGGTAAAGGGAGAAAGAATGACAAAAGAAATCAAAAGATCTGGAGAAATCACATATCCAAGTCACGGGAAAGATCATAGTCGCGAGTAGCGACAAGAAATCTGGTGGCTGTTGAAACTGTGGACAAAAAGGTCACTTCAAGAAAAACTACAAGGCTCCGAGAAAATAGCGAGATGGTGCAAATCAATGGGGTAAGGCTACGGTAAACGTTACAGGTGATAAAAACATCGATGCTTTGATTTGTGCTTTATATTCCAGAACCGAGTCTTGGATTGTTGACTTGGGGGTGTCATTTCAGGCCACTCCTCACATGGATATACTTCATAGTTATGTGAAGAGAAATTTCGAGAAGGTGTATTTGGGAGACGACAAGGCTTGCAATTTAGTTGGAAATGGTGAGGTGCAGTTCACACAAGCCAATGGTACAGTATTGAAGTTGAAGGATATTAGACATGTGCCTAACCTAACAAGGATTTGATCTCAGTGGGTCAGCTAGCAGAATATGGGATTGTGACATCGTTCGGAGAAGATTCCTAGAAGATGTGTAAAGGGTCATTAATTCTGACCTACGATAAAAAAGGAGGGTATTTTGTGTGTATCATCGGGCTCTTACAGCAAGATATCAGTGGTAGCATCTGGGGTTGATGCTGGTACATAGCACAAGATACTCGGTCATATGAGCAAGAAGGGAATGCAGATAATGGTTCAGAAAAGAAAGCTATTGGAAATTGAGTCGGTTGATTTCGAATTCTGTGAAGATTGTGTCTTCAGGAAACAAGAGAAAGTCAGCTTTACAGAGAAAGCAAGGACTCCAAAATTAGAATGGCTGGAGTTGGTTCATACCGATGTATGGGGACCATCTCAGGTGCTTTCTCTTGGCGACTTCCAGTATTTTGTTACTTTCATTAATGATACTGCCAATAAATTGTGGGTTTATTTCTGCAAGAATAAGTCAGACGTGTTTGGCATATTTAAGAACTAGAAGACCTTAGTTGAGATTGAAACCGGTCAAAAACTCAAGTGTTTGAAATCAGATAATGGCGGTGAGCACCACGGCACGGAGTTTGAGAACTATTGTGCAGCTAATGGGATAAGAAAGTTAAAGACTATCCCAATGAAGTCAAGGCAGAATGGAGTGGCATAACGCATAAACAGAACAACCATGGAACATGCCAGGAGTATGAAGTTGCATTTCGGGTTGCCAAAACAGTTCTAGAAAGACATGGTGAATACAGAAACGTATCTGATCAATAGGGTACATTCAGTTGCTTTAAACTTGCCAGAGGAAGTATAGACTGAAAAGGAGGTAAAACTTTTGCATTTACGCATTTTCGGTTGTATAGCCTATGTTCATAGTGACCCAGAAAATAAGGGTAAGTTTGACCCTGTGTTTCGAAAATGCATTTTTGTTAGCTATGGCACTGATAATCACGGGTATAGGCTCTGGGATCCCGAAAATAGAAAGAGCATTAGGAGTATGAACATGGTATTCATTGTGTTTGTTTTTTTCAAAAATAGACAGGATGAGAAAAGTGAAACCATAGATGTGTAAGACTATGTTGAGTTTGAGGAGCCATCTAACAGAGTCTTGAAATCTCGAGATGAGAACACATGGCCTATTCCACAGGCGGAACCACATGCTCCCATTCCCAGGAGGTTTACCAGAATTAATAGGCCTACAGTTCGTTATTCACCTTCATTGCGTTATCTGTTATTGATTAGCAGTGCTGAGCTATAATGCTTTGAAAAAAAATTGTAGGTTGAGGCAACGGAGGAGTGGGAGGATTCCATGGATGATAAGATGGAGTCTCTATCAATAAACCAGACTTGGGACAGCAAAATAAGTGGGTTTACAGGCTAAAGAAAGATTCTAATGAAAGCAAGCAGTACAAGGCAAGGCCAATAATCAAGGGGTTTCAACAGAAATCGGGGATAGACTACACTGAGATATTTTCACCGGTTGTGAAGATTTCTACCATTAGGCAATATTGAATATTATGGCTACAAAAAACTTACATCTGGGGCAGCTAGATCTGGGGCAGCTAGATGTCAAGACAACATTCCTTCATGAAGATTTAGAAAATGAGATCTACATGGACTATCTACAAGGTTAATCAAAGGGAAAAAGAAAATGGTCTACAAACTGAAAAGAAGTATGTTGGGTTAAAACAAGCACCCATGTAGTGGCAACAAAAGATTTGATAGCATCATGACAAATACTGGGTTTAGTAGATGTCATAGAGATCATTGATGTTATGTTAACCAGTTTATCATTTGATATTTTATACTCCTCTTCTATGTAAATGACATGGTGATTGCAGGATCAAGTATGGATAAGAATTCCAATCTCAAGGCACAATTTTCTAGGGAATTTCCTATAAAGCATTTGGGGGCAACCAAACAGATCCTTGGTATTAGAATTAGTAGGGACAGAAAGGGAAGCAATCTAAAACCGTTACACTCAGAGTATGTTGAAAAGATCTTGCAGTGGTTCAACATGGAACGTGTTAAGCTTGTTAGTACACCTTTGGGAAGTCATTTCAAACTTTCAAAGAAACAGGGAGCCGTCACAGAGGAAGAGAATAGTTAATGGCTAAGGTGTCATACGTGTCAGCCATAGGTAGTGCAACGACCCAGTTTTTTTAAGCCTCTAGATTAAGAATGCTAAATCAACCGAAACTAGGTTTTCATATTATGGTTAGATCAAGATTAAGAGTCTCAAATGATTAAACCTAGAATCGGATCTCGAAATCAAAACCCTAAAGAATAAAGATATATCTTAACCTAAAAGAACCATCGAATTACCCAAAAATCAATAAAACCAAAAACCCTAGAACCCCATAAGAGAAAGAAAAATTACAGTTTGATCCAAAACAATAACAAAATTTCAGAAATGACCCAATATGAAGACGTTTACAATTAACAAGACTCTAAGTCTAAGGAATAGGGAAGCTAAATACCAACTCAATAATTAAGAAGAAAATCTACGCAAACGCTTAATATTCTATAATTTTCAATAATTGCACGTTTAACCCCTAACTTTTAGATAATTACACCTTTAGCCCAAGACACCCTCAACAATTGGTAAATCCATGCTAAGCTACAAACCTCTTACGAAAAACGCCGTAAAACTCACTCATAATCACTCTAAAAATCATCAACAATCTTAGTTCTGACAAATTACCCGCAAGTCCCTCAATTCTCCCTAACTGCACGAAAGTCCCTGAAATAATCCTCATCCCTTCTCTACAAAAAATACTAACTAATGAATAAGTATAGAAAAGTGCTCGGTTTCAGATTACGAGATTAGTAACGAAAACCCACAAAGGCTAGAACCCCAAAATTGGATTAGGACGGAAACGAAACCCTAAGATTCAAAGTAAAACCCCACAAAATATTGAATTCTCTAATACTAAAATCTAGAAACATAAAATCATAAACAATCATAAAAATTTACAAGTTAATCCAAGAGGATAGAGGAATTACAAAAGAGACACAAACTGAACCCAAGTGTAATTTTTACATGATCTATTAATCAAATAAGAACGAAACCACATAAAATCGTAAAATCAAAATCCTACAACTAGACCCAAGAAAATCATGGATTATAGAAAGATTAGAAATAAGGCCAAATAAATTGAAGCCCAAAAATTAAAAATAAGCCCAATACCAACAAGAGGCTCAAATAAAATTCCAAAGCCCATATCTTTTAATAAAGCCCAACTAATCTAGCCCAAGAAAAATTATAATTATAGCCCATAAATTTAAGCCCAAATAAATTTTAAGTATGGCCCAAATATATTAAACCCAACCAATTAGGCCCATAAACATTAAGTTAAGACCAATCTTGATCAAGCCCAATAAGAATTTAATTCAAGCCCAACAAGATCAAAACTTTTGGTCCAAATTTTAACCCAATTACTTAATTAATTAAATTTTGAATTAAAATAATATAAAATAATCAAAACAAGCGAAATGACAAAACTACCCTTGCATGATTAGTCATATGGCATGATTGCCATATGTCAAAACTTTGCTTTTTTTATGAAAAAGAATCCCATGATGACAATTTTGAAAATAAGATTAAATAATTATAGTCAAATCAAAT
The DNA here is from genome assembly GCA_034768845.1 of Heliamphora exappendiculata. Classification (NCBI taxonomy): domain Eukaryota; kingdom Viridiplantae; phylum Streptophyta; class Magnoliopsida; order Ericales; family Sarraceniaceae; genus Heliamphora; species Heliamphora exappendiculata. The sequence continues at coordinate 4,287,739 of JAOTRH010000024.1, read as the reverse complement.
TAATAATTAAATTATATATATATATATATATATGTATATGTATATATTAAAATATGGAAAAGTAAGTTAGGAATAATAAGATTACTACAATATTAAATGAAACTAAGGAAAACCTAGTACACCAAAATTCAAATTTATGCCAAATTGGCATATCGTTGTAAAAGAGATTAATTTAGCCAAATCCTCAACACAAAAATAATTAAATAGTGGCAAAATAATTATGAATCATCAATATAATATACCAATCATAAAATTTATAAATTATACCAATTGCATAGAAAAAGTACCTAAAATTATACATTAAGTTAATTTTTGAACACGTTCCTTTACAATGTAGTATAAATACATCACCAAACCTTCAATATTTTGAAAATATATCACAAAAATCAGATTTGGAGCCCCAAAATCTGCCATCTATTCTCCAACAAAAATCACACTCCACCCATCACACCACCTCCCATGCAACCAATGGGAGAGGCCCAAGTCTTACACCACCACCCAGCACCATCATGGCCACCCACTAGCCCCTCTTCTATAAATTAAGCCACCTCTCCCCTACCTCCATAAGCACCAAAATTCTGCAGAAATTTCACAGAAGTGTTTGATAAGTGCGAGTGTGAAGAAGAAAGGAAGGAGAAGGAAGGAAATGAGGAGGTTTCTTTCATTAATGCCAAGTCCCTTGCATCTCAACCTTAGAGATCCTCCCTTCAAGTAAGTAACTCTCTAATCCTCTCTCTCAAACCCCTTTCTAGTCTATCCCAAATTCACCTCAACCCATGCTTAAACTACAAATCAAGAACAAGAACAAAAAATGCATGAAAAAGGCGGCATGGTTGGAATTTAGGGACTGTTTTGGGTTTTTGTGATTTGTTAAGTAGTTGAATGATTGTATCTTTGAGTTTTATAGCATGTATATAATCTGGAGTGTAAATAAATAACCATACTTTACATGCATGCAAAGAAAATTTATCAAAAACCGAAACCACTACATGCAAGAGGATTAAAACCAAGTTAGGCCTGAATTTTTTTAAGTTGTAACTTTCTGCCCAAGACTTTGAAACATCATAACTAATTCAAAAAAAACCATCTAAGTGAGTTCTTTATAATCAGACCTAGATTTTGATGTTAGCTTTCATACAAAATTGGTTTGAACTAATTTCATTAGGTAGAATTCGAGATATTTCATTTTTGCTAAAGTGTGACAGATTTAGACTAGTTTGTATTACAGACCTAAAAACCCTAATTTAGAACGAGATCTAAGCTTAGGTCAAAACATAGAAGTTGTAGGGGACATGTAGATCTAACTACCCACCAAAAATTAGCCTCAAATATTAAGTCTTGATAGGTCAAAACCCCCCTGCAAGATGCTGGTGTGATTCAGCAAATTTAATATCATTTTGTCACACATTTTAAAATGACCAGAAACTCCTATTTTTAGTGGTCTAATCCAAAAGTGGTTTTCTTGACAAATGATAGTAACATGTCAATCGAGCTACTGTCCAAAAATTAGAAATTTTGTCCCTTTCTTGGTGTCCCAAACGAATTTCAAACCCACTGTTGGTGACAAACTTCTGCTAAGTGCTTTCTAGCAGACTGAACCCATTTTATAAAATGGCCAAAAACACTAACGTTTTCCAAACAACCAACATTTGCACATTTCATAAGAAATGTAGGAGACATGCTAAACTAAAACATATCCAAAATTGGGCTTGTTTTGACTTGTTTTGATGCCCCAAACCCCTTACCAACTGAAGCACAAATTTTGTCAAATAGGCTTAAAAGTGCTGAATCTCTTTCATATAATGAATTAATCTACCTAAAAGCCCTAGGGTTTGTACTTAGCCTTAAACATGAAAATTGTAGAAAATATTTTATTTTAATTTGTCCCAAAATATCATAATTTAATTCTTAACCTAAATACCTCAAACTGTTATTGTACCAAAATATTTGATACTTGAAAGTTAGCTAGTGAGAAATTGAGTATTCAATGGACCATATTTTATTGAATAAGTAGACATTGACGTTTTATTTAGTTCAAAAATGTGTAAATGAGAAATTGGTGTGACCTTACAAAATTAACCATGTCATGATTGGCGTTGTACCATGAAATCCTCGACATATTGGAACGTTTTGACATAAGCATTGGCATTTTGCATCCATGAGCATGTTAGAGTCTATCGTTTATGTACCATTATGAGTTTGAGGTTTCGAAGTCATTGTTTTTCGTGATTCTAAGTCCAGGACGACTATGGTTGCCAGTTGTTATTATTTGGAACGCATTCTTTGTGAACACCCTTGGTACGTCCCCAGTGTATAAAATGGAATTTTTATGGAAATTGGATTATGATGGAATCTGTGATATTGATATTGTTAGGCACCATGGATTCGTCGCTGGCGTGCTATCATTGGTGATTTGGATTTTGGAGTTGACACTGGTGTGAAGGTATCATGCTTTTTAGGGTGGGAGCGTCTGGACATAACCCAAGTTGGCCCCCGACCCCACATCGTTGCCAATTTAGCAGTAAAACAACTACAGCATGTAGTCAGGCGATGAATTTACTATTCACAACGAGGAGTAGTGGTGGCTTTAGTGTACAATTTATCCATAAAGTCTGTTCCTTAGAATTCCCGTGGTGCAGTTCACATAATCAGTTGTACAGTTGGAAGTTGGGCTGTGGGCACATACATCTCATGCATTGCATTGCACTCCTTGTATATTAATTTTGTACTTAGTTATCCTAAAAAATAAATGTTATGCTTAAATCTTTATAACTGTGGGTTTTGGTAGATTACTTGTGGGTTTCTTGGGTAGGATTTAGAGTTTACTTCTGAGTTTCGGCTGACGGCGTTTCCGCCATAGGTGAGGAGCAAGAGTATCCTTAAAAAGAGTATCAGGCAGATCCCGAGATATACGAATAAGTAGAAGAGTACGAGAACCCGCAAGGATTTGACACCACTCCAGGGGTGCCATAGATTTCATTTTCATAATTATTTTTTTTTGTCTTTCAGTTCTAAATTCAAGATACTGTAACTTTTTGTAGGATGACTGTAATATTTATATGTACTGTGATGGTTTGTATTGCACCGCACCAATCTCTAGTTATGTATTTAAATATTCTAATTAGATATAATGTATCGATAGAATAACCCTAATTATATAGATATATAGGTCTTTAACATTCCCAAAAATCGGGGCGTTACAGGTAGCCTGATGTATTACATGACATGCATGATACTAGACATTTCCAATGCAATTGGAGTTGTGAACAGGTTAATGTCCAATCCGAGCAAGGAGCACTGGGAAGCAGTAAAGTGGATTCTGAGGTATCTCAAGAATAGTACCCGATTATGCTTTGTAGTATTATGGCTCAAAAATTTAGTTGTAAGGTTTTGTGGATTTAGACCTAAAAGGGGACATTAACAGTAAGAAAAGTTCTACCGAGTATATGTTTACTTTAGGCAATGCAGCAGTCAGCTGGATATCCTAATTGCAGAAGATTGTGACTATGTCTGCCACAGAGGCGGAGTATGTGGCAGCCACAGAGGAGTGCAAGGAGTTGATATGGCTGAAAGTTTACTTAAAGGAGCTGGGTAAATAACAAGACAAGTGATAACTGTTCAGTAACAGTCAGAGTGCTATACAGTTGGCAAAAAACTCGGCGTTCTATTCAAGGACAAAGCACATTGATATCAAGTATTATTTTATTCGGTCTCAGTTGAAAGATGGCAAGTTTGATCTGGAGAAGATTCAGACGAATGAGAATCCTGCTTATATGTTCACAAAAGTGGTGACAGTAGAGAAGCTGGAGGACTTTTCAGCTCCGGTCGGTCTTCAAGCTTAGAAGATAGGAGGATGGCACACTATGGTTTCCTTGGTTGGCTTTAAGGCAACGGTCATTTTTGGGTATCAGAAGGCTTTGAGTGGATTTGCTTCAAGTAGGAGATTTTTTTAAAAAAGTGAAAAAGATCCATCAAAGACCCAAACGGATCGATCGGTTTGCAAAAGTACTACACCGTTCGATCAGTCATCGAAAGGATCAATCGGTCTGTTTCTGGACTCCGTTATTTAACCTGCTAGGGTTGCGACTGTTCAATGATTTTAAACTAGTTTCTCATATTGCTTGGCCCCAAAACATTATTCTTATATTCTCCCAAAGTTTTAGTGAAAAAGCGCTTATTTTTATATTCTCCCAAAGTTTTAGTGAAAAAGTGTAAGCCCATGAACGCATGCACAACTTGCCAAACCACGTAAATCTATTTATGGCATTCTTGTGGTTGTTTTCTTGTTCGTTTTCATTCTTTTGTGATTAGTGCGTATTTCGGATGACTTGTGGATGGGATTATTGTTGTGCTTAATTCCCAACAGAAATGACAACAGTATCTAAGATTTTTTTTCAATAATTTATACATCACCTTCATTTTTCCTATATTGGTATTCTTCAATTTTTTTACATTAATGACTGGAACCAATTTTCTGATTGAGGGATCACCGTTCCAAAAAAGTCAAGTCATTTCAACTTTGAGTCCAAATGTAATTATGAAGTCACATTCACTAGCATATCCTTCTCAACAACACGAAGACTAAGAAAAAAAAATGGAGAGACGAAACCCCTTGGATAAGTTTTAAAGTATTTCTTTTTCCTTTTTCCCCACTATAGAGGTATCCCACATTATGCATTGTTGAATTGTTTTGCAACACTTCAACATTATAGAAGTCTACTGAGAATTTGCCTTGAATTGAAACTTTATTTTTCAAGTGCCGGTTAGCAAGATAAACTATTTCTTAAGATATTACACAAACCCCATGCCAAGCAAAACCTACTTCTACCATTAACCAATCACTAATGCAAGGAGTGGGTTACATGGCCCCCTCGTAAGGGGAAAGTCCAAAACGAACGGTACGCACCTTTGTGGGTAGGGGTTGGGGGATCGGTTGGGTGCAATGGACTTAATGTTACTGCTGTTAATAGAGACGACTTGAGCAAAAAGTTTGCCCACAAACCTACAAGTAGGGGTTCTTTGTGAAATGAATAAACAAATTCTTAGAATAACTGTGTAAGCAATTCAAAGATTTTATCCCAATATATGCCCTTTCCAATTACAAGATCATTTATTCCCACCTTTGAACTTGTCAAAAATATATATATTCCCACCTTTGTGATTATAAGCCAACAGAAAATCCTTAAATCTCATAAATCTTAAATATCAAACAACTAAAATGTGACGCACTAGAAGATACTATGCATCGTCTGATTTTGTTAAGCAACGGCATACCCCGTCATCACAAACCCTTGCCAAGGAATATTGACAAATGAGACAACAGTGTGGAGGCACAAGGATATCGCAAACCTAGTTAGATAAGATCACGAACAAAGTTGTTCAACTAGATATAGAACAATAAAAGATTAAAAAATAGGAGTGATACGAAAGAAGAACATTTAATACCTACGCACAGATACTTCGAAGAATATGTCGAGCCTATGTTGACTGTTGACATTCCTCAGACACACCAATACGTATTAGATACGTGTCATGTTGTGGATGGTTAGAATTGAGCTACCTTAGGAGAACCCATAGGAAATATCGTAAGCCCACAAGCTTACCAGAAACGGAGGAGAAAAGAGTAGATGCGGCCGTAGGTGAGAAAGAGAATGACAGTAGGAGAGTGCTCTTGCCAAAAGGTGAGAAAGAAAGAAAGAAGAGAGACAGAATATATGCAAGAGATATCTCAACGTATAGATAGAGATCCCCTTTTATAGAAGGGTCGAACCATGGGAGATAATTTGTTGTGCCCAAGTCAGACTTTGGAGGTTAAATCACGGGGGCTATAGTAGGTAAACATATTACGTCTCGGGCCTATATCATGACTTTGAAGGTCGTAGGTATTTTATGTCCTTTGTTAAATCACGTGGTCTCTCTCCATAAGATTAGTCAAGGCGCAAGTCCTCTCAAGAAAATCAGTGGCAGTTTAATATAACTTCAAGCAAACAAGAGATGAGTGAACAATGATAATCAGGTAACACCTAACCCTTTTCATCATCCTAGGGTAATCATCACCATGGAAGATGGATTGAAGATACCAGTGTGCCCAGAATAAGGGAGAAGCAAGGAGCAATAGGCCCACCAAGATTTCTGAACAGAAAATGGTTTACAGAAACATGATACCACAATGAAAACTATTTCAACTTAATATGATGAGATTGATAAGAAATAAGATAGAAGTTAGAGATAACATAAGGACAAATGAAAGCAACCCAAATAAGACAGCTAGGTACTGTTCAACTAGAAGCAATGAAAGCATCCGTGGAAATGATATACCTGCTGTTGAAAGCACTCAAAGAACAGTAGAAACCAAAAATAATATTAGTGAGAACTTTTGAAAACAGGCTGCCATGGAGACCCATGACATAACAATACAAGTGGCCCTAGATAAAGAAAAATGGTAAATTGGTTTTATTTAGCTTACTCCAGATGGGATAAGGATTTTCACAGTTGACTTGTTAATCAATAAAGTATCTTAGATTCGGCATGTTCATTTGAAAATGTCTCCAAGCAAGCACACGGAAGGAGTTGTCACCAGATTATGAAATCAGGTTATACCACCAAATTGGAAGCACCAATTAATCAACATCAAGATAAGGAATCCACCCGACACCTTAAAGCACCAAGTTCCTATAAAACATGAGTAGTGTAGAAGCTGTCATACAGACAGAGTCACCTTGCACAACAAACACTCGTTTTGCTTGACACCTTCCATATATCGATGTAATATCACAACATTAATAAAAAATAAAAAATAAAAAACTCTCTCCATATGCAGATGCTAGGTATTGCTTCATACAAAATTTATCTTTAAATATTAGAAATGTATAAAAGTTGATAGATGGTACTTACAAGCTTACCAAGTTTGTCAAAAGACCAATCTGATCACTAATATACCCTTTCAAACCTTGACTCCCAAGATCTCTGCGGAATAAAGTAAAAGACGAGTTAATGAATAATAGGTCTCATTTCCCTTTAAAGCTCATAATGAAGTAAATCAAAGGAAAAAGAAAAAAGAAAAAAGTCAAACAACAAAACACGAGCAATTATTCATTCAAATCGTTCAATAGCATTTCTTTGTGAATCATTATGTCCAATATATTTAAATCTTCAAAAGCCATAAAAGAAAGTTAGTTTCACCATTCGGAAAGTATGAGATCACAATGACAAAAAGATGCTCATGAAGGCCAAGAATAAACCAACTAGCTTCATCAAAAGAGTTGCCAACACTTCTTTCAATTTAAATAACAAGAAGAATACAAAAGTTATTCTAGAAAGAGAATAAATTCACAAAAAATGGGAATTTTGTGTCTACACAAATTGGGATCAATATCATGGAGTCCTAACTCCTAACAATCCCATGCCGTAGCATCCCAGGTGGAAGCTTAAGTTTTTGTCGAAACATGGGAAAGAAGTAGCAACAATTAGAGGTATTGCAACGGCAAAGAAAAACTGATAGCAAGTAGCAGTAGACATTTGGAACTCCAACGACACCCACCCAATCCCATCCCCACCCCCTCCAACCCAAAAAAAAGAAAAAGAAAAGAGCGTGTGTATTTGAAAAAGATTGGCATTGGAGACTCCATGTAGGTGTAGGAAAGGCAAAAACACCATGGAATATGGTCATTAAAGAACATCAGCAGGTCCATCGTCCACCAGTTAGATCCACTAACCCCTGAAATCCGCTAGCCCCTGAATAACGAAGCTAATGAGGTGACTGATAGTGAAATCTTCCCACAATTGTACAGCTGTGTGCTTGTGACCCAAGGATAAACTTCAGGTCTTGGGAGGCTTAAGGCTAATAAAATGGCTTGGCAAATCTTCTCACGTTCATGATCAACTTGTGTTTAAAATTGTAGTGAACTCGCTGAGATTAAATTCTATTCAATCACCCCACCGCCACCCCACTATTACCCTCACCCCATTTGTGTATCTTCTCGTGGTCGTGGTCATGTTGTGCCCCAAATTCTCTTCAACCCCTCATAACCATCCCCACCCCCCACAAAAGAAAAGACGATAAAAAGATCATGCCGATGGCATGGTAGTCACTATGGCCCTGTTTGAGTAACATGCTTATTTGCTTATTTGCTTAAACATGAATAAGCCACTTCGTTTGGCTACCAATTGGCTTATTTGCATATTTGACTTATGTTTGCCTTATTTGGCTTATTTTGACTTATTTGCTTAAATAAGCCACTTCGTTTGGCTAAACTCTTATTTATTTTTTCTTATTTGGCTTATTAGCTTATTTGTTTAAATCTTGCTTATTTGGCTGCTTATAAGCCAAATAAGCCAATAAGTCATTTATCCAAACGGGGCCTATGTTCATCAGGCGTGTTATATCTAAGCAATGTGTTTGAAACCATAGTCATTTCCGAATTTCAGTTTATCTAGGTTACACATATTCATGCAAGTAACTGCCTAAAATCTCTCCCCCAAAAATGAAGTTCAGGACAACCTGATCCTGCTCATCTCTGCCAAAATGCATGTCATACTGAAGTAATATTCAAACTCAACTGCATTCAAACTTTTAGCTGTTACCTACTGAACACGATTGCATAATAAAGGACGATGCAGTACTTACATTTGAGAAACCACAAGGGCAGTTTCATCCTTATTGGGATGGCAAGTAACACCTTCCCAAGCATCCCAATTGGTAGGAGCACAAGGGTCTCCGTTCCAACCCATTCTGACTGGAACACAAAGCGATTCCTTCAAAGCTCTCATAGCAATCACTGCAGAACAGGCCCAATTATCACACACGTCTCTAATAAAGAACCATATACTGTGTCAAGATTCATGTTATCTTCCCTGTTCCTATTAGCATAAGATCATTGATGGGAAACAAAAGACAGTGAAATTGTTGAATCCTGTTTTCTGTTGCTGGAACTACCTTTTCTATTGCTTTTCTTCCCCCTTGAAAGATTCATCTCACCAAAACCAATTCTTCTGTTAGACTCAGTTAAGCAGATTTTTTTTAGTGCTATTTTTTCTAAGGTTACTTAACAAAGAATTTTACGACTTCAAACTTTCATTCTCTCGTTTTGCTACATTTTCTCAACAACCAAACGGGCCAAATAAACAAAAGCAAATGCATATGTGAGACTATTTACTATTCCCTATTAAGTCGAAACCCCAAAGCAAAATTCTAACGCTGTAAAGTAAATATTCGTTGTTTATATATACACCTTGATCGGGAACAGTGGAGAGATCAGCAGGAACAATCGCATAATTCTCGAGTCCACAAATTAGAGGTGCACCAACGACAGGGACAAGCTTCACACTCAAAAGAGTACTACTCAAATTCTTCACTGTATAATGCCAACTATATGCAGCAAAGCTCCCAACCTGCTTGTATATATCAACCCTACTCACATTTTTGTCATTTATCACCACATCAAACACCCTCTGCCCCGGTTTGGTCACGCTCACATCAATTTCTGCAAAATGAAACCACACCAAGTAGTCCAGCTTCGCATCCACCGGCAATTCATACTCCAGTGCGCTATTCCCAATCACCATCAGCGCCGTCTGGTACAATTTCACCGGGAAATAGTTCGGTCTCTGATTGGCATTGACTACATTCTTTATTGCTGACACGGCCTTGATTCCTACAGAGTTCGGAGACCGAAATTCGGCGTCGGACTGCCACGATCGGCCGAAAACATCAGTATCGTTGCTGAACCCTGGCCCCCACTGCTCGGAGCCGCTAGATAACCGGCCGTAATTCACCAAAACCGAATTATTACCAATCGAAGACGAATCGTACGCCGCCGGATCGATCTGGATGAGCTCGAGGGAGGCGATGACAGGCGAATCCGTCGCAATGCTGTAGAAGCAGACGTCGGCCTCGCCATCCGACACGAATGCGAACAGATCGGAGTAAGCACCGGAGCGGCCAATGGCCGCCGGCCACGGCGACCGCCAGCTGAAGACTAGGGTTCCTTCCACTGACAGGTCGAAGCTCGGGGTGCTCGACTTTCCATCGTAGTTGTCGTACACGGTGAACGTCCGGACGTAGTACCGTCCGTCCGGGACGGGGACATTGTAGCAATTCTTCTTGCCGGCGGAGACTGGGAAGAACCGGAGGGTTTTCTCTTGCAGGCTCTGGAACCGGAGCGGTTCGGATACCAGGCCGGTGGAGCCGCCGGTGTAGAACCGGTCGGAAAGCCAAGTTGTAGTGAATTTGTCCGTGGAATTCGTCGGACCGCCGCAGTCGATGTGGTAAGCAATGTCTGTGAGCAGTTTGAGAAAGAATCAGTGACAGTTAGAAAGTTAGAAAGAGATACATGCAAATATGTGTACATATAGAGAAATGGAGAAAGAATGTAGAGAGAGAGAGGGGGGGGGGGGGGCCTTAC
>JAOTRH010000024.1:4240991-4271778 GCA_034768845.1 Heliamphora exappendiculata | reverse complement strand
AGAACAGCAGAAAGAGGGACGACGGTGGCGACGGTGTGGGGGTTGGCGGTGGCGGCGGTGGCGGGGTTGGCGGGGTTGGCGGTCGGCGGTTTTGAGGTGTGGGGGTGGTTTTGGGGGTGAAGGAGGTTTTTGGGGCGATTTTGGGGTGTGAGGTGGTTTCAGGGTGATTTTTGGAGTGTAGGGTGGTTTTGGGGTGTGAGGTGGTTTTGTGGGTGGTTTTGTAGGTGGTTTTGGGGTGTATGGTGATTTTGATGGCGATTTTGAGGTTGTGATAGTGATTTTCGTTAAAAAATTTATCGATTTGGGCCATTTGATGTTAAAATTAAACCTGATAGAAGGTTAGTGATATTTTTTAAAGCACATGGGAGATTTTCGTTTTTGTAAAAAATCTCTGGGGAGGTCAGTGTAATTTACCTTTTTTTTTTTTACATTTTTAGCTAAATAACTAAATTTAGTTCACAGTAAGTTATTTGGTAATGTAACTGTTAAGTTAACTTTTTAAAAGTTGATTATTTGGATAAAAAGTTAATTTTTTTTAAATAGACAATTTTACTATTTTATATATATATTATTAACAATTATATGTAATTAGTAGTAGTAGTAGTAAATAAGTTACGAATAATGTGAATTATTATATTTTAAAAGTGGTAAAAATCTAAATAAAATATTTTGAGAGTTTGTGTTATGATTTAATTTTTTAATTTTTTAATTTTTTGACTTTTTTGCCAAACGGACCACCATAACTTTTGGCTTTTTTAACTAAAAAATAAAAAAATTAAGGTTGTCAATCAGGACCTAAATATAATATTTTAAGAATTAATATTTTAATTTAGTTTTTTAACTTTTTAATTTTTTTTGTTTTTTATCAAATAATTTATATTAATCTTTTTGTATTTTTAACTAAAAATTCAAAAAAAACTAAGATAGACAAATGGGCCCTAAATTACATTTTCGGATACGGTAAACATTTTTATAATATGCTGTCACCCCTACGTCTTGCTCAGGAGTAAATATTCATTGTTTTTAAATAAATTTAGGTGGTGCTTTAATTTTATTATTATTGATGTGTTTAATGTGATTGTCACTTTTTTATTATTATTTTATTTAATATATAAAAATATATCATTCAATAATTTAAATAGAGTATTATTTTAAGAATATTGAATAATTATTTATTATTCATTTACCACAAGTAGAACTATTGGCCCCACTCCCCTTTTCACAGCGTGACTTACACGCTCCGATCACATTGCTTCCCAAATGGCGACTGGAGGTCACCGCTGTTTGCAATGTCTACAAAAATTAATATTTATAAGTTTTTTTTAAAAACAAATTTAAAAAGTTAAAATTATCTAGGATAATTTTATAATAACATTATTTTATTAAAATATATAAGACACATTTATTTTTTGCTTTTAAATTATAAATTTTGAACTATTGGCGTAATTTTTTTTTGTTTTTATGAGGAGAATCGACTTTTCTAATTGATGGTATTTTAATAATTTTATTTTAAACAATTTAATATTAAGTGCATATAAGTTTTTTTTTTTGAGATAAAATGAAAAAATTAATTAATTCCTTTTTAAAAAAAAAACTAATTTTTAAGTGAAACTAAACGGGCGGAAGTTCTCTCCATTTTCCTTCTTTTCACTATTTTGTTGATTATTTATATAATAAAATTTGTTATATATCTTAAAATAATAGAACCAATCAAAAAATGAATAAATGGAAGATAAACTGTATCATTTATTTTTGTCTAAAAATAAATATAAATTATTTAGATACTTAATAATATTTGATAATTTTTTCATGTATAATCTAAATACTAAGAGCTATAAGATTAAAAGTTTTGATTATAAATTTGTGACCAAAATGGGCCCCATTCGTCTAAATTTAATGAAAATAAAGAGAAAAAAAAATAATGAGCCACGCTAGTGGAATAATTTTTTTTCATTGTTAATTTTCTTTACTTGAAATTAATATTTATTTTTGAAAATAGAGAGTAATTGAAACAATGTCATGGGTAAATACATTTGTCTTTGGATTCCATTGGCAACAAACTGAAAAGTTATTTATTTTTTTAATTTTTTTAATTTTTTTAATTTTTAGCTAAAACTAAATTGGATTCAAACTATTTTTTTTAATAACTTAGTTTATAAGTTAGCTCTTTTAAAATTAGTTATTTGAGTATAAAATTAACTTTTTTATTTATATTTTTTTTGTTCAAAGTGAACAATTTTAACTTTCTATATATTTAATATTAACAATTATAATTGTATTTGATATTGTTGAAATTAACAGCTTATAAATTGTAATTTGTAGTAAAAATTGTGAAAGTTTTGTAAATATTATAACTTGTAACTAAAATAGGAAAAAAAGTAATTATAATTTATAATTAAAATTATTAGTAAAAATTAAAAACTACTAACAGTAGCATTACCAAATACCTCAAATATGTAGTTGGTAGTGATAGTAAATAAATTATAAATAAAAAATATTATTATATTTAAAAAATAGTAAAAATTTATATTTTGATATAATTTTTTTAATTTTTTTACTTTTTTGTTAAATAAATAATCTTAAGCTTTTTGATTCTTTTAATAAAAAAAATTAAAAAGCCAATATTGCTAATCAAGACCTTTATTAAAGTTTGAGCTGGTATACAAGTACTCTTATAGTTAAAAAATTATAATTTTCTTTTTGAATTAATGCATACATGAATTATTGATAATATTTTTATGTTGTTGATAATATTTTTATGTTGTGCACAGAAAAATTAAAGTGATTTAACAAGAATAAATTTGACATTTTAGTATTTTTAATTGTTTACACTAACTCAAATTAACCACTAACTAATGAAATAAAAGAATCTGTAATGAAGCAAAAACTTTTACTTATGCATTAATTATAAATCTCATAATTTAAAATAAAAATAAATAATATAAAATTTTAGTATTGATTTATTTTAACTTATTTTCTTTATATATTGGTCAAAAAAATTAATTTGTTAGCTTATTTTGATGAGAAATTTAAAATATAATAATTTGACCATAAACATTTTACTAAAATGAAAAATAAATAAATTAAAACAACTAATTATTGGGGGTGTTTGTGAGTGCCATTGGTAGTAATTGTTAGATTATAATTTATAATAAAAATTATAAGTATTTAATAAAAATTGTAATTTGTAATTAAAATTAAAAAAATTATAAATTATAACAAAAATTATAAAAATTTAAAAAAATTTATAATTTATAATTAAAATTAATAATAAAAAAATTAAAAATTACTACCAGTACACTCTAAAAGCCTCAGTAAGCTAACTTATACCGGAGATCGACGGATGATCGCCACAGAAGATTACCATCATCGCGCTCGCGATGTACGGTTGACATGTACGGAACCACAAACTATGTCCGTGCAACCAGTAGCACAAGATTTCAGCCCCGAACTCCTTTTTTAAAAAAAACTGTCACGGACAAAAAAAACGCGGCATTCCAGCCTGGCATCACTCGGCATTTTTATTCTCTCCCTCTTGGGAAATGATTAGTTAATTCTCAACTACCACTTAGACATTAATTATCTAATATTTTTAATAAATAAAAATATAAAATATTTAATAAATTATTATTTTTTCCATTTACAAAACTAGGGTGATATTTATCGAGAAAAATTATTTTTACTACAAAATTAAATGAGTGAGAATGTCTCAGAAGTAATATTTAAAACTGTTAAAGAAAAAAATTATTAGGTACACTTAAAATATTATTTAACATTACATATATATATATATATGATACTTTTAACAAATAAAAATATATAATGCATGCTATTAAAAATTTTAGCTCAAATTTTATTTGATTTGATATAAATTTTTAGTTGATCATATTACTAACTTTGAACCATAATAATTTGATTTTTTTAAAAATTTTCAAAATTGTGTATTTATTAAAGTAGAATTAGATTAGATATTTTTTTCATTTCTATAAATATAATTATATTTTTAAATAATTAATGCATATAAATATTTAAGAAAAAATTTATAAACATCAGGTAATTTATAATTTTTTATTCATATATTGAATATTCGTGCTTATGAATATAGATAAATTATCAAACTAAATAAAATTTATCTTTTTTTCATTTGTGCACTTGGAGGCTACTTGCACAATAAATTGTTTTTGTTTTTTATTTATTTAATAAAAATAATTTAATATTATTATAAGCAAATTATTTTTTGCAAATATCTATGCAATGAAACAATTGAATAATTACTTACGTACCAGCCTATCAACCATCATTGATGTAAAACACCGGAACTACCCCTATTATCATAAACCACCCATGTGAGAGAAACTGAGAACAGAGAGAGACAGAGAGTGACATATCTATTCCTCATCCCATCATCATCCCCGCATGACCACACTACTAAGCAACTAAATTCCACCGCCATGCCACCGAATCCGCGCCACCTGCTAACCACCGCCCTCCTGGTCTTCGCTGTACATTTTCCGGTTACCACCGCCGGAAACCTCCCGGAGTTCCGCGAAGCCCCGGCATTTCGAAACGGCAAGGAATGCTCCCATCCCCACCACCCATCAACCACCATCCATATCGCCATGACCCTCGACGCCACCTACCTCCGCGGCTCCGTGGCTGGCGTATTCTCCGTCCTCCAACACGCTACCTGCCCGGAAAACGTCGTCTTCCACTTCCTCGCCACCCACCGCCGCGCCGAACTCCGCCGCACCATCCTCACCACCTTCCCCTCCCTCGCCTTCCACCTCTACCACTTCGACAACGACCTCGTCAAGGGCAAGATCTCCTCCTCCATCCGCCGCGCCCTCGACTCCCCTCTCAACTACGCCCGCATCTACCTTGCCGACCTCCTCCCCTCCGCCGTCTCCCGCATCATCTACTTCGACTCCGACCTCATCGTCGTCGACGACATCTCAAAGCTCTGGACCATCAACCTCAACTCCCACGTCCTCGGCGCTCCCGAGTACTGCCACGCCAATTTCACCACCTACTTCACCCCCAGATTCTGGTCAAACCCGTTGTTCTCCACCGTTTTCAGAGATCGCAACCCGTGTTACTTCAACACCGGCGTGATGGTCATCGATCTTGAGAAATGGAGGGCAGGAAGATTCACGGAAAAGCTCGAGAATTGGATGAGGATTCAGAAGAGATACAGAATATACGAGTTGGGTTCGTTGCCGCCGTTCTTGCTGGTTTTCGCCGGAAATGTGGAAGGAGTTGAGCACCGGTGGAACCAGCACGGGCTCGGAGGGGACAACCTTGAAGGGCTGTGCAGGGATCTGCACGCCGGTCCGGTGAGTCTGCTGCACTGGAGCGGGAAGGGGAAGCCGTGGCTGAGACTGGACTCGAGAAAGCCGTGTCCGTTGGATAGCTTGTGGGCACCGTACGATCTATTCCGTCACGAGCCGTTGTTTTCGGACAGCTGATGCAGCGGATAAAAACCCGGCGGCTTCCACGGGTTTGTAAGGACGAAAGAGGACAAACTGGGAAGGGAATAAAATAGCGGGGAGTAGCCGAGTAGGGAGGTGAGATGAGGGGTATTATGGGTATTTGGAAAAATTTTGTTTTGTCTGGTGCGGCTTGGAACACGGATTTACCGTCCGTTAAAGGCGAATTCAACGGACCTGATCTTTTTAAAAAAAAGTCTAGTGATGATAATGGAGGGGCGGTGCGGTGGTGACGTGGAGGATGATGATTGGTGCATTGTTAATTGTGTTGTTGGGAGTGTTTGGATTTGTTGAAGATTCGGTACTTGCTTTCATGGCGCTCTCTTTTGTTGGCTGGAAAATTGGTGTTATGACCTGTTTGGGATTATTTTTCGGTTTTTTGTTTTTGTTTGCTTTTGTATTTTCTTAGATTTTTTTATTCTTCGAATTAATATTTTTCATTTTTTTGGACCCTTTCGTTAAAAGGAACAGAGAAAATAAAGATTTTGATAAATGAAAGTTACTAAAAATGAAAACAAGCAACTTGAAATTAAAGTTATTTGGCTTCTTGACTTGTTTTAGTTTATTTTATGTTTTTTAGTTTTTTATATTTAAATTAAAAAATTTTATTGATAAGAGAAAATTAAAAAAATATAAAATAAAGAAAAAAATTATTAAAGAGGAAGATAACAAAAATAAGTTAATGGTTGCCAATTTTGGGAGAAATAAGTTATTAGTCTACTACTGATGTGATGTACTTATTCTATTTTTTTATTTTTTTTTCTGTTTGTGCACATTTTGACTAATTTCAAGTCTGGTATGTGCACATTTTGTGCTAATTTCAAGTCTTGAAGTTAAGAGTTAGATAAATTTTAAATCTTTGATAGCTCAAAAGATTTAAACTAGTGATGATTGAAAAATAAATTCAAAATTTAACCACTTGATTTACAATCATGGTTGTTATGTATGTGTTTTATATATGTGTTTTAAAGGTGGAGTCATGCCAATTCGTTGTCTTAAATTTAGGATTATTTTTTAAAATAATAAATACATGACGTGATGAATTAGCCGAGCACACTATATTAACATATGTTTGATTTGGCTTACCAAAATAACTTCCCCACTTTTTGGATCTCCCTTAATCTGCAATTTTTTTTTTGTTATTTTGCAGTAATTTCATGTTGATTGATAAATGTTTGTACCTCATGTTTTGCTGCTTCAACTTTGGTGTTTGATGACTCTGATGTTCCCCTTTTTTGGCATCACATACGTTTTCATAACTCCAATGTTTGTTTTGTACTGATTTTTAAATCAAAATTAAACATTGGTAATCATATAATTATTAAATTATATATATTGTAAAAAAATATGAATTGTAAGTACAATTTTAAAAAATAACAATTTGAGGAATGTGATTTGAAGACCAAAGTATGGAGTGGATTTAAGTAGCTGAAGGAGAAACACATATAACAGAGTGCATTCCCAGTGCTTTTAGTTTAGTTATCTATACTATATATATACAGCGGATTGATCCGTGCTTAAAAATATTTCTACTATTTTTTTAGATTATTTGTACATTTTAATAATTTCTCTAAAGCATCAAGAATAACAATAAAAAAAAAAAGGAAGGAAGAGAATGGAGACGTCATACTTTCAATGATTTTTTTAAAAATATTCTAAGTATTAACTTTATAAAAAAATAGATTCTTTTTTTATTTTTTGAATAATCTAGTAATTTAACTATTTGCAAAATAACCTCCAATACAAATATTTTTTTTATCCATGGACACCAAAGAGTCAACCATTCATCATATAACAATTTATCCTAACTATAAACAAATATAAAACAACATTAATTTAGCATCATTATTTTAAACAAATATAAAACGAAAACTTACAATGTGATGATATCTATTCATCAAATAAGCAAGACAAACATGAACACAACTTTAAGTATAGACAAGTTGAATATAAAACATCTGGTACACTAACACATGCATTAATCCAATAAATATCGTTTGACCTCAATTTGCTAAAGGTTTTTGAAAATGTGATATGGTACGAAAAGAAATATAATACTTAGAATATTTTTAAAAATTTAATACTAAAAATTATTAAAGGTGGCGTCTTTATTCTCTCATCTCATTTCTTTCTATTGTTGTTCTTGTTGCTTTAGATTATTAGTTTAGGTAGTTTTACATTTCTTTTTGTACCATATCACATTTTCAAAAAGGTGGTTGTTTCAACTAATGCTACAATCATCGTTTTTTTTATTATTAAAAACGCGCTATGTTGCCAAATGCATAAACCCATAGTCTCAATGTTAAGAATTTAATTCGAAAGGCTTAATCAACTCCAACACTTCTTCAAACATATCCAAATCAGTCAATTTAAACGATCCTAAAAAAGAATTGCCTAAAACAACCACCTTTTTATATATATATATAATGCTTCCTAGGTATTGCCTAAAACAACTAACCTTTTTTTTTCATTTTTCAAATAATTTTTTTCTTAAACTTTGGACTATTTGAAAACTAATAGCATATGAAAAGAAAGCTAGAAATCTCGTATTCACACTTCAACGAAGTAGAACTTGTTTAATATAAATTCTCTCGGGAGCAAAATGCTCAAAAAAAAACCAAATCACAATTCCATTTTAATGAGCATTACACCGAGAAAAGCCTTATATAAAACGCATCAAGAAAAGCAAAAAAATGCGTTAGAGGAAAATATTAACAGAGTAAAACCAAGAATCCTAGTGAGAGGGATGAGAGAAAGGGCAAAGAGAGTACAGGAATGGGAGGAAGAGAAAACTTACAGTGACGACTGACAATGGCAGGGACAATGGCATCTTATGGAGAAGAGTAGTAAAAAAACAACTAGAACCAAACAACTAACATCATCCCTTTCATTTCATTGCCAACAACAATAACATATAAGTGAAATACCAAAACTTTGTCCAAATAAGAGACTCATGGAGAACCCGTGTCTAAATAACCCATGTCTAAGGACACTCACACCATTTGTTTGTAGAACACTCTTGCATTCCAATAATAACTCTCAAGTCTTATATTCCAAAGTATAATCAAGCAAATCAAAACTTAGAACTTATAAGAATTAGCATTTTAGATAGTTGTAGAATTCGACGATATATGACCTTTCTAAAAAAGGAAACAAATAAATAATATAGGATCAAAAATTTTAAGCAAAAAAAGATCATTAAATCAAGAACAAACTATTTCACCTGATAAACTTTAAGAAAGAAATAATGTATATTAGAATAAATCAAGAGAGCACCACATTTGTTATTCCCACTAATATTGGTTCTGAATAAAAGTAAATGACAGCTTAGCAGTACTAATAATAAAATTAGTTTAATAAAAAGTCAATCCATACATGCTTAAACAAAGCCAACTAAACCTAATTCACAAATAGAGTATAGAAAAAGTTATACATATTTTAACAAATCTGGTTTAGATTTGCTGAAACTGCAAGACAGGGATACAGAGTATTAGAAGCTCTTTTTCACAAATTTTCTATAGCTGAGAGGGTAAAAAAGAAGGGCAACAAGTGAAACAGTGCAAATGTATAAAATTAACTCAATCAAAAAACTACCAAACTGTAATATTAACTCAATCAAAGAAGCCACTTAAATGTTGCAATTTGAACTTCATAAGATGCAGCCAATATAGAGAGTACCAATCTTTGCTGAAATCTAGAATAGGCATTTTTCAGCTCTCATAAAAGTGGAGAATATTTGTGTGGTATCAAGAAAAGTTCATCTACTTCCTTATATGCTTGGAAAACACAATTGAAGTAACTTTTACATCCAAGTATTCTTAACATAAATTTTACTCATATTGCTTGTTCTCACAATCATTCTCTTAGGCTACTCAAAAAATTTAAATGGTTCCATTGGTTTTCCTTATTCTTTAAAGTCACAATCAAAATTCAATACAGTAACGAGACTGAAAGTAACAAAAATGTAAGTGATGTCACTAATTACAATTCTCTTGGAAGATAAAACCTAATAAAACCTATCCCAAAATAATAAAAAGAATACAACGATTGTTTTAGTTACCTATTTTGAATTAAGAAACACCCTAACTCCATTCTCTGTTGGCCCTTTTGTCAAAAACAGATATAAATAAAGTTCAACGACTAAAAAGAAAAAACTGAAACTAAAGACCCACATTCGAAATATAAATCAGACTAAGAGAAATTGGGCACACATTCAAAAATTGCAAATCATAACCCTTATTTTGTGCTCACATGGAATGAAGAATCCACCGGTGTAGGGAGGGAGAAGTGAAGAACGGAAACACACTGCAGATCCACTGAAGGATATCACCTCTGGAACAAAGAAACGAAGGAAGCTTTAGTACTGTTCTTTCGAGTATGGTCTTGGAATAAATAAAAAATAGCTTTCCATGTGAATAGATTTCCAAAATAGTTTTGGTGGCATAAATGAGTAGCTATAAAAAATAAAAAGGAGAAAAACAACATCCATGAAAGCATAACAATTTCTCAAGTTAGCGCGAGTAATTGTATTTGCAAAGATATCAAGGCAAAAAATAAAAAAGTTAAACAAAGAAAAGCCAAAGAAAAAAAAAAAGTAAATCAAGAGTGACGCTCACCTTAATATTTTGAGCATAAGAATGAAACCAAGCTTTTAAATATTTTTAAACAAAACTACACACAAAAAGTGAAACAAAAAAGTTCTTGAGAGTTGAGCCTACACCCAAAAAAAAAAATGATCTTTGCATGTCAAAGATACCCAAATTGATTACATTGAACATTTGTTCTAAAAAAACAAAAATCTAACATTATAACTTTAATCAATTTGACCTGCCAAAAGAAAAAGGAAGCATAAATATCCATCTTTTCTACTAACGAGAAAAAAACATTGAGAATAACTTTGAGAATGTAGATGCACAAACGGAATGCATTAATGCGTGTGCATAGACATGTAATATGTCAAAGAAAACATTCAGATATTTTTAAACATGTCAAAAGATACCCAGATTGATTACATTGAACATTTGTCCAAAAAAAAAAACTAAAATCAAACATTATAACTTAATTCAATTTGTCAAACCAAAAGAAAAAAAAAGGAATAAATAGCCATCTTTTCAACTAATGAGAAGCTCATAATACAGAGAAATTTTAAATTTTTCACGATAGAGATCGGTTTTCGTCCCAAGCCTGTAGAGGGAAAAATTCATCAAAAAAATATAGAGAAACCTTTTGGTGGTCAGAGGAGTTCAAAAACAAACGTCACTTCATTAAATCCCAAGTAATGGCATTGATAGGTTAGTGAACGGGGCAGCCTTAAATGAAAAAAGGCTATGTTCAGGGCTCACAAACAATGGAAGTGCAAATAGCTGCCCAAGTGAAAAAGGCTATGTTCAGCCTTAAGCACCCCCACGCCAAAGGGAAAAATATATTGAATACAGAATACTTCTAGTTTTGTTTTTGATATACCATTACAGTTCCATAAACAACAAACGAACCAAAAATTAAAAGATGTTTTCTTTAATTCAAAACTTACACACACACACACACACACACACACACACACACACACAATTCTTCCACCTTAGAAAAATAGCATTTGCCAGAATGGAAAACTGTAACCTAAACCAGAAATGCTTACAAAGTTGAAAATTTTCCATTTCGAATTCTCTAACTCCACAATCATTTTTTGAAGCTGTAACATGTTGGAAAATATAACACAAGATATGTTCGGTGGTCCAAAAAATACATATTTAATAACTTCCAACGATTGTAATAAACAGAATTTATAGCAAACGAAACTACAGAAAAAATATGAAAAGAATACGCAAACCGAGTGCTGCAAACGCAGTTTCCTTAAGAATGATTCACCGCCTACCAAGAGTGTTGTAGGTTTCTCCACCGGCGTCGCTCTCTTAGGATAAAACGGATGACCCGAGCGTTGGAACACCTCCAAAGATCGGCTACTCAAACGTACCTCGTCTGTCTCTCTTTCTCTCTCACAACTTGTAATCTCCCTATATCCTCTCCTTGTGTTTGCAGAAAAAACCAGAGAAGTTATTATTCTTGGGGGTTATAATAGAATTGAATTGCTAATTGAATGACCAATTGAATTCTGGTATTGAATCCAATAGAATGGTATTGAATTTGGAATTCAATTGCCAATTAAATGGCCAATTGAATTATCAATTGAATTAAGAAATTAATCTTTTAATAATGGCTAATTGAATTCAATATTTGCAACATTACATCTCACCAAAATCCCACCAACATTGTAGCATGGAGCCATAGATGAAGCACAAGTCATAAAATGATGACACAGCTTGTATATCTTTATCTTTTTAAGAAAAAACTATCCCAAAACAATGTTACGTCAAAATGTTAACAAACAACAATAGGCTTAAATTAAATCATGTAATTTGAAGATGCAATTTCAAAACAAATAGGACAATTCCCTGTGAGAAATTAAAGCTCCAATCATAGAATAGCCAAAAAAGCTATTGTAAGTCAATGAGTGGAGGACTTTACAAAAAAAATAGGGATAAAAAGATTTACCTCACAGTGGCAGTCAAGGTGGTATACAAAGAAGAAAAATGAAGAAAAATGAGGCCTCACCTGCCTCATTGGATGAATGAGAATTCCTTATTTACCACACAGTTCAAAAATAAAAAACATAAAAATAAAAAAACCACAAACCCACAAATACAGCAAAAGTTCACAAACTTAGAACAAAAACCCATAATCAAAAGATCAATACATTTCACGGTTCTATACTTTTATTTATTTAGAAGAGCATAAATAATGTGTATGCATAAGCTCATAAACAACTAATTTGTCACAAAAATTAAATAAAAAGATCAAATAAATTAGGACAAAATTAGGAAATAGGAATACCTTCAGGAAGGCGAGTTCGCTGTTCGCGGCAAAGAGAGAGCACAATGAGATTGGCGGTGCACAGCGGTGATGATCGGCAGTGATCAGCGGTGAGAGAGAGATCGGAGAGGTGACGTGCGAGGCTGAGAGCAAAGTGAGAGAGTGAGAGATAGAGAGAAGTCATGATGAGTGATGGTGAGCAGTGATGAGCGATGTAGAGAGAGCTCGGAGATGTTAGGTAGAGAGAGATCGGAGAGTAAAAGGTAGAGAGTGAGCGTGAGAGGCAAATAGGTCATGGTGAGTGAAGGCCAAAGTCGTGAGGCAACGATGTCAGAGAGGCGCCGATTAAGGTCGGTGAGGGGCGCCGATTGAGGTCAGTGAGAGGCGCCGAGAGAGAAGATAGCTGAGACGTGAAAGAAGAGACAGAGAGGGATGAGAGGAGGGGGAAAGCCTTCAGCCTCTCTTGCTCTGATGGGTTTGGGCGTGGGATTTTTGACCGTAGGATCGCATTGCATTTTAGGTGGGAACATAATCTTCACTGTTAATTTGAAAATATGTCACATATATTTTTGCAAAATTGGCCTTGTTTTATTATATATATATAAAGCAAATTTATGGAGCTGAATTGCTGTTACAATTTTTTTAATTTCAAAATTTTATATTTAACTGTCATATCCTTAAATAACTACTATGTTTAGAATTTATTCCAAATAAATTGTGTTTGATTTTGTAGAAAATAGGTCAGATGAAAAAAATTTTGCCCAAGAAAACAATTAATTGCGCACATTTGTGAGCCACACTTCTACTATGAATTTAAGGCAGCAAATGAAACGTTACATTCCTTTTTAGTGTCCTTGTGAATGTAATTGGTTGGATTTTATATACATGAATCTCCAAAACAACTAATTGGTTTAGATAGCGAATACCTACGTAGGTTTCAATCAACTAATTGGTTTTGCCACTCCTTGTCCTCTTAGCTTTCGAGTGCTCTACTAGCACTAGTTTCTGGTGTTTGGGAGCTTAAGCATCCGGCT
The DNA here is from genome assembly GCA_034768845.1 of Heliamphora exappendiculata. NCBI lineage: Eukaryota > Viridiplantae > Streptophyta > Magnoliopsida > Ericales > Sarraceniaceae > Heliamphora > Heliamphora exappendiculata. Next base: position 4,258,391 of record JAOTRH010000024.1, on the reverse strand, counting down.
AGCACTAGCTAGCATTAGCTAGTGCAAACTAGCGCCAGGTAGCATCGTCTTCTGGTTCTGTTGGGAAATTCAAGACATAAATCCAACAATTTTCAATTGGGTATGAATTTCTTAACTATCTTGAAGAACTATTAGTTGCCTTGGTCTGCACCCCTTTTCGCGGCTATGGGTGCTCCACCATCACTGATCATCAAACTAAATGAACTTGGACCAAGTCCAGACCATGCTTGAACTTAACCCCCTTGCAATCAGCAACCTTCTATGGTGACCCCAGCTTCGCTAACACTGCCACTTGCCACTTATCTTTGCCTGAGCTACTTGTAGATTTCTTATAAGACCAAGGATCTCCACTACGCTGTTTTCGCTGCTGCTGATTTGAACTAGCATCACCCCATTTTTTGGGTGAACAATTCTGTCCGAGCTCTACTTCGACTACTGCTATCTTCTTATGAGGCTCTAACATACTGTGCTTGTTAGTTTGACCAAGCTGCATATGCCAAAGTTTTGTGTCGTCCCTGCTGGGCTTTGCCTGTATAGTAATGATAACTCCACCTACCATGTCCCCTATCAATCTGTAAAGATTCCCAAATTTCTATCCTTTTATGATAATCATAGCCCATCTGCTAATCTTTATTGTTCTACTTTTTTGCTGTGTACCCGCAACCTAAAGAATCTAATGTTCTAAGAAAATTAAATTTTTCTTCAGTCCTAGAATATGCCTGACATTTCTCAAAACCCTCACAATTCCATTAAACATCTTGATTTTCACTGTACCCGTTCCAATGACTTGGCAAGCTATGTCATTCCCTATTAGAATCGTACCACTGTTGCAAGGTTTATACGTGTCAAATCACTCTTTTGTTGAACACATATAATAAGAGTACCTAGAATTCAATATCTAGGACCTTAACTGAAAATCAAAATTTGAAGAATATGAAAGTACATTTTCGTGTACCTCATTGTCTAATGTCTCATTGGCAAAACTAGCAGACTCTGAAGACGCTTTTCCTTTTTTCTTCTCCTCCAGATGCTTCTATAGTTCTTGACACTGGTTCTTGTAATGACCAGTTTTGTGACAGTAGAAGCACTCTACATCATTCTTTGCACTTATCTTGGACTAAGATCTTCCACTATCAGAGTTTCTATCTGTTGTTTTTTCTCTCGTCTTTATACTCAAAGCTGATCTCGATGTTTCATTCATTTCTTGTCTATGAATTTCTTCACTGAAAATTAGGTCCCGAACATGATCAAACCTCAATTTTGACTTTCCAGCTGAGTTACGGCTATCACAGTGCTATTTTAACTCTCAGGCAAGGATGATAAAAGAAATCAATGCCCATACCTCATCGTCAAACTCAATCGGCACAAAGCTTAACTAAGTTGTTATCATTTTGAAGTCGTTCAAGTGATCTGCAACTGACCCACCTTCTGCCATTTTCAAGTTTAACAATCTTCACATTAGATAAAACTTGTTGACAGTAGTAGGCTTTTCATACATGTCGGTCAAAGTCGTCTTTAAACCCGTTGTCGTCTTTAAACCCGTTGTCGTCTTCTCCTTCACAATGTTGAAGGCGACGTTCCGTAATAGGGTTAATTTGATAACCCCCAAGGCTTGTTTGTCAAGAAGTGCTCAATCTTCCTCTTTCATACCTTTTTGTTTTTCATCCCAGAGGGGTAGGTACAAGTTCTTCTAGTACAGATAGTCTTCAACCTGTATCTTCTAGAATTCAAAGTCTACACCGGTGAACTTCTCAATCTTGACCTTCTTGTCTTCTGCCGCCATCGCTTTCACTTCACAAACCAAACTCTGCTACCAGTTGTTAGATTTTGAACACACAAATTCTCAAAATAACGAACTGGTTTGGGGAGTGGATATCCATGTAGGCTTTAATCCACACAAAGCAAATAAAGATTGCTAACAATCACACAAGAACAAAAAAATATACATGGTTCATCTGGCTGCTTATATCCACGGGCGAAGAATAATAATCTACTATGAATAATAAGGATTATAAGAATAAGCTGAGCCTCTCTCTACACTCTCTAGTCTCTAACTGAGCCTTTTTAGTGTATCTGACCTTCTCTCTATACTCTCTTGTCTCAAACTGAGCTTCTCTATTTAGCCTTACACCGTCTCACCTCCTTTCACAATTCTAAACGACTTATATGGTTCATATTTATAAGCCTTCACCAAAAACCCAAAAAGAAAACACCTTCAGACATTACCGATCACTCAAGCGCTCAACGAGCGCGTACTAGCACCATACACTGCTGCTCCCTGTCCTCCCGGCGCTCGAGCGCCTAGCTGCTAGCACTGGTTTCTAATGTCTGGGCGTTCAAATGCCCTGCTAGCGCCAACTTCTGGTTCTTTTAGAAAATTTGAGACATAAATCCAATAATAATTTGCTTTTTATTATTGGTTTTTGGTCTAATAGTACGAGTGTTACTGTTATAATCATATTCTACATCGATTAAAATAAGCAATTTTTAATGTATTTGTAAGTCACTTGAGCATTCTCTACTTGTAGTTTTTAAGGGTGAGTAATTATTCTAAGTGGAAATGAGTATGGAAATGAGTAATTATTCGGAAGTTTCGGAGCATTGTATGGCATTATCTGCATGGGTTTCAATTCAATTATGTAGCAAAAATTATTCTAAGTGGAATAATAGTGGTTTACCCTTGCTACGTAAGTAAAACACAAAGGATGACTCACTTAGTATGCATCGATGTGATGACACGTGATACTCCAGGAGTATTCAATAATTCTCTCTATTCAAATATGAGATCGAATAAGTTAATGTTCTCTGATCAAAATCGCACAAGGGACGACTTATAAGTTGGATTTAAGACAATTTAATTGTTGAAGACTGATACGTGATCGAACCCATCAAAAAAAGGTTAGCATTGGGTCAGTATCGATAGAGTGAGGCCGCTAAGGCGTTCACTGCAAAACATGGTGGTGTGCTATGATTATGTCCACATCAATTAAAATGAAATGCTTTTCATGTGTTTATAAGCTAATTGAGCACTTTTTCCTCCTAAGTCCATTTTTAAAGGCGAATTCTACTAAAGGGTTTTGCAATAATTATTCTCCTGAATAGTGTGAAATTCGAATCGCGTGATTTCAAACCATTACTACAGATATTTATATAAGTTGTATGGTGGAACTATGTTGAGGTCCAATAAGGCCATGGCCTCTTAATTAGGGATGGAACACTAAATATATGTCTGTCAACTAATAAATTATCTCTAAAATCTTTCTACTTAAGATTGATTATCTCAAATTAAAGATTCTGATTATGCTTCTAATTATTATATTGCCTATTATAAAATGCACAAATCTTGCATAAATGTGTAGTTGTAAATTTGCGATAATTCGGGACCACGCCATTTGTAATCACAAATATGTACTTTCAAGTGGGAGATTGATTAATGCACGGTCTTTTTTTCCAATCTAGGAAAATCACTCAAGTTGTCTTAAGAATAGCTGTTTAGAACATTGTAAAGTGGTCCGCTGGAGCAATATTAGGATCGCTCGAGCAATGGGCTTACTTGAGCAATGGCTTACCTTTTTGAATATGCAAAAAGGATAAGTCCATCGTCCCTGTCACCTCCAACACAGCCCAACCTAAGATATATAAATAGAGATAGACAATTTCTCTCGTTTCGTTTCTCTGTACGTTCTTATTTAAAATTTTATGGGATTTTTTTGCCTCTAATAATAAGTGGAAAGAGGACGAATTTGCTTCTTTCGCTCTAATTTTTTCTTTTCCATTCTTAATTATATAAATTATTTATTTTTATTTATAAATACATATATAAAGTTTAGTTTTTAAAATATAATATTACTAAACTATAAAAATATTACATTTATTTATACCTCATTTTATATATTTTTTTTAATATTTCATCGTTTAAATTCTAATATGTCATCAATAATTACTTTTTTTACTATATTGTTTATAACTCTTATTAGTATTATTACTTTTATAATTTATTAATTCTCCTTGATATGTCATTGTCCCGCCCCATTCATCGTGCCATCACTTTCCTAATCTTTTTCGTCCCACCTCGCTCTAATAAATTAGGGTACGCTTGTAAGGGAACGGGTACCACAAACCCGGCCCTACCTTGTCGCATTGCCATTCCTGGATACGAGTTTAAGTTCTTGTTTGGGATCACTAAAAAACTAGTTTTTTTAGGTTAAAAAAAAACAAAAAACAAATAGCTTTTAAGTTGTGTTTGGTATATTTAAGAAAAACACACTTCTTTTTTGAGTAAATTGACTATTATACTTTTAATCAAAAAATCAACTCCACTCTCAATTATAAAAAAAATATCTGTACTTTTTTTTTTTCACATGAAAAAACTATATTATCATAATCTAAGAGAAAAAGAACGTGAATTATCCCCAACAGCTCACTATGGGACTCGAACTCGCAATTTCTACTATGGAAAGTTGAGGAGATGTATTAGATTACAAAAGTTCTTGGCACCAATACCTTCAATTAAAAAAAAATCTTCTTCTACTTTTTTCTAAAAAAGTAAAAAATTAAGTTTTTAAAAAACCTCTTAAAAATTAAGTTTTTTAAAAACCTCTTCAAAATTTTGTCCTTTAAACATCTTAAACACAGACTAAGACTCTACCAGTTAGGCCACATTAGCAAGAGAACAGGATTTGGATTTGTAGACATTTGAATATTAAATGATTAATAAATATGTCATATTAATTCCGGTTTAATGAACAGCGGATAATAACTTATTAGGAATAACCAAATTCAATACTAATACAATTTTGAAGATAAAATTTATTATTTTACATTTATTAATATACTTTATATATATATATATATTTGTACATTATTTATCCTTCATCTACTACCCAATAAAGGTTGTGATTGGCTGCTGAAGAATTTTAATTTATTAGCTAAAACTGCACACACACACAAAAACACTATTTCTTAAAATACTATATTCAAAATCCTGCCATACTCTACAAAATAATAATATCTATACTGTAAATTTATTTACTATCAATGTCAATAATATATCATTGTTATAATTAATTATATAAAAGGATAACACCGTATAATTTGAACAAAAAAATAAAAAAATAACTTTCTATTCAAACAATTGACTTAAAAAAACTAATTTACCAAATAATTTTCTTTAATTTTAATTTATTTTTTTAACTAAAAAAATAATTCACTTTTAAATTATTGTCAATCATCGTTAACATTTTTCTTAATAAATCAAAGCAATTTGAATAGTAGGCCTTTCAGTTTTAGAGGCTTGGCATGGAAAAAAGCTAGTGAGTGTAGTGGATATGCTTGTCCTGTCCCTTGCTAGACTCTCTTAACATGGAAAGGTTTTTTTCAGCGGTTGAATTTAATATTAATACATTTTTAGAAAGAAAATTTACTAGCCCTACTTGGGCTAAATTTCAAAAAAAAAAATATATATATATATATATATATCTTTTCTAGAAGAAATTTATCTTTTGACTAAACCTTTTTGTTTTTTAAATTATATCGATGAGATTAATTAAAAAAGTAAAAAAAAATTTTAAATATAATTTTTTTCCTAAAGATGAAAATAAAAAACATAATTTCGATTATTTTTCAGCTCATCTCAACGAGAAAAGTCAAAAAGTATAGTCATTTGACTAAATGATGAAAAAAATTCATTAAATACGAAAGTAAGTAAAAGAAAAGAAGCAAATAAGCAATTGTTTTAAATAGGGCTATTATTTTATTGTAGATATTCATACATTTTACAAAGACATTTATGTAATATTACCAATATTTGTTAGGAAATAGAGTTTCTTGTGTTCGGCAATCCTGAATGTTGAATGGAGTTGTGTTGTTTAGCGCGGTTTCTCTTGTTTGGAGATTCTAATTTTTGAGTTCTTATAAAACTCTTAAACTTGTTTGGACTTGGGTTACTTTAATTTTCCTAGTTTCTTAAAGTTAATAGGTACTAGAATTTCAGTCAGATTAAACCCTGATTTGAAGAAAAATTCGAAAACACTTGTTCTTATAATTTTTCTATGACTTGTGTAGATGCTTTGAGCACGTATACACTCAAAGATTGAGAAATGGTAGGCATACCAAATGCTTGAACCCTAAAGCCATATAACTTGTTTCTAAGATTTATTTCTGAATTGTTGTTTGGTTATTACAAATTCTGTTGTGGATTTAATTCCCTAATTATGATGTCCTTATAAAGAATAATTAGATTATCTGGCCACAGACACCAATTATCTAGTGTTATGGCCTTCTTAAACTAGTATTTAACTTATTAAACCAGTTAAATTCTTAAACCAACTATGACAAGAATATAATATTTAACTCCTTAGAATAGTTATTAAGAAGCATAACATAGTTATTTTTTCTATATTCAACCACTTTTTGCTGCTTGTTCTGTGTTTAATTAAAAAAATTGGTATATTGACTTATAGGGGAATTTGAAGACCTTTTTCTTTTTCTTTTTTTCTTTTGTTAAGTTCAAATCTCAGTGATGGAACCAAAAACTTTTTTGGTAAATCTTCCATTATATCTCAACCTTGTGATAATATTTTTTCCACCTTAAGTTTGCTGATGAAAACCTTAATGTTGTCTTAAATGTTTATATTAAGCGAATGTGATCTCCTCTACGGGAGATTTGAGAAACCACATAATATTTGTTTATGAGAAACACAATGCCAGCTAAAAACCTGTTATGTGTAATTGGCTTGTTTCTAACAAAATTGATTATATTAATTTGCTTCTCTACCTGTGCATGTTGAAACACGAAAGAAGATACAATTGATCCAGACATGTAAAAACTGAACTACATTGATATAAATTTTTGTCGTAGTTGGTGGCTTACTATTTTAAATGTTCTCTTTGAGAAAAATTTTGCTCGACATATCCTAGTGTTATTCGAGTACATACTACATGCGTATACCAATTTTTACACCACATCTATGTCATGGACTTGAAGAACTACTGGAATCTGCTGTTCGATTTTCTCTAGAGATGGGTGAAGCAATATGAGCTACTTTATGCGATATAGGTTGTGCATTTTTGAATGGGATAGGACCACCTACTTGTTAGAGAGGAGTTAGATGGATAGGTTTCATAATACATGTATCAAAAATATTTATGAATGCATAAGGTTGAATTGGACTAAGTAAATGTTGATGTGAATATTTTCAAAAAAATTTGAGAAAAGAAAGAGATGGATAAGAACTGGATTGATTTATCGACTCGTATGTCAGTGGAATATGTGAATAGAATTGATTAGTTCCTTATATTTGCGTACAGTAATAGAGCTGAAGGTTCATTGATCAATTGCCTGTATAGGTTATGCTGTTATTGGTACAATCTATCAAGTAACGTTGTGCGGGAGCATCTTATTTTCAATTAATTTTTAATGAAGTACAAAAATTAGATTTATCATGAGAAATCTTACGTTTCTTTGCATGGTAATCAAAAAAACCAAATATTTGAAGATTCAGACATTGGGAATGATATGATTCAATTGGTACATGAGGCTATATGAATTTTACACGTGGGTACAAGTGTTGAGAATGATGAACCAACTGCAAGTGATCCACGAGTGGGGGCAAACGAAAAAACTACGAAGTATTTCAAAGTTTTAGAAGATGCACAGAGTGAATTATATCAGAGTATGAAATTCACCTCATTGTCGTTTTTTGTTCAATTGTTGCATATGACGGTGCTCAATCCGTGGACAGTCAAGTTCATTAATTTGATAGAGCTATTGAATGAGGCTTTCCTTGAGGGCGTGAAATTACCATATTCATACTACGAATCACAAAAGATAACTCAAGATTTAGGCTTCACGTATGAGACGTGGGACGCTTACCCCAATAGTTGTATGCTGTTTAGGAATGAGAATACAAGGCTTGTTAAATGTGTCATATGCAATAATCTAGATGGAAACAGGAAAATGATATATTGAATAATGGCAAAGTTGGTGGAAAACGGATAGCAGCGAAACAAATGAGGTATTTTCCTTTGAAGCCAAAGTTATAGAGACTTTTTATGTCATCTAAAAGGGTAAAGCTAATGAGATGGCATTATGAGGAGCGAACCGATGATGGTGTGTTAAGGCATTCTGTTGACTCTTGTGCATGGAAAGATTTTAAGCATAGGCATACAGATTTTGATAGTGATAGTCATAATGTATGGCTTGGGTTAGCAGGTGATGGATTCAACCCATTTAGATCAATGAATATAATTCATAGCACTTGTCATGTCGTGTTGATTTCATGCAACATACAACCATAGATGTGCATGAAACAACAATTTTTTATTCTCTATGTACTTATTGATGGACCTAAAGGACTTGGTGACAGAATACATGTGTATTTGCAGCCATTGATTGAAGAGTTGAAGGAATTCTAGAATGAAGGTATACCCACATTTGATGAATTGAGTGATCACATGTTTCAACTGAATGCAGCTTTGTTGTGGATAATTAGTGATTTTTTCGGGTATACCAACTTGTTAGAATGAAGTATAAAAGGTAAATATGCTTGTCCTTGTTGCAATAGGCAAATTCAGTCTTATTGGTTAAACCATGGCAAAAAAATTACCCATATGGGCCATTATCGATTCTTACCTGTTGCCCATAAATTCCAAAAAGATAAAGTATCGTTTCATGGAAATCGTGAATGGAAACTAAAACCTAAAATCTTATCTGGATGTGAGTTGCTTCGTAACTTGGAATCAGAAGGTATCTTGATCCAATACAAAAAGAATGGCCTTAAGAAAAGGATGGAAAAGGGGGGCGTTGATGGCAAATGAAGCCATAATTGGAAGAAAAAGAGTATATACTATGAGTTTCCATATTGGGAATGCAATCTTATAAGGAAAAACTTTGGTGTGATGTACATAGAAAAGAATGTATGCAATAATGTTTTATGGATAATACTAGGAGTTGTGAAAAAATTTAAAGATAATTTGAATGCTAGATGTGATCTATAAGAAATGAAGATTAGAACACTATTGCACTTACTGTTTAGAGGGTCCAATAAAACTTATTTACCGCTGCACAATTTGCAATGAGCAAGGATGAAAAAGATTTGTTCCTTAAAGTACTAAGAAAAGTTAGAGTGCCTGACGATTATGCATCAAATATCTCGAGGTGTGTGCGCTTACAAGATAGAAGTATTTTGGGTCTTAAGAGCCACGACAATCATATTTTGATGCAACAACTTCTTCCTCTGGCTATAAGAATATCTTTACCTAAAATTGTGATTGAGTCCCGATTGAATTGTGCATTTTTGTAGACAATTGTGCTCTAAAGTGAAGAGTGAAGCTGACTTAGAGTATATTTGGGAGTGTATTGCAGTAACAATTTACCATTTGAAGAAAATATTTTCATCATCCTTCTTCAATATAATGGAGCACTTGCCAATACTTTTAGCTAATAAAGCATTGATTTCCAGTGCAGTACAGTTTCAGTGGATGTACCCGATTGAGAGGTTTCTTCTTACCTTGAAACAATATGTGCATAATAGAGTCCATCCAGATCGTTCAATGGCACAAGGTTACTTGTTGGAAGAATGCATGAATTTTTGTGCATAATATCTCCTTGGCGTGGAAACTAAATCCAATCGATCTAGGACGAACTATGATGGTGGTGACAACAGAGGTTGCTTTGTAGTAAAATGCACAACTTTCTATATCAGTGATAACGAAATGATTTAGGCTCATCGATATGTGTTGTTCAACACAAGCTCAGTTGCACCATTCATATGGTAAGTCATATCATGTAATCAGTTAAATATTAGAATGATATGTTTATGATACTTACACGTCTTTTAATCCACACAACAAGCACCTTGAAGTCATAAAGAGCAAAATGCCTCGTGCAGATGATCATCAAAACCAGTTAGAGCGTTTCGAAACATTTCACACCTGGTTCAAGGAACATGTATGTATTTAAGCATTTTACTACTTTAAACACACATAGATTTATCTTCTGAATTTGTCTACTTGTTTTATATATAGGTTCAAACTTTACGAAGGACAAATAATGCCACGTTTTTTGAAGAAATTAAACGATTAGCAGATTGCCCTCATAATTTGGCAAGGAGGTCTAATGGCTATATAATCAATAGATTTCGTTTTTGTGTGAAGGAGATGGATGATGGAAAAATAACTCAAAATAGTGGTGTAACTTTAAAGGCAAATACCAAGAGTCAAGCCAGTCAAAAGGATAACAATCCTCGTGTGAATGCGGTCTCATACTATGGATAGTTGATTGATATTGTTGAAATTCAATACACTACTAATATCAAATATGTGATGTTTAAGTGTGATTGGATTGATAACATTCACAGAAAGAAATAAGTTGCCTTCAAATTCATGTTGGCTAACTTTAATCGTTTATTATACCGAGATGACCATTCCATCAATGAACCTTTCATAATGATATCGCAAGTAGAGTAGGTTTGGTATATTCTAGACTCCTTTGAAGAAGACTGACAACTTGTTGTGAAGATGTCTCCAAGAGGCCTATTTGATATGCATTCTGATGAATACCCTCAAGTAAAGCCCTATACGACCCAACAGTTGGAAGAAAATATGGTGGTTTGTAATGAAGAAATTTACTGGGTTAGAGAATGATCAAAACGGGCAACCTTTGATGTTGAAATAGAAGAGTGTTGAAGTGGAATGAATGCCAATGTTTTGTTACACTTTATATGTCAAATGAATGCCAATGTTCTTCTACTCTTTATAAATCAAATGAATGCCAATGTACTAATATTTATGTTACTCTTGATTGGAAAACAAGTAGAATGAAAACCAATATTTATGTTACTCTTGATTGAAAAAAAAAGTGCAAAAGATTGCCAATATTTCTATTGCTATTTGTCATTTTCATATGTTGTACTAAACTTTTCATATTGCAGGTTACCTTGCCTAAGAGAAAAGCAGGTCTCCCCCCTCGCATTATGGCAGAGGCATTGCGTTTGCGAACCTCTCAACCTAATGACACCAGCACATCCTTGTTGCCTATCCCATCACAACAACCATTACAGCCACCATTGCATATGCTAGTGTCTAGGACATCACGATCACAGTTGGCATCACAATCAACATCACCATCTATTTCATCACAACCATCATGACACACTTCACCCTCAGAACAAGTTTTAGAGTCACATGAGTCAGGTAAGTACGTAAAATGTTGTAATGTTAATTAGAGTATATTCATTTTGTCATATCTATCATTGTCTTTTTATTGCATAGGTCCATTAACATCTTGCTCAGTCAAAAAGAAGCGTGATCAAGGTGCTGGCAAGGGAATGCAAGATTGGGGAACTGACACCAAAATAATGGTCAAGTTTGATGACACATTTCATTCGATAGGAATTCGAGGAGCCTCATTAATGGGACAACTAGGGTAAATGGTACGCAATAGGAATAAAGTTCCTCTCACATATGTTAGTTGGACAAGTGTGCCAGAAGATATTACAGACGAAATTTGAAAAGAGTTTAAGGTATAAATAATATGTTTTGTTCATTATACTCATACTATTTATGTTGGTTGCTAATTTTTTCAACTACGCTTTGCTGGATAATTTATCCTTTTGTTTAGATGAGTTCAAGTCAGTTTTATAAAGGCTTGCTAGAAGTTGTGGAAGGATCACAAGAACAAGACAAAAAGAAAATACTGGAAGCCTTACAACACAGATTCGAATATAGCCTCAAAAGTGTCAGAAATTATAGTGAAAAACCAATAGAAAGGGCTTGTAGAGTGTTAGGCAAGTGATTAGGCACATGTATTATTTGTACATATCAAATCAAATTTGTGGTAACAAGAATTATGTAAGTTAAACTACTGTTACGGGAGATAGCCCTTCAAAATTCAAAGAATCGAGAATTTCATGGACCCACACATAGGGGTGGGCCCACACATTTCTTCTAGGTTCCACAACAGGTATTGATGTCCACATATGACTCGATGGATTTTATATCTAAATGTCACATTTTTCTCTAAACACCTTTTCTTTTTTTTACAATTCTAGATGAAACTTAAGGGAGAGAGAATTGACAAAATGAGTGTCCACTTTAAGATACAAAACCAAAATGATTATGATGTGAAAAAAATTGTGGTATAGTCCTTAGTGTATACTTGATAGTTACTTATTTCTGTTTTCCTGTATACTAATGGTTTTAAAATGTAGAAACAATATAATGAGCTACTCTATGAGGTTCCAGAAAACCTACAAACAACAGAGGTTCGAGATCGTATATTTCATGAAGTGTTAGGAAATGATGAACATAGGTACTGTAGAACCTATGGCTGTGCAGTGCCTCCGAGCATGGTGTACCAATCGGTCAATAATCCATCCCAATGCATTAAAGATTGTTCTTCAACGATTGAAGAGATCACTTAGCATGTGAGAGAGGCCATGAGAGAGGAATTCAACATAGAGATCAAGCAAATGAAGGCTCATATTGATTTATTGGTGTCACAGGGTACAAATGGCTCTAGACATGTGGAGCTAATTTTTTATATATATTTATTGTTAAAGTATTTTTTTACATATACTCATGCATACAAGATGTCACCCACCATATTGTAGGTTTTATATGCATCTAGTGGGAGATGGCATCCACAACAGTGAGCAGTTGGGTTCTCCTCTTTTGCCACATTCTCCACGACCTAGTGAGCAACATGTATCTTTTATATATATGCAATTTAAATATACACAATTACACACAGAGTTGAGGTTATGGGTGATCTTAATGAAAATTCTTAGTGGTATTAGGAGGTTGAGAGTGAGCCTATTGAAAACCCGGATATGTTATGTTGTATGGTTTGATTGGTGATAGAAGATAAAGCCACCTTTGGGAGTTGTGTTTTTTTTTTTTAGTGCTGTAATCTCTAGTAATCTGGCTCCTTTACATTCCTAATAAAATTAGTTTTTGAAGGTTCAAAGCATAACACAATTGGAGGTCAATAGTAGATATCACCAGATGAAAGTAGCTGTACTCTGCACGACAAGGCTCACCATTAGAGCTTCAGAACACCAAATCCCCTTTCAAGGAAACAAAGGCTATCCCTTTTTTGCGCAGTGTTTAAAAAATAAACTAACAAAAAACAACTCATTCCCTAATAGTCTCCAAGCCAGCATTTCCTGGCTATAACTAGCCCTACTTAGATTCCCTTCTAGCCACAATCATCTCAAGGAGACGCAGATATACCTCCGTAAATGTCCAGCGTCAACACGAAGTATCATGAATTGTTATATGATGTAAATGGGGAAACATTTCAATTGGCTTTCCCCAATTGTATCTTAAATAATATGTGACGTCTCTAAATTTGGTATAAGTATACTTTGCTCATTATCACAATGTTCTATGAGTTAACGTTGTATTTACATTTCATGCATATATAATAAGATTTTGAACAAATTATACTTATACTTGTAGGTTGGGATACAAGTTGACTTGCTTAATTTTGGTATTCAAAAAATTTATTTGGTTGAGGGACTTTTGATTACTACGGACCCATTGTATGAAGTAGACGGAGTACCATTGGGTCGAGGTTATTGTTAAGTATTTATTCAAAAAGCAAAGAAGCCTAATGTCCACTTGAAAAGGCCTTACAAAGGGATTAACACAGTTGGAGAAGCTGTTGGTCGACATGTTGCTTAGCGATGCTGTGATGTATATTGCAATTTAATTTTATTAGTTCATGTATATATACGTATATTGTATGATTTAAATATCTATTATGTTTCAAAATAATTTTAATTATTTTTCAGGTGTTGGAGAAAGAAAAAGATTAAGTGATGGTGGGGGCAAAAAACAACTATTGATGGAGAAATATATATTTTGAATTGTACTTGTTAAAACTTAAATATTGTCTTGAGAAATATTTTGTGCACTTAATACATTTTTATTTGTATTCAATCAATGTGTACTTTTAAAATATTTAGATATGCGATTGAATGGATATAAATATTGTTATAAGAAGATCAAAATGAGTTGATAAAATTTGATTATTGTTACAGGAAATGAATATGTGAATGAATGGATAAATTCATTTTTTTATTTTTTGCATCGAAATTATTGTCGTTGCTAGAACTATGGTACTTGTTAAAGACATGTATTGTGAGTACATGTTGCGTTGGTGTTTAGTCGTTGCAAAAGATAACTACACATTTGTGATATTTTAATCAAATTAGAAGACTGAAGCACAAGACCTAAAAGCTCGAAGTACAATGAATTAACGCAGGATAGAGCAGTGTAGTCTTGGCAGAATAGTGTTTGCCATCTGAAACTCGAACCTCTGGCATATTCGAACGTCTGACATTTGATTTTTATTGAAACTCATATTGCTGGTTGTTTGTGTCTTGCCTATAAATATAGGATGACACTTGAACTCGGAAATCACTAAGAATACAATAATCAAAACCTCTGTAATACCTTGTGTAAATCAAAATATTCTCAAGTGATATTCGAGTTCACCATTCAAGATTAATTTTTGATCGTCTTAGAAGGAATTCTATGATTACCGATGAAGGATTTTGTTAGTGTGAAGTTTCAAAAATTTATTGTTGTGGTGATCAAGTAAAAAATAATGAATGTGAATTCGGCAAGTAAGATTAGGACGTTTAGATTGAGGATTCGATTAAAGTTCGAAAGTGTTTATCTTGTAACTGTTCAATTTTTTTATTTTGTTGGGATTTTTCACGTTAAAAGATTGCGTGCTGTGATTGTGTAGTTGATTTTTTATTTTTGCATTCAACGGTGGAGATTGAGTAAATATTTATTATTTTTTTAATAATCTTCAGATTCACATTCAGATTTATCTTTTCGATCACTTGACTGGCCTTGTGAAGTTTGTCAGAATAAGTTAAATGGTTTTTTAAAAAATGAGTGAGCTTTGTCACACCTTAAACCCGAAGAATGGGTTATGACCGGCCAGTGGGCCGTAGCCCACCCGAGGCCCTTTAACCAAATAGTTTCGGGATTTTTATTTCCTTTAAATAATAAACATAGATCAAAATTTGTATACACGGAGGCATTTCATTACAAAATATAACTCATAGTTAGCTATGTGAAACAACTCAAAAATAATATTACTAATATTCATCCTTTAAGCATAACCTGAGCTGTAAAAATAACTATTTAGTAACACAACTATACACACCAAAATAAAAATGAGAAATTTACATTCCAAAAATAAAGGTTACACCAAATGCTTGATATGACAAAAAAAAAAAGCTCATTAGCATTTGAAAAAAAAATTTAAACTAACGTCATGAACATAAAACTTGTATGAGTGCTCAGATACTAAATTACAGGTTTTACCATAGATTTATACTTTTAGAACAATTTGTTCAAATTTCAATTTTCAATTTTCAAGTGTCAACTATAACAATTAGAATTATTTTCAGTTTTAAGGTATCAACTGTGATCATCATAATCATTTCATCGAGAACATAGAAATAGATTAGCATATACATATAGCATGATATTGTTCAATGGCAACGTCAATATATAAGGGAGCAACCCTTAAAATCATAAATGAGTAGGACGTCATCTCGTGGTCATTTGGCCATGATTCCACCCTTATTATTTTTGCCACATTGTATCTGAAACCCACAACGGCTGTGTACACTGCTCAAACAAAAAATCATGTAGTAATATAATAAAATAATTTTTTACATTAATATCCATGGGTTGAAGAAAAGTTATTATTTTTACAAATAATCCAAAATTTCAAGTAATAAAAATTCTAAAGATGTATAAAATACACACAAAACTAAGTGAATTTTGACAACGAGTCAATTCGATCATATTACGGTACAAAACAACTAAGCTCCATATTATTTGTCATGTGTAAATAAAATAAAGAGTATCTAATGACTATTTTTGGTATAATATTCTTATTTTTATTTTTATTCTTATTTTTTTATTATTTTGTATTTTTATACTATTATTAATATTATTATATATTCTATTCGTTTTACTTATTTTATTATTATTATTTCTATTTTTGAATATATATATATATATTTAATCATATATCTAAAAAAAGTTACTTTTATTAAATACATTACAATTTTATTTTATATTTTTCTTTTCTTTTTTTTTCTATTTCTTCTCTTTTTTTCTTCTACTATTCTCCTTCCTCAGGTCCGTACTCTCCCCTCCCCCAGAACTAGGTTCTCCCAAACCACTGAGACGCATATATATATATATATATATATATATATATATGCATATATATAACTTTGAAATATATTTTCTTCTAACTTCGAATCAAATTATTCGCCAAACTGGTTGTCATTAGTGGCGACCGTCAGTGGCGATGCAAAGGTGGCCGCGCGATTGTTATAGACCTGGTCACGGTGGTGGTTTAGGAGCCCCGTTGCGGCGGCGAGAGGTGGCTGAAGGTAGCTCGGCAACCATGGTGGACGAAGAAATCACAAATTGAGAAAGTGGGTGTAGTAGCATTTTCGATGGTCCGAGCAGTGAGGTGGTGGTGTCGTAAGTGCGTAAAGGTAGTCTGTGTTGGGAGATATTCCAACGCCGTAAATATATACATGCTCGGTGATTCAAAAAATACATCTTTATTAACTTTCAACAATTACAATAATTTGAAATTATAGAAAAATAAAATAACAGAAACAACATGAATAGAACTTGCAAATCGAGTCCTGCAATCGCAGTTTCCTTAAGAATGATTCGCCGCCTACCGAGGGTGTTGTAGGTATTCCACCGGCGTCACCCTCCCAGGATAAAACGGCTCCACAATCGTTGGAACACCACCAAGGATCGGCTATGAACGTACTCCGTCTGTCTTTCTCTCTCTTGCAGCTTGTTACTCTCCTTCTCTGCTCTGTTTTGTCTCTCCCGTATTTCTCTTCCGTATATCTCTCTTTCCCTGTGGAATGACAGTATATATAACCCTCCATCATAGAGGGATTACAAGGAGATCAGGAGCTAGGGAGATCAAGAGCCAAGGAGCTCAGGAGCCAGGGAGATCAGGAGATCAATAGCCAGGGAGATCAATAGCCACTCGTGGCTATTGATTTCCAGGATTCAATTGCCAATTGAATGGCCAATTTAATTGCAATGGAATACTGCTATTGAATTCTGGAATTCAATGGCCAATGAATTCACAGATTCCAACAATCCCCCCGTGAATGAAATTGGCAGGAGTACATATCCTGATTACAAAGCTGGCTGCAAGAGAGATAGACAACTGAAAGTCCCTGCATAAGATAGGTAGCGGTTAACTTTGAACCTTCCCTTGTGAGAACCTATCGGATTTACCGGCAAACAAGTGAGCGGTACCGCCTTGAACTGTGTCGCCTTAGCAGTAAACCGAGACAACAGGCTTCACACAACGACTTC
>JAOTRH010000024.1:4207433-4240891 GCA_034768845.1 Heliamphora exappendiculata | reverse complement strand
GCCAATTCAATTGTAATTGATCCAGCTATTGAAATCTGAATTTCAATGGCCAATGAAATTCACAGATTCCAACAATAGTATCATGTGGTATTATCTAGGCGGTGTTTTAACCTAATAATATAGTAAAAAATACTTTGAATGGAATAATATTAATCTATTTTTGTTGAGTAAATAGAAGATAAGGATAACACATTTAGTATGTATTATACATTTTTATTTATTATAAGCACTACATGACATCGCCTATGTACGGAAGTGCCCCGTAAATTATATTTATTGATGGATTGAATCTAATTCGATTCAGCCAACCAATGATCTGAGCACTTGCACAGTGAGTAAATGTGAGCTAGCTGGCGGCAATTCGTCGGAAGCCACTCCAATGAACAAATCAGACCGTATTCAAGAGGATGAAATATGTTATGAAGATAATTTTATAGCATTTTTTCTAGGAATATCCTCTTATGCTTACCTTTCATTTTCTAAATCCTTTTTTTTTTATAGAGGGGGAACTTCTTCTCTCTCTTCAATTCTCATGATGACCTCTTGTCATTCGCCCTCTGTGAAGTTGCTCTGTCAGCCTTGTACGGTCTAACGGCGCCTGCAGGATTGACAGGCTCAATCTAGTCTTTTCGTCATAAATGTCATTACCTCAGCTTGTACCCTGAGCTAAATTGATTATGTGATTATGGCCATCTCGGCCATATCATACTCGACGGCGGATCCCTCATGTCCAATTGCATTTAATGTTGTACGATACTGGTCAAATCTCATTTAATGCCCTCATACCGCGGTGATACCGGCTAATCGTTTTAGTAGCCCGACAATTCTATGATAACCCGGTCGGCTTCAAATAAAGTGATGGGGGCCGAGCTCTCACAAAACTCTCGTTTTAATCTTGGCCTGACCCGTCCTCAGATCCGATGGGTCGGAACAAATTCGATTCGTTCTCATTCATTTGCCCTTCAGCTTTCCTCTTGCTCGGCATGAGGTAGAGTTGACTCTTCCCGCCCTTTGATGGTTGAACACACCCGTGATAATAGCTAGTGTCCCGGCCTCTTCACTTGGCTCGCATTCCATCCTCTTTAATGCGCGCCTCTAGTTATTTAATGGCTCCACATTCCCCGCCATGTGTCATCGCTCTATTGGGGTTCTCTGGGAACATACGCCTTCCCGAGGTTGGGGAGGCATCTTTTTGACAGCTCGATGTGACGGTTGGCATGCGTGGTTTAAATGCCTCTGTATAAAAAAGAAATCACAACCCATTATTCTATTCTTTCGCGCTTTGCATCCAAACCCTCACCCCTCACCTACCTACCTCTCTCTCTCTCTCTCTCTCACTCCCATATTCTCTGGCAAGTAGCTTTCCGACGGACTATTGGCAAGGTGATCCCCCTCACTCCCTCTCCGTCGTTGGAACGACTCCCATTGTCGTGATTCAATGTTTTTTTTGGCTCTTGTGTATGTAAGTTCTCTTCCACTCTCGTTAGTCAATCCTATAAGTTTCATTTTGATTCCCCCCTTTGCACCCATACATTGCTTGCGTCGCCTTTTCACTAAGGCAGAAAAAGGTCCATCCTTTAGTTCGCCCCCTCCCTTTCTTTATTCTTTTCCTCTTTATTTTGTGTTGCTGTCGCTGTTTGCCCATCTCCTTGGTCAATATCTCGTTCGACCTTTTTTATCTATTTTTTCCCAACCCCTCTTCCTTATTTTGGTTTTTTCAGCTCTCCATCGCTTCTTGTCATTCTTCGCAATGGGGAAGTTCACAAAAGAAGTCGATACACCCGAGTCTCTAGATGCTTTTCGAGCCAAATATTGCATCCCCCCCTCTGTCACGATTCGTTATTACGATCCATTTGATCTGGAGGAAACGATATAGGGGAGGGGGAATGAGGTAGCCTTCCACATAACCTCCATTGCGGAGGCTGAGGTTTGATTCCCCCTAGAGCCTCTCTTTAGGGAGATGCTCGACGAATGCCGCCTGATGCCCTACCAAGTTTCTATAAGCTTCATCCGAGTCATTATGGGGGTGGTCGAGCTAAACTAACGTTATGATTTGAATCTTGGCATCTTAGAAATATTCCACTGCTATACCATTGTCCACCAGGAAGAGACGTTTTACCTCTGCCAAAGGAGTAGAAGCCTTGCGTTGGTGCATGATCTCCTTGAATATGACAAACATGGTGACGACTTCATCCTAGTCAGCGGTGATTTCGAGTTTCAGCCCGAACACACTGAACACTTGGGCCGACATGTGTCTCGTGTCCCCGGCAGACCAGGTTTTCCCCTGTCCATGCACTTTACTCTTTATTCCTTTCATTTTAAGCTTCTTATTATACTACCGCCCTAATGCTGTCTTCCTTTTTTTTTTTTTACGAAGGTCCGTCTTACTGCTCGGCAAAAAAGGCAAGCTCAAGTTACCGAGGTGCAAAGGTGTTTAGCCATTCGTCAGCCACGTTCGGCCTCGTTCCTTTTGGACTATATGCCGAGCTATAGGCGGGTAATCCAACACCGCGGAGCCGTCCATCTTCGTCACTCTTCACCTGACCCCACCGCTGATCCAGGACAACCCCTCCTCACGATGCCGAGGGTCAGGACCTCCTTCAACATCAGGGAAGCCGCGCTAGGAACGAATGTGGCAAGCACCTCTACCACGCCGGCCCTGAGGATAAGAGCTCCGCTTCCACCTCCGCCGAGCAAGGTAGCCCCGCAGATTCTCCCTCCGCTCGTCGCTAAGGAAGTCGCGATCTCCCTTCCTGTAACAGAGCCGCGACCCACACATCCCCGACCATCTGTCTCCCTAGATTCCCGTCCAGCCCAAAGGCGTCGCCTTGTCAGAGTCTATAACACGCCAGTAGCAGGTGCTCGTCGAGAATCGCCAGAGCATAAGGTTGCCCCTGCTCCTTGGGCTCCCGAGCTCCTTGCCCATGGTCGTCTCATACATGTGGGCGATTCATCCAACGATGGGGTAGTTGCCAAGGATTTAGCTTGAGGGTTGTCCCTCCCTGCCGACCACCAGGCTCAATGCTCACGAGAGATGTTCGGCCGTATCTATCAGCTTGGCGTCGGGGTAATTCTTCTGGCCTCTTCTAGCATTTATTTGAACTCATTGATATCGTTCCCTACTATTGGTTTTACTTGACATTGTCAAACTTTTGCAGCACCTCCAAGCGATCATAGTCTTGTATGAATGCTACTCTGAAATGTCAAGAGAGGCTCGCCACGTGGGTGGATTATTTGAGCAGGCGCGAAAACGCCTTCAGTTTCTTGAGGCTACTCGAGCGTCCTACGTATCCGAGGTGCAAAGCCTAAAGGACAAGCTCAAGGCCGACGAGGAGGTTGAGAAGAAAGTGAAAGATGAGGTCGCTGCAACGACGACTGCTAATGACGAGCTCGTGGAACTCCTTGTCGAGGCCAAGGCCGAGGCGGAGACTAGCAAGAAGATCGCAGTCGACTTGGAGGCTGCCTGCGTGAGACCCTGACCCATTTTTTTTTTGGGATTTTTTTTCGACGCACGTTTAGCATTTTCTTTTAGCATGTTTAAATGCATTTTAATGTATGATCGGGATTAGATATGCATGCGGGGTTGGTTCTTAGGGCTGTTGGGCTTTACGATGCGATTTGAAAAAAAAAAGAGATATTTTTGTAGTCTATAAATATCTAGTTTTAGATATTTTGAAAAATATATTTTTATAACTTGATGGCTAAGTTTTCTTTTTCCAAACCAAAGGCTCTGCATTCTCTCTAACTTCTTGAGGGCTCGGGGATCGATTTTCGAAGATCCAACAGCGGATCCTTGCTATTGGCACGGTGGGCTACGCGTTCATTCGGACAGAATTCCATTCTGGCGAAGTTCATTTTTGTATGTGGTTCGAGGCGTTCAGTTTTTAACACATCGATGTAAGATTCTAAACTCTCATGTTTTATAAGGGTGCTACGTGTAATCGTGTGTGTTTTTACAGTTTAAAAATACATAAAAAATCAGTTTATAAGTTGGGTTTTGGTTTTAAATCGTTTTAGGTATTTTCGGTTGGATGAAATCGGGTTTCGAGTGTTTCTCTCGAGGTTTTATGGTAGTTTTGGGCTTGTGTATATCCGTGGGTTGTTAAAAGGGTGTTTGGATGGTTTAATTTGGAGTTGAGAAGCTTTTTCCATTACTAGGGTTTACTTTCCGCCGTTGCCCTGTTCTCTGTTCAAAAAATTGAAATTTCATCTTTTGTGTCGACACATTTTCTGTTGGTGTCGACACCTTTTGTCGCTGGTGTCGACACTTTTCTGTTTGTGTTGACACATTTGTTTGTTACGTTTGTGTTGTTACTCTCGGTTCTTTTGTGTTGACACCTGCTTTTTGTGTTAACACCTCCGCTGTTTATGTCGACACCTTTTCTGTTTGTATCGACACATTCGCTGTTTGTGTGGACACATTTTTTGTTTATGTCGACACCTTTACTGTTTGTGTCGACACTTCCGCTGGTTATGTTGAACACTTTTTCTTTGGTCGTGTTGGGGCCTTAGGGGTTTCCTTTAGCCTTGTTGGGCCTGTATTGGTTTGTGTTGGGCGTGTGTTGGTCTGGGTTATGATGTGTTGGTGGTTGGGTCCTTGGTTTTCGATTGGTTTCCTATGGTATTCTGTTGATTAATTATGGGATTAGTCGATTGAAATACTGTTGGATTCTTTGTGGGGTTCGGTTGGTTGTGTGGTGGCTTTCGGGTGTTTGTTTAGGTGTCGTCCTTGGGGGCGACGTGTATGACTAGATGTGGGTTGTTGGGGCACAGTTGTGTGCATCGTGGTTGGGTATGGACGTGTTTGGGCTCATGGCACATTTGGAGAAAAGGTGGTGTTTTGTGACCTCGTGGTTTCAGGGGTTTAGCGTTGACTTTCTGGTTAGGCTTGGTTTTATGGGCTGATGGTTGTCCATGTGAGTGGATGCTGGGTTGTTTGGCGGGTCGCGTCATGATGTGAAGTTATATATGGCTATGTGCATTTTTAACTGGCTATGTGCATTTATAACTGTTTATTTATGTACGAATTATGTAAGTGGATTACACGATTTTGGTATCGTTACGTATAACGTGGTTTATGGTTTAAAACGCAGAATTTTATAGGCATGTATGTGTGGATTATGAGGAAGAGATGCATGCGATGCATGTTGGATGAGTTGCAAGTGTTGTGTGAGTCGCGCGTGTAGCATGTGACGTGGTTTGTGAAACGTAGTGGTAGTACGTGATTTTATGCATTTAAATCCTAGTTAGATTATGCATAGGTGTATGGATTGGGATAGGTGAACATGTGGTTCTGTGAACGTTAGCTTTGGCTGACAGAATATTTGGTGGGGCTACGGTCCCTCGGCGAGAGGCCGAGCAGAAGACGTTGGGGCTAAGGTCTCTCGTGTTGGGGATTAGAACGCGATTACTAATCCCACCCAAGATCAACCACAAACACACAATCGCAGAATAAACATGAAGAAGATAGAAAGAGAGACAATCACACACAAAACACAAGGTTTACGTGGTTCGGCAAGTTATGTCTACGTTCACGGGATCACACACTTTTACTATTGATTGAAGGTTACAAGAGGGAAGAGAGTTCTGGGAGAGAATTACAGAAGAACGAGCTAAAACATAAACACAACGCCTTGCAGCTGCTGCAACCCTAGCAACATATGTATACTATCCCGCACAGACCGATCAATCGGTCTAAAAGATGGATCGATCGGTCAAATACCACTCTCGGTTCCTAGCTCTGCAGACATGACCGATCGATCGGTCTAAACCACCGATCGATTGGTCTAACCCAAACATGGGTTTTTCTTCACATTCTCAACAATTCTCCCACTTGAAGTAAAACCATTCCAAGTCTTGAGAAATCCCAACATCCTCACTAACACCTTGAAACAACCAAACAAATACTCAAACCTGTGTGACCCAACCTCTTGTCTTCTGTCCCTGAAGACCTGCCGAAGCCGAGCACAGCTTCAGTTTGTCAATGTTAAAACCTTTTGTCAACATATCAGCTGGATTCTTCGCCCCGCTAATCTTCTTAAGATTCAACCGACTGCTGTCTAGTAATGAGCGAATGAATTGATACCGCAGCTGTATGTGCTTCGTCCTGGAGTGGAATGCTGGGTTTTTTGCGAGAAAGATAGCACTCTGACTATCACTGTAGAGCATCCCTCTGTCAACTTTCTTACCAAACTCATCCAAGTGACCTTGTAACCAAACCATCTCCTTTCCAGCCTCTGTCACTGCAACATATTCTGTCTCTGTCGTAGAAAGTGCCACAATCTTCTGCAGCTTTGAAGCCCAGCTCACTGCTGTACCCCCCAAAGTGTAGACAAACCCAATGGTGCTCTTTCTATTGTCAACATCGCCTGCTAAGTCTGTATTTACATAGCCATGCAGCTTCAATCATGTCCTCGTGAAGCACAAGGACGTCTCTGTAGTCCCCTTCAAGTATCTCAGAATCTATTTGACAACATCCCAATGCTCATTCCCTGGATTGCTCATGTTTTTGCTGACTACTCCCACTGCATGTGCGATATCTGGTCTTGTACAGATCATAGCATACATCAGGCTACCAATAGCCTTGCTCATGTGCTCCTGCTCCTGCTCTGTCCTTGGAGACTAATCCTTAGTTAGCCTGAAATGGCTAGTTAAAGGTGTACTGACAGGTTTTGCACCATCCATGTTGAACCTGCTCAGCACCTTCTTCACATATTCTGCCTGTGATAGTCTTATGGTTCCTGCGGCTCTATCTCTGACTATCCTCATTCTAAGGATTTGCTTGGCAGCTCCCAAATCATTCATGGAAAATTGTTTTGATAACTGCTTTTTCAGCTTGTTGATCTCCTCAATGCACGGCCCGGCAACGAGCATATCATCTACGTACAACAGCAGAATGATATACGAGATGTTAAAACTTTTGACATAACAGTAATGATCCGCCTCTAGCCTGGTAAACCCGGTACTCTGTATGGAGCATCAAACTTCCTGTACCACTGCCTTGGAGCTTGTTTAAGACCATACAAGCTCTTCTTCAATTTGCGGACCATGTCTTCCTTGCCTTTCACTGCAAATCCCTCAGGCTGACGCATGTATATGTCTTCTTCTAGCTCACCGTGAAGGAGCGCAGTCTTGACGTCCAACTGCTGCACAAACAGATTCTCTACAGCTGCAATTTCCAGCACTGTTCTGATAGTTGTCAACTTCACAACCGAGGAGAAGATTTCAGTGAAGTCAAGTCCTTGCTTATGCTGAAATTCCTTGACAACTAACATTGTCTTGTAGCGCCTGCTACCGTCATGTTCTTCCTTCACTCTGTAGACCCATTTGTTGTGCAAAATCTTCTTTCCAGCTAGTAATCTAGTCAGCTACCATGTCTGGTTTGTAAGTAGGGAATCCATCTCATCTTTCATTGCTGACTCTCACTTCATTGAACTCTCGGCCTGTAAGGTTTCTGCATAAATTTTTGGCTCACAACTGTCAATGAGCAGAATATAGAACATGGATGGTGAAAACCGCTGTGGCGGTCTGGTGCTCCTAGAAGACCTCCTGACTACAGTTACTGGCATACTGTGTTCCACCTGTAGACTCAAGTTCTCTTTGTCTTCCTCATTCCCGTTCTGTTTGGCTCCCTCAGAAATTTCACCCAGGGCAATGAACTCGGATTTCTTCGTCTTTGGCAACAGACTGTCTGTCTCAGCCTTTGACTTATCTTTGCACAACATCTGTTCATTGAACACCATATTCCTGCTTCTGATAATCTTTCGGTTCTTGTCATCTTAAAATTGATAGCCAAACTCGTCATCACCATATCCAATAAAATAACAGACTTTAAACTTCGGTTGCAATTTATTTCTAGCATCAGAATCAACATGAACATATGACGTGCAACCAAAGACTTTCAGAAAAGATAAGTTTACCTCCTTTTTGCTCTAAACCTCCTTTGGAATTTTGAATTCCAACGGTACTGACGACCCCCGATTCAGAAGGTAGGCTGCTGTGTTCACTGCATCAGCCCAAAAGCAATCGGGTAACCCAGAATGCAGTCTCATGCTTATGGCTCTCTCATTCAGTGTCCAGTTCATCCGCTCAGCCACACCATTCTGCTATGGCGTTCCTGAATTGATCTTCTCTCACCTGATTCCACTAGCTGCACAAAAATCTCTGAATCTCCCGTCTGTGTATTCACCTCAATTGTTCGACCTTAGACACTTCAGCTTCAATCCGGTCTCAGTATCAACTAGTGCCTTTCACCTTTTAAAAGTATCAAACACATCAGACTTGTGCTTAAAGAATGCTCCTGAATCCAACACCCAAGAATCAATAGGGCTATCAACCGATATGAGGAAGGCATCCTGGACGTTCTCTGTAACAGCATTGGCTGACTCACCGTCAGCCTTCTTCTTCTACTCCCTATAATTCTTCTTGATATGGCCAGTCTTACCACACCCCCAGCATTCAGTCTGCCGTCCCGACCTGGACTTGCTTTTGACTCTTCTGGATTTAGACTTGCCTCTGTTCTGATTCCTGTCATTACCACTATCCCGTGGTTCAACATTTAATGTCGTACCGACATTCGACCCCGAATTGGATACCTCACCCGAATCCCTTTTACGAACCTCTTCTCTCAATATCAGATCCCTGACATCATCGTACTTCAGTTTGTTCTTACCGGCAGAGTTACTCACCGCCATCCTCATAGCCTCATAACTGTTTGGCAGTGAGGCAAACACAATCAAGCCCTAACTTCGTCATCAAAACTGATATCCACTTAAGATAGTTGATTCGTGATAGTATTAAATTCGTTTAAGTGTTGTGCAACGAGTGTACCCTCAGTCACCTTTAGGTTAAAGAGCTTCTTCATGAGGTGTATCTTATTGATCGCTGACGGCGTCTCATACATACTTGACAGTGCCGCCATCATATCTGTCGTAGTCTTCTCTTTGATTACGTTGTGCGCCATCGACTGGGACAACACTATTCTGATGAGTCCCAGCACCTGTCTGTCAAGCAACGCCCAATCCCCATCCTTCATGCCCTTTGGTTTGGATCCCAAGAGCGGCAAGTGTAGCTTCTTCCCATACAGATAGTCTTCTATTTGCATCCTCTAATAACCGAAGTCCGTACCATTGAACTTCTCGATTCATGTCGATCTGCCTTCTTCTGCCATGTGTGTTCGTCGACCTCCTAACCCAGAGCTCTGATACCAGTTGTTGGGGATTAGAACGCGATTATTAATCCCGCCCAAGATCAACCACAAACACACAATCGCAGAATAAACACGAAGAAGAGAGAAATTGAGACAATCACACACAAAACAGAAGGTTTACGTGGTTTGACAAGTTGTGCCTACGTCCACGGGATCACACACTTTTACTATTGATTGAAGGTTACAAGAGGGAAGAGAGTTTTGTGAGAGAATTACAAAAGAATGAGTTAAAACATAAACACAATGCCTTACGGCGGCTGCTGCAACCTTAGCAGCATATATATACTGTCCCGCACAGATCGGTTGATCGGTCTAAAAGACAGATCGATCAGTCAAACACCACTCTCGGTTCCAAGCTCTGCAGACATGATCGATCGATCGGTCTAAACCACCGATCGATCGGTCTAACTCAAACCTAAGTTTTTCTTCACATTCTCAACACCTCGACCATAGGCCGAGCAGATTACGTTGGGGCCACGATCCCTCGGTAAGAGGCCGAGAAGAAGCGTTGGGGCTACGGCCACTCGGTGTGAGGCCAAGAAGAGGTATTTGGTGGGGCTACGGACCCTTGGCGTGAGGTTGTGAAGAAGCATTGACGGGGCTGCGGTCCGTCGGGTTCAGCCCGAGAAGTTACATGGATTGCATGAACTGCATTATGGGATGGATAGACCAATTTTTCAATTGCTTTTTAGACTCGTGTGAATCGCGATCTAAAAATCGTTTTCAAATTGTTTTCAAGGCTTCTATAAGTGAGTCAAAAGATGGCTTGTATCTTCGCTTTCGCATTGCTTGTGAAAATTGTTTTAAAGGCTTGAAAGAGAGTCTAAAATTATACCTCGTTTTCCTAGCATGTGTATCTTATATTGCATGTGTTGTTTAGTATTTGCTGAGCTTTGGCTCGCGGTGTGGGATTTAAAATATTTTTCAAGTACCGGTCACGTAGGTTGATCCGGGGTTGCTGGAGAAGTGAAAGTGCTATAATCTTCCTTTTTGCTAGTTTTAAACATGTATGCTGTAACATGTTTTTTGGTGTTTGAACAGTGTAATATAAGCCTTTTAACGGTTATTATAATGCATGTATATTTTATATTGTGAGTGTATTCTCGGGTTGGGTGTTATGTTTGGTTGCTTGTGGGTATTTCACGTGACCTGAAGTTTGGGGCGCGATAGCCTGAGCCAAGAGGGACAACCAATTGTGGCAACATGAGTGGGACGAAAGCGGATCCCACCTCATGGCAGAGGTGTTGGAGGTCCGAGTTGAGCTTTTAGCCTTAGGCTACAAACAAGGTCAGGAGAGGGCTAAGGTTCCAGCTAACTCCATTCTATGTTCCCAGATTCCTCCTCCCCCTGGTGCTGAGCTGATTGCTCTGCATGCCCAACCAATGGGTACTAATCTAAAGGCCACACCTTCGCTTCTAGTGCTAAGGCCAGCAAATTTCCAAGATACCGCATCCAGTCGCTGAGTTGCCCCCTTCGCCAGCAAAGAGGTTGTTGAAATTCCTGATGAAGGCCAAGAGGAGTAGGCCGAAGAAGAGGGTAGGGCTGAGGTTGTCGATAACGCACAGGGCTGAGAGCTCTGCCCCAATCCGCCCCCTCCTCTCTCTCTCTCTCTCTTTTATATTTATGGTGCTCGCCCATTTTTCGATGTAAGGCTGGGCTTCTATAGTTGTAATGGCTTTTGAACTCTTACTAGTAATGCAATGGCTTTTGAACTCTTATGAGAATCGTATAAGCCTTCTTTTTGCTGGTGTTGTTGTGTTTTTGTGTACTCGAAATTGTTTTTACTTGAAATCCTTCTTCTTGGGGTTGTTAAAAACAGTGGGGGTTAGAACTCTAGAGAGAGTTTTCTATCGTCAAGGTCGAGCCGACCACCTCTGAGGTGTTGTTAGAAACTCTAGAGAGGATTTTCTATCCTTAAGGCCGAGCTGGCCGCCTTCAAGGTGTTGTTAGAAATTCTGGGAGTTAGAACTCTATAGAGGATTTTCTATCCTTAAGGCCAAGCTGGCCGCCTTCGAGGGGTTATTAGAAACCCTAGAGAGGATTTTCTATCCTCAACACCGAGCTGGTCGCCTTCGAGGGGTTATTAGAAACCAAACCCTGGAGAGGATTTTCTATACTCAACACCGAGCTGGCCGCCTTCGAGGGGTTGTTAGAAACCATGGAAGTCAGAACTCCATAGAGGATTTTCTATCCTCAAGGCCGAGCTGGCCGCCTTCGAGGGGTTGTTAGAAACCCTGGGATAAAGAGAACTAAGCATGGGCTTTAATCTTCATTAGAACCTTCATTCATTGATATTGAAAAGCTTGGGAAATACAATGTATTTAGTGATAAATAAATCCTTAGGTTGGCCGAGTTCCATGGCCTAGGGATATCATTTTCATCTGCATCCTCCAGGTAGTAGGCTCCGGGTCCTGCTATTGTCTTGACTTTATATGGTCTTTTCCAGTTCGGCCTCGACTTTCCTTCCCCCGATACTCTTGTGTTGCCCATGACTTTCCTCAAGACTAAATCTCCTGGGTTGAACTCCTTAGGTTTAACCTTTCTGTTATAATCTCGACTCATTTCTTGTTGATACGACTTGATCCTGAGCAGTGCTTCTTCCCTTCATTCCTCTATTAGGTCTAAATCTTTAGCCAAAAGTTACCCATTTTGCCCAAGATCAAATTCGTCGGTTCTCATGGTAAGGAGGCCGATCTCGAGCGGAATGACTGCCTCGGTGCCATAAGCCATGGAATAAGGAGTTTTCCTAGTAGATTGACGCGGTGTGGTTTGGTAACCCCATAGGACGTGCGGGAGCTCGTCAACCCATCTTCCCTTCGCCTTTTCAAGTCTTTTCTTGATACCGCCCAAGATGGTTTGTTCGAGGCCTCTGCCTGATCGTTGCACTGGGGGTACGCCGGGGTAGAGTTATAAAGCTCTATTTTTAGTTTGGCACGAAACTTTTGGAATGCACTGCCGTGGAACTGAGTGTCGTTATCCGAGATGAGAGAGCGAGTGATGCTAAACCTTGTTATAATGCTTTTCCAAACGAATTTTTTCATGTCAGATTCCCTAATGTTGGCAAGCGGTTCGGCTTTGATCCATTTGGTGTAGTAGTTCGTGGCCGCTATGAGGAACTTTTTATTTTCGACCACCTTGAGGAATGGTCCAATGATGTCCAGTCCCCATTGTGCGAATGTGCCAGGGGCTGCTTAAGGAGTTTAATTTCCCTGTTGGGTATTGGATGAAAGGGAAGAAGGGCTGGCATTTCTCGCATTTTCGTACATACTATTGAGCATCTTTTTGCATATTCGGTCACCAGTATCCTTGCGAAATTGCTCAGTGAGAGAGGGACCAACCCCCTGTGTGGCTGCCATATATCCCATCGTAGATCTCATAAAACAAGTCCCCCACCATGCTGGGATGCACACATAAAAGGTACGGTTCGATGTACGAACGACGGTATAACTTGTCAGTTTGAGAAAGCAAAAAATGGGCCGATTTCAACCTTATCTTGTGCACTTTCCTCTTCTCCTTTGGCAGAGTGTCGCCTTTCAAAAACAAGATTATGGGATCCATCCAGGATGGAGCTAGCTCGGCTGGGAATACTTCTTTCTGCTCGGCCTGCACGATGTCGTCTATGCTTAGTCTTGAGAGGAGTTGTACCATTACCATCATCTCTAGGTCTGCAGCCATGGCCGGGGTAAGACTAGCCAACGTGTTCGAGTAGCTATTGTTAGCTCGACCTATCCGCACAATTTTGATCGTTGGAAATCTCTTCAGGGCCTCCGTAGCTTTTCTAAGATATTTGATCGCCTGGTTGTCCTGCGCCTCGTACACCCCTTTCAGTTGGTTGACAACCAGTTGGGAGTCATTGAACACCTCTAGGTTTGTAATGCCAAGTTTTGACACCGCTTTGAGACCTGCCAGTAATGCCTCGTACTCAGCCTCGTTAGTCGAGGCGTTGAAGCCAAGTCTCAAAGCTTGTTCTAACACTAACCCATCCGAGGATGTAGGGATTGTCCCCGCTCTGAAGCCTTTACTGTTGTATGCTCCGTCTACGTGCGACTTTCAATGCCCTTCTAAGCTCGGTAAAATGGAGAGATCGTTCACTTTATCTTCTTAAGTTCCTAGGTCATTCCAAGAGAACTCAGCCACGAAGTCAGCTAGCACCTGGGCCTTGGTAGCCGTTCTGGGTTTAAAACTGATGTCATGCTCTCCTAGTTTGATAGCCCATTTGGTCATTCTTCCTATTAGATATTCTTTCGAGAGAACGACCTTCAATGGATACTTGGTGAACACTATAATAACATGCGCCTGGAAATAGTGTTGTAGTTTTTGGGCCACGATAACTGAAGCTTAAGCTAGCTTTTCCAACAGCTGGTACCTTGTCTCTGATCCGGTCAGGGTATGACCGACATAGTAAATTGACATCTATTGCTCAGCCTCTTCTCTGGCGAGCATCGCGTTAACGGCATGCGAAGAGATCGCCTGATAAAGATACAACACCTCTCCCTCTTTAGGGGTAGAGAGCTGTGGCAAGGAGGTATGTTTTCAAGGCCTGAAGTGCCTGGTCACAATCCTTGTTCTACCTGAATCTTTCTCCCTTTTTTAGTGTAAAAAAGAACTGTCTGCACTTGTTAGGAGCTTGGCTTATGAATCTATTCAAGGTTGCAGTCATTCCCATCAGTCTTTGTACTTCTTTGACAATGCTCAGAGTTCGGACTTCTAGTATGGCCTTGATTTGGTCCAAACTTGCTTTGATCCCCCGGTTAGTGACTAGGAAAATAAGGAATTTTTTCGAACAGACTCCGAATGTGCACTTGGCTGCGTTGAAGCGGAGGCAATGGATCTTGAGAATATCAAAAATCCCCTGCAGGTCGGCTGTATGATCTTCCTTCCTCTTAGAATTTACCACAATATCATCTATGTAGGCTTCCATCGTCTTCCCGAGGACTCAACTGAACATCTTCGTGACCATCCTCCAGAAGGTTGTCCTGGCATTCTTGAGATCGAACGACATAACTTTGTAGCAATAGGTACCTCGCGAGGTAACGAACGACGTTTTTTCTTGATCTTGGCCAAACATGGCCATCAGGTGATAACCCCGATATGCATCTAGAAAATTCATGCGCTGATGTCCCGCCGTCGAATCTACGAGTTGGTCTATTTTTCGGAGGAAAAAACTGTCCTTCGGACAGGCTTTATTTAGATTCATGAAATGCACGCATACCCTTAACTTCCCGCTCTTTCGTCTTTACCACTACCGTATGGGATAGTCACTCTGGATGTTTGAATGCAAGGTTGGCGTTCAGCTTCTGAAAGATGTACGTGGGATCGACCCCTGGCATTTCATACGGGGTCCAAGCAAACACCTCCACGTTCCGTTGCAACAGTTGAAGCATTTCTCCTTTTTCCTGCTTTGTCATGCTCGAGCCGAGCACAAAAAAATCTTTCTGCATCGCTAGGACCTATCATTACTAAGTCGAGCCATTCCATGGCTTTGTCCTTCGCATCTCCTCCGACGTCTTCCAAGACGGGGCGGTTGATTACTTTCACCTCTTCAGCCCGTGGTTCGGCTTTGAGTGACGCCACGAAGCAGTGTTTGGAAGTGGCTTGATCCCCGTAAATAACTTCTACTCCTTCGGTGCTGGAAAATTTCAGCATTTGGTGAAACGTAGAGGGAACTGCCTTTAGCTCGTGTAACCAAACTCCCCCATGATGGCGTTGTAGGCCGAAGGCACGTTGACCACCAAGAAGTTGACTTTAACCTTGGCTGTTCCAGTCCTTACTGGAATGGTGACCTTTCCCAAAGGCCAAATCGACTGCAAGTTAAATCCAACGAGCGGGTAGAAAATGGCGTTAGATCTCGATCATTGAGGCCGAGTTTTTTGAAAAGGTCGTAGTGCATGATTTCGATGAAGCTTTCCTAATCAATCAACACCCGTTTAACTTCGAAATTCAATATGATGAGGGATATCACTAAGGCATCACTGTGTGGGTGGTGTACTCGCTCAGAGTCTTCCTCAAAGAATGAAATTTGGCATCCGCGTGCTTTCGACCTCGGCCTTTTCCCTTGCGCCGGCTGCACCTTCGTTACCTTGGCAATGTGTCCAATCTTCCTCACCTACCTCCGAATAGTCTCTCTAGGTTCTGCCCCTATTGTTCCGTGAATCATGTTGATAATGTTATGGTGCGCCGGTCTAACCGGTGACTCAATTCTCCTGTCGGTGGGGGATCTCTGCCTCTCTGTTCCTCTTCTATGAACTCTTTCAGGTGCTTCTGCTGCACGAGGTCCTCTAGATGCCTTTTGAAGGCGCGACAATCTTCCATTCTGTGGCTTCTCACCATATGGTAGGAGCACCTTCACCTGATTCCTCTTTCTATTGTCGATTGAATTACCGAGTCCGACAATCTAGGGGGGCCATTGAAAATACGACCTCTCCTTAATCTGGGGTAAGATTTTGTGGATGGGTTCTTTAAATATCACATTTACGACCCCCCTTTCTCGGAGGTTGGCGCCCAACCTAATCGTCGTGCTTGGCTGCTCGGTAATTGTTCTCTTTCATGCGCAGCCAGGACTTTGTCTCCTTGCCTTTGTTGGGTTGTGTCTTCTCGGCCTCTCGGGGCTTGGCCTCTGCTCCTTCGACCTTACTTCAGGATCACCTCTCCCCACATCTTCTTCTACACGTATATACTGTTCCACCCGACTCATTAGTGTCGAGATATCTTGTGGCGGCTTTTTAGTAAGGGAGACTCTGAACTTTTCCCCTGGCTGAAGCCCATGCTTGAAGTAGGCTATGGCTAGCTCCTCGTTTCAGTTCTCTATGTCATTATATACTTTCTAGTATTTCCTCGTGTAATCTTTTAGGGATTCCTTCTTCCCACGTCGTAATGCCATGAATGAGTCGATCTCTTTAGGGATTTTGGTGTTGGTGACGAAGCGAGCTACAAATTCCTTTGCTAGATCCCTCCATCTTGCTATTGATCGAGGTGGTAGACAGTCAAACCATCTCAGCCCGGCCTCGCCCAAGTTGGATGGAAATACTTTGCATATGAGGGTATCGTTTTCGCTCCACATCGTCATCATGTGCCTGTAATGGCTGATGTGCGTGTTCGGGTCGGAACGCCTATCATATGACTTGAACCTCGACAACGGGAAACTTCTGGGGGGGTCAACTTTATCTATGTACTCGACAAATGATGTGATAGTCGCTCCCTCCCAGACGTTGCTTGGCTCGATCGTGGTGTAACTTGCTGATTGCGATTCTTCGTTCCTCCGTAGCGGATCTTTGTTTTGCCTGGGCCTCTTCAGAGTGCGGCTGCTTCTCTCCGTGTTGGAATCCCCCCTTTGCTTGGTGAATTCCTTCAGAATCTGTCCCAGCTCCGGGTTGTCATCGTCTCCTTTTTTACCTTACGGCCTTGGTGACCTAGGCTCCTCGGTGCGGTAACTCCCCATTTTGGCCATGAGGGTCCTGATCTTAGTTCCTCAAGGAAGAACGAAACCTCAAGATTTCTTGCCCCATTGCATGGAGCGTCGACTCTTTTGTGAGGTCATGTTCAAGGGTTCTAGCTGTCTCATGAGTAGGCTTCTTCTCCTCCCTCCTTTGCGCTCCGCGACTTTCTATGGAACCTGGCGAAGCACGTTCATCAAGAATGGTGGGTACCTTCAAAGGTGTTGCCATTGGCGATTTTCAGTCTGTCAAATGGATTTCAAGGAGCGCCGACTCTTTTGTGAGGTCATGTTCAAGGGTTTTAGCTGTCTCATGAGCAGGCTTCTTCTCCTTCCTCCTTTGCGCTCCGCGCCTTTCTATGGAACCTGGCGAAGCACGTTCATCAAGAATGGTGGGTACCTTCGAAGGTGTCACCAATGGCAATTTTCAGTCTGTCAACTAGATTTTCCATAGACGACGCCAAATATATGGGGGTGCCCCGTAAATTATATTTATTGATGGATTGAATATAGTCTGACCCAGCCAACCAACGATCCGAGCACCTACACAATGAGTAAACGTGAGTTAGCCGGCGGCGATTCGCCGGAAGCCAATTCGATGATCAAATCAGATCGTATTTATGAGGATGAAATATGTTATAAAGATAATTTTACAGTGTTTTTTCTAGGAATATCGTCTTGTGCTTACCTTTTATTTTCTAAATCCTTCTCTTTTATAGAGGGGAAACTTCTTCTCTCTCTTCAATTCTCACGATGACTTTTTGTCATTCGCCCCCCCTGTGAAGTAGCTCTGTCAGTTCTGTACGGGCTAATGGTGCTTGTAGGATTGATAGGGCCAACTCAGTCTTTTGGTCATAAATGCTATTACCTCAGCTTGTACCCCGAGCCAAACTGATTATATGATTTTGGCCATCTCGGCCATATCATACTCGACGACGAATCCCCCATGTCCAATCACATTTAATAATGTACGACACAGGTCTGGCTGCATTAAATACTGTACGATATCGGTCAAATGTAATTTAATGCGCTTAGACCACAGTGATACCGGCTAATCGTTGCAGCAGCTCGACGATTCTATGATAGCCCGATCGACTTCGAATAAAGTGATGGGGGTTGAGCTCTCACAAAACTCTTGTTTTATTTTTGGTCTGACTTGTCCTTGGATTTGATGGGTTAGGACGAATTTGATTTGTCGCTCTTCAGCCTAGTACTATAAAAGTAACTTATAATTTAACTTATAATTTTTTA
Source organism: Heliamphora exappendiculata (assembly GCA_034768845.1). Taxonomy (NCBI): domain Eukaryota; kingdom Viridiplantae; phylum Streptophyta; class Magnoliopsida; order Ericales; family Sarraceniaceae; genus Heliamphora; species Heliamphora exappendiculata. The sequence continues at coordinate 4,223,000 of JAOTRH010000024.1, read as the reverse complement.
TAGATTAAAAGTAACCTATAAAAAAGAAATTATTCCCATCAACGAACTTGAAAAAAAAAATCAAAATTTGAAGAAAGGTTAAAAATGTTGAAAATGTTAAATTGTGTGGAACCTAACAAGTACTGTACACCGAGTCATACAACCGCAAATCCAACATTGAAGTGAGCTGGTGAGAGGTTGCAGGGGCAGTGTTCCCTTGCTTGAAATTGGGATTCTGGGCTGTTCCCCCGAATCAAATTATTTTTAGGTACTTCTGATATTTTTTTATAGATATAACTCTAGTTTTATATATATATTAGTAATCCACCGGGATAAAAACTTAGCCCATTTATAGTAAAAAAATAAAATATTTTTTAAAATATTTGTGGGCACATTCACTATACTAATATACATAAGATAATGTGCCGAAGAAAAAAGAAAAAATATGTTTATAAAATATATTTAATATCCATAGAGTAATTAGTTGTATGAATATTTTTATTTATAAGATAATGTAACAAGTTGTTCATATACAACACAAAGATTTACTAACAAAATAAGTGCAAAAAATTTTATATGTTGGATTGGCAAAAAGAATATTATAGTCATAATATTACGATATGAATTTAAATGTGTGTTATTTTTTAGTAGCACAAAAAGAGCTTTCAATTTTGAATAATTTTTTATTTTTTATTTTTTAATTCTGAGACGGAAAGATTTAGATTTTTTGTTCACGCTATGAACTTGTTGGAATAGAATTTGTTGTGCAATTGAGTGGAAAGAAACTGTCAAATACACAGTGAGGAAGAATTTGTAGCAATAGAACCAATGTTAAATTGGATAATTGAATTTGCACGAACTATATATACTCGTGATTTTAACTAGATAACATGATTTTTAATTTGTACTATTGGGTATGTTTATTTTGTAATTTGTCCATATTTTAAAAATATTGAATAAAAAAATATATTAGAAAATATGTAACTGAATATGAATTTAAAGTAAATTAAAAGTTATTATATCTGATATAAATTTCATCAAAAATATCGTTACTTTAATTGAACCACTGTCATTACAAAACTTGATTTGCAACCTGACTTTGAGGGTGTTTGGCAAAAGCTACTGCTAGTAGTTTATAGATTGTAACTTGTAGTAGAAATTGCGAGTGTTTGATAAAGATTGTAAATTGTAGTTAAAATAAAAGAAAAAATAATTATAATTTTTAACAGAAGTTCTGAGTGTTTGGAATAAATTGTATCGTATAACTAAATGTAGTAGCAGGATACTAAAAGCTTTGCCAACCACTCCTATATAAAATTGTAATGTCATAATATTAATAATGATGCTGAGAGAAATTAATCATTTAAAAAAATTATAGAAGAATATAATTTGTTGAGATAAAATTAATAAAAAAATACATGTTTGTTCAGTGATATTATTATAGTACCATGGTTGTGCTTTAACTTTTTTATCATTATAGTAATAGTACATTTATGCAGTTAGTTCTATGTAATTATAAATTTAATATGGTGTTAAATTTATATAATACAAGCCAGAACAAAAAGAAATCCTAGATTAAATCTAAAAAATCTTAAAAAATTTGATAATTCTAAACTATTAAAATATTATTATTGAAACAAAGAGTATTATTTGAATTAAGAGCGCACTACATCATTGCAAGTGGTAAAAAAAATACACTTTGGTCATTTATTTAGTGTTCTATAATTATTGTTATTAAAAAAAAAAATATTTTTATAAAAATTATATGGGGAAAATATTTAGATTTTAAATATAAATTGGAACTAATTTATATAAATTTAAGATAAAAATTAGTAATTAGTTATTGATATTCGATTAATTTAATATTTTGGATAGATAATATTCTAAACGAGTTCTATATATAAATGAATAATACGATTATATAAATAACCATGAGATGTATCTATAATAGTTATATATTAAACTTAACTTATTCAGCGCCCTTGCTTGGCAAAAGCGCCACGCCCCAGAGGGTGATTTTCTTCGGTAGCTTTTTCTGATTTCTTCTTCCCTTTTGATTCCTCCATTTGTTCGGCTTCTTCAATGGATTGCTGATCCTCTGTTACTTCGGGCGTTGGTTTCTCCTCTGATTTGTTTGATTCTTCTGATGATTTCGGGTAATTTCATTTGAAGTTTGTCTTCTTCTATGATTTTGCATTTAGAAATATTTTTTCTTCTCTTATTTTATTTTTGCGCCAAATAACTGGTCAAAACGAACACCAATTGATTTGCAGAAGTTGATTTTGCAGAGTGATAGAACTCTAGATTTGGCAAATTTGATTGATAGATTGTCTTCTGTTTGAATTCCTAATTTGTATTTGATGATTTTGCTTAGGTGGTTTGGTAATCCTCCAAACGGAGTAAAAAGTGTTTTCTAGTTTGTTTATTATTATTTATATTTATAGTTGATTGTTTGTCTTTTTTTAGCGTTGTTTTTTCTAACTTAACTTGAAAGAAAGGTTGCTTGTGAACTTATAATTGGTAAACATAAAAAATAGAGAGTGAGATCATTTTAACTGGATTTTTAACTTTTATTTTATTATTTTGCTTTTTTCATTTTTTGATTTAGTCTTACAAGAAAAATTCACAAGCTAAATTTTTTTTGGGCCAAGTAAGAGTGGTGAACTCATTGTTTCATAGTGATTTGATTCTTAGATATGACTTAAAGTATCATAGGATACTATTATAATTTTACAATGATCAAATCCAAAACAAGATATGCTTGATATTGATGTATAATCATAGTACATAATAAAATTTGTTGATCTTAATTCATTAAGACGTAAACTTGGTAGATGAAGAAAATTGTCTTTAATCTAATATAAGGGTCCAGATGCTGATTCATTTGCATTTTGATCTATGACTTTGCCACCATTCTCAACAGAATGAAAAAATTCTGTTCGAAGTTGTGCGTAAAGAGTTTTAAGCCTTGAAGAAAGAAGTCCGTTACGGATCTCATTGGTGGAATGAGATAATATCCATAAATGGTCTCGATCAAGAAGAGAAAAAATATAAAACAAAATTGTCTTGTGCTTTTTATTAAATAGCCTTTGAGCCTTTTTCGGTTAGTTTGAGGTTTTAAGTCAGTTAATTGTCTTTTAATTTAAAGTCTAAAAAATGAGCCTACGAAATTTAATCTTTAATGGCCCATATGAAGTTTCTTTCGATGATCCAAATCATTTTTCTTGAAAAGCATATTAAGAAGATTTTCCAAGTCAAAAAATTGATTGATTAGGTATCTATATCTATAGTATTTTGTAAGATTTATTTCATGTTATATGTGATTTTAAGAATAGATTATGTATTTTATTTAAGGTAAGAATGTTTAAATAATTAGTTATTGATATTCGATCAATTTAAATTTTGTATGGGTAATCTTCTGAACAAGTTTTATAAAATAAATGATACAATTAATAAACCTGAGGTATATCTATTACTATTATATATTAAGTTATTATTCATTATTATTGTAGTGAATAATATAATTTTTCCATTCATATCAGCAAACACAAATCAAAATTAATGGGTAGAAACGTAATTTTAAGAGGGATGAAACTTTGAAGAGCAACCGGCTCTTTATATATATGGATAGATACTTAGTTGAACTGCTGCGTGCAAAGCACGCGAAGTTTTTTTTTTTTGCGTAAATATTTATATATTATATATATTCAATTGATAATGATGAAATAAGATTAATATTACAAAATAATATATAAAAAAGTCTAATATTTTATAATTTTACTTAAAAATACGTGATTGTAGATTTATTTCAAACTTGTAAAATTTTTAACAAAAGAACTAACGAAATAATTTAATGCAGAAGAATTAACAAAATTATTAATTTTGCGTATAAATAATAAATTGTCAATATAAGGTATAATTAATTATAGTAAAATTTGAATATGAACAAGTTTTTTCTTAAATTTCAAATAAATTAAATTTCTTAAATTTTTTAATATCATATAGCGATTAATGTGTATATATAATAGTGCTATACTTATGCTATGCACAAAAAAAATTATATATTTTTATAATAATAAATTATTTTATATGATGCTGATTTATTTATCAACAATTCACATAAAAGTTCATATCACTAGTTAATTCACATTTTAATTAAATATAATTTATGATATTTTATATTAATACTTCGACCAACTATATTTACAAATATTAAGTAATAAGAAACAAGATAAAAAGACTAAAAATCGTTTAGCAAAAAACATCCATTAACTATACAACAGAAAATATACATTAACTACACAGTATAAAATATCCATTTAATGTATAAGTTTAATTTTTATGAGTCCATTTTAAGTTCAGTGCAATGATCCAAATTATTTATTTTATAGAGCACATTGAAAATACGATTAATTTTTGTAAAAAAATATATTAATTATATATATAGATATAGTGAACTAATATATTTTATTTTAATGGCATGCATAGTTTTAAGGATAGATTATTTATTTTATTCAAGATAAATATATTTAAATGGTTTAGTTATTAATATATAATCATTTTAATTTTTGTGCATAGATTATCTCTTAAATGAGTTTTACAAAATGAACGATACAAATTATCAAAATAAACTTAAAGTGTATTTGTAACAATCACAAATTTTAATAGACAAAATTCTAAACGAATGAACAAAATGAAAAAATAAATTTAATTTTTATATGATCATCTTAAGCTCACCTCAATAGTATGGATCATTCAATTTATAGAGGATGTTGAGAAGATCATCCATATATGAAATTAAATTTATCGAATATCTATAGATGTAGTATTTTATAACCTTTATTTTAATGGCATATATAATTTTAAGAATAAGTTATTTATTTTATTTGTAATAAATATGTTCAATTAACTTAGCTATTCATACTCGATCAATCTCATTTTTTGTACAAATAATCTTTTTTACAAGTTCTATAACATCAACGGTACAATCATCAAAATAAATTTAAAATATATTTATAATAATTATACATTTCTTTAAATTTTGGTACTAAAATATCACGGTCGCAAATTTGGATTTTTCCACGAGGACGAAACGGTGATAAAACTGGGCTTTTTATATATATGGATAGAAATAATCTTTTTTACAAGTTCTATATCATGGTACAATTATTAAAATAAATTTAAAATATATTTACAATAATTATACATTTCTTTAAATTTTGGTACTAAAATGTCACGGCCATCCAAACCATGAGCAAATCAGCAAGGGCAAATTTGGATTTTCCACAAGGACGAAACGGTGATAAAACTGGGCTTTTATATGTATGGATAGATATAGTTTATACTACAACCGTACAAAAGCTGGTCGAAAATAATTACAAAAAAAAAAAAGGCTGGTTGAAATCTCTTTGTGCACTATTCTTTCAAGGTGTACATATCGGTGGTATTTATTATTGTTAAAATTATAAATTTTATTATAATTAAAATTAGGATAATTTTGCCCCTCATCTTGATTTATATAGTTATAAGAGAATTAATCTCATTCAATAAATCTTAGGAAATTTATTCATAATTTAATATATTATTTCTAAAATATCCATAACATTGTCTAAACACTATTTTTTTTTCAGCTCGCCACTGCTCTTATCCTCCGACACAGGCAACTCCTCTAGTGCCGGCAAAGTACTTCGTCGGCGTCGACTCCGATGCCATTTTTCTAATTCTCCGACGATCTCTCCTATTCTTCGGCACCGTTTTCCTCCTCCTTCTTCAGCGAAATTTATCAGTTTAATATTCTGAAAATTTATTAATTTTTCCGATGAAATTTATCAGTTTAACTGAAAAAATTATCACTTTAACAAAATTCTTCAAAGTATTTCTTAGTTTAACTAAAAAATTTATTATTTTAATAAAAATTTATCACTTTAACTTCTAATAAATTTATCACTTTAACAGAACTTCTCATAGTATTTCTCAGCTTAACCGAGAAATTTATCACTTTAACAAAAATTTATCAATTTGAATTGTTCATAGCATTTCTCAATTCTGGTGGTAATATTTAGAGTCAGTGAAATTTAACTAATAAACAAACGACGAAAAGGAGGATAAGCAGTTGCGACAACGAGATCTGAAGTCGGTAATTTAGATCTGGTGGTCGGCGTTGGTGAGGAGTGGCGGCGATGATGAGATTTGAGTCCGTAGTCCAAATTTAGAAGAAGGAGCAACGGCGATAGCGAGAAGCGGCAGCGGTAGCAAGAAGTGGAGGGTCCAGATCTGGTGGTCGACACTAACAAGAAAGAGGAGCAGCAGTGAGATCTGGAACAAATATAATGAGATGAGAAGTGGCAACGAAAGATGAGGAGGAGCAACAAATATAATGAGATGAGAAGTGGCAACGAAAGATGAGGAGGAGCAAAGGCAGTGGGATCCATTGAAGCAAATCGAATGAGTCGAAGGAGGAGCGCTAGCATCGTTGGTGGTTCATATCTAAATGCATGGAAAATGAGGAGGATTGGCAAAGGGGCGACGAAGGAGGACTGATGACAAGAAGGATGAGGAGAAGATGGCAAGGACGAGGAGGAGGCTGTGACTAGGGTTTGTTGCAAACAATAGAGAAAAGAAAAAAAAAGACTTTTAGAGGCAACGTGAGAAGAGATGCTTATTTGTCCTATAATAAACAAAATATTTAAATTTAGTAATAGGACTAATTCTTTTATCACTTTTAAAAATAAGACTAATTGTTAATTAATTCTTAAAAATATGTGATTATAATTTTAAATAAAAATTAGATATTTTCATTAAAATTATAAAATTTATATCATAAAATAATAAAATTTATATTTATTAATTTAAAATTAAAAGAAATATTAAGCAAAAAATTATAAACACAGTTATTTGAATTTTTAAATTCTTTGTTCAACTACAAATTAAAAATTATAATTTAAACACTAACAAAGATCTCCTTAGCTTTGATTACATTTGGCCCAATTTGGGTTAAATGTCAAAAATTTTGCTTATTTTTATCTTTTTAATTTTTTTAATTTTTAACTATTTTTTTATCTTTTTAAATTATCTTAATAAGATGAACCCAAAATATAAAAACTTAATCAAAAGATAAAAGAACACTAAAAACAAATATAAGTAATATAAAATTTGATTTATTAGCTTATTTTGACTTATTCTTATCTTTTCTGGATTTTTTTAAATTTTCATCAAAAAATTTTATTTTTCTAACTCGTATTAATGAGATGAGTCAAAAAGTATAAAAAATTAACTAAATAATAAAAAAAATTACTAAAAATAAAAATAAACAAATAAGCAATCATCCAAAAGGGAACCAAAATCAGACTTGAAGAACTAAACATTCCATATTAATATTGGTAATTTTTTTCTAAGAGACTCCAAATTAAGACATTATTGTGGAATCAGTATTACCATTAAAGTGTATGCTAGTTTCAATAACTCTTGTTATTTACAATTTTTCTTTCTACTAGGCCTGTACCTGTAGTAGGTATCTGGTTCTTTTTTAGCAGTACTACTCTCTTTGTGGTATTTGAAAAATCCCGTTTGGCATGTGTTTAATTTTTTAAATTTAGAATAATCTTGTGATTTTTACGAGTTTAAAATTTCACGTATACCGCCTCATGTGTAATTGTAATTATTTTATCTAATTTAAAAAAAATTCTACAAATAAATAAGATAAAAACTGCCTCTTAGTTTTTGTGTCATCTTATCTGAACATTTAAAAAAAAATTTTTTGATAATTTTCTTAATTTTTTAAGTTCCTTGTGACTAACACATCTAAAAGGTATGCCCATTTGGGCTAAATTGAAAATAGTTCAATAAAAAGAAAAAAATGATTCAAAAAGTTATCCCAAACAAGGGCTGAATATGGCCAATTTTTCCATGCTAAGAAAATCAGCAGTCTTTCTCCAAAGTGAGCTAAGAAGAAAGCGTTATCATCATTGGAAACAAACCACAGAACAAAATGATTAGATTAATATTGTTCCAAGATTTACAACATAACTGAGGGTATTGAAATCTGCATACTTCAAGATGATACATTTAAGATCAACAAAAACCATATGGACAGCTGCTTTTTGTTCAAATCTCTTGCAAGATGCAAATGGACCAAAAACTATCTAGCCATCCATCCATTCCAAAAATGAATTGAAGATTGGCGTAGGTTAACTAAACAGTAACCAAGCCACCCACCATGAAGCTCATTTTAGTTTTACTATGACAGTTTACTGAAGAAAAAAAATAGCAGCACTTTTGTCCACGGTTAATAGGATGAAGATGTTTCCACCATGGTTAGTCAACCAACTTGCTTCCACCCCAAGCAAGAAAACTTTCTTGCGATCCAAACTCCTATCAAAGAACATTAAAAGTTCATCAATCAAGGAAACGCAAAAGCAATATAAGTAAACCGGTAAGTTCAAAGTAAAGACTGCCTTTCAAAAATACAAAAAAGATAAAAATCTTAGAAAACTGTCCCAAAAAGTGTGGGATCACACACCCAAGTGAATCTGATCCATCCATCTTCAAATTTTGGGACAGTTTCTAGGACGGGTGTGTATGTAGTATGTTGTTCAAAAAATACCGAACTAAAGAAACTAACATAGCAGAAGATTACAGAACGTACAAGCTGGCTCAGCCGAAAATCAGGAGGTGTATCAAGTTCGATGTTTGCCGGGTCAAAGACCAAGTTTTGGCACTCCTCTAAATCCTTCTTTAAATTCTCAGGTCCCAAGTGAGCATAATCAGAAAGGCGAGGCTTGCGGTTCAATTCTCCACTTTCGATCCTGTCTCTATTTGGGGACTGGCTCTGGAGAAGCTCGTCACACAAAGACAGACCTTCCACAAGTTGTTGTGAATCTAACAGATACTGTGACTCACTGTCCCACCATTTTGGGTCTTCCTCAGTCTGATTATCCTTATTATCTGCCACTTGATCGGGGTGATTTTCTGCCACCAGGGACTCTTGATAATTGGATTTTTCATATGGAACTTGCTCCTTGTCTTCAATATGCCCCATCTCATGATGCTTAACAGATGAAAAGGGGACAAAACATAGGTTTTAGTTTCCATTTCTGCTTGGGGCTGAAGTAAATTGCAATGAGACTTTTTATTTCCATTTGAGATTCTCTAAGTTAATCAGTGGTTGCCACATCAAAATTCTCGAGAACACCTTGAACAATTATTGCCTGTCACAAGGGTCATAGTTACGTGGTGCCACAAGCCCCTTGGGAGCTATACGATTATGTGGAGTTTACACATAAAATCAGGGGAGCCACAAGATCATGTAGGTTTGTGGAGCGTGGTCATGGGAGTTGAGGCCAGCCAATAATTTTTCACATACCATTGCACTACAGTGTGATAGCTAAACAATCCTAAACTACAGTTCGATGCCATCTGTTGCTAATTGTGCAGCTTCGAAATTGTTTTTTTTTTTTTAAATATCTAGATTTATATTTTCAACAAAAAATCACACACAAAAAAAAAAAAAAGAACTGTCAAAATGGCAGTGAAAATTTCGTTTAACCTGAGGAGAGGGATCTGTGCAAGGAATAGTGGACTCTTGTCCTGGATCAAAACCAGAGGATCGTCTTTCGGCACGAGGTGGTTCAGGAGTCACAGATTTTGGAGTGACAGGATCTGCTTTTGCAATCATGACATCAACTCCATCAGGCAAATCTTGTTCAAATTTGTCGGTCTCCTTGACTAGTTGCTGCTGATAAAACACCTTCGAGATAACGTACTCCCCCTCCTTTTCTTCTTCTCCAGTGCCGAGGTGATACTGGTGCATCACCCAGTTGGTTTTATCTGCTTTCCCGCCCCTGATTGGGCTAACGTAAAGAACCAGAATCTTCTTAAACCCTTGTTGAATCCCATCCAAGATGACAGGTTTGGTCCTGCCAGTCTTGTGCCAACGGACATCACCAAAATCATCACCACCATGTATCTTCCGACGCTTCCGAGTTCCAGTATTATAAGCCTTGGTCGCTCTATGAAAGAAGTGAGAAACACTTCCATCTTGCCTGACACCTAAAACTTTTATATTTAGAACTCATATATTATTGGCGATAACTTTAGCGCCACAGAAGAAAAGACTAAGCTTAAGTCTTGTACTCACCTGGCAAATGCTGAGGATGGGTATAACAAATTCCGTCATCTTCATTAACAGTTGAAATGAACTCATCAATAAATGGATGAGGTTCCATATACCCAACTCCAACTTTTGCCAGTAAATGCCATAGAATCTCTTGATCAGATGGATCGAATTTCACACCTCTGGGTAATCCTGGCCACTGTTGTGTCACCTGAAAACATAAAGGTTCCAAATGCTCGAATATTTTACTGGTGTATACATTTTTTTTTGTCACAACAATGACCAAGCCAAATGCACAATCTTTTAACATCACAAGTTTTTTCTTTTTTCTGCTGCTTTTTTCCCTTTTCACCTTTTCTTTCTTTAACTGGAACAAGGGATTTATTGAACTTAATTTTGAAAGAAACAACAGAATGAGTGCTTTTTTCACATGGTTGCGATGAAAAATGGGGAAAAAGGAAAGGAAGAAAGAAAGAAAGAAAGAAAGAAAGAAAAAGTGCTCATCATGAAACTCAATGAATGCAGTTGAGATGTCCACAGTCGCCTTAGTCACAAATCACAGTGCGTAAAGAAACAGAAACCCATCAAAACTAAATCAAATGACACTATAAAGATGCAAAGCCTATATATATATATATATGTTATACATCTGAAAAATTGAAATATGATTTCTGTGAAGATAAATTGAAATATGATTTCTGTGTGAATGATAAAAAGCCCCAACTCAAAAGAAATATATTTATCGGAAGTTGTTTGCATTGGATACAATGTCTGAACATCAACCACAAACGTGTATGTTCTCATATCAGGTCAATTTAACAAAGCATCATCAGATCAGCCACAAAACAATCTGCCCCAAGGTCATTACTTACTTCTCAGCCCATTGAACAACCCATGCTATTAGATAAGTAAGCTGACTTAAGATCAGGTGAGGTGAACAGGTGCTTCAAAAACCTAGCTATGCTCCCTGACAATACAAATTTTCTAAACAACACTTCTTTACAAGTTGGAAACTAGATGCTTTGCTGCCAGCCTGCCACATTACATACCAATGATGAAGAAAACCCAAACCCATTGGGAATCAAAAGTTGCTTCTATTCAAAAAAAGGGCTCTAACCATTAAAAAAAAAAAGGGTCATAACCTTCAAAGAAAAAAAGGGCCATAACCTTTCAAAAAACAAGGCGGGCCATAATCTTTCAAAAAAAAATTTCTTCAATAATGGCTGAGCTAAAGCACAATAACTCAGAAGCAATTTTGCCGCAAATTGGATTGAGATAGAGCAAACAACGATGCATCAAATTCAAATACTTCACTTTGAAGTTTTTATGGATCTTATGCTCATCTTTGAGAATCTCAGGAACAATTTAAAATATGTAAACCTAAACCCATAAAATAGCTAATGTCCAGGATCTACTGCCACCACCGGGCATTATAATTTACAATAACAGAATACTGAAAATCTGGGAACAACTTTTGGAAATCTAGCTAAAATTCATCCATTTACATCTGAAAATCCTATAAACTGTCTTCTACCTTTCAAATCAACTTGAGAACTTCTCATAGCCAAATCCCACAAAAACCACTTGCGGGCCACCATTGGCTAAGTTTCCTAAAGCTATCCTACATCGCCTAAGATCTTATGCGTGCAATTATAATAACAAACTATTTTCCATGTAAAATAAAAAACAAGCATCAAGAATGATGCTCAGATGTCTTTTTGAAGAGCTTCTTAATAGCCATCTGCATTGGAAGCATTACAGATCAACCAAAAGCATTAAAAACATGTAAAACTAGCAGCTAGAAGCCTATCCAATTTACAACTGCAACTCTACAAGTGACAAAACAATATGGATTATTTATATTTAGTTACCAAAACTACCTAAGAAGCGGTGATAAATGGATATGATATGGCACCGACACGCTGACACAATAGTTCTAGAAAGAAAAAGACAAGAAATGCAACAAATAGATACACGTAATACGTATATATAATTTTTTACATATATATATCCATGAAATAATAGTTGTTCTTCAGTTTTTACAGTACAACTAAATATTTGTGTTTCATTATAAGAAAATTGATACAAATCAGTTTTACGTTCTACATATTGGCAAAAAGGTGTAAACATAAAATCCTAATATCAATTCTAGAAAACTCCATTTATAAACAAATTGGAAGGTATGGATTTCAGAATTTTATATTTGTTATTTTATAAATGGTTCTATGTTATTTTCTTTAAAATTGCTACCTGTTCCATGTGTGTCTAAGTAAACCCCCCCCAAACTCCATTTATAAACAAATTGGAAGGTATGGTTTTCAGAATTTTATATTTGTTATTTTATAAATGATTCTATGTTATTTTCTTTAAAATTGCTACCTGTTCCATGTGTGTCTAAGTAAACTCCCCCCAAACTCCATTTATAAACAAATTGGAAGGTATGGTTTTCAGAATTTTATATTTGTTATTTTATAAATGGTTCTGTGCTATTTTCTTTAAAATTGCTACCTGTTCCATATTTGTCTAAGTAACAAAAGGTTTGTATGGCCTCCCCCCCCCCGAAGTGCAACATGTATGGACATGTGCACATAGATGTGTACGGTGTACCTTAAGGACATCCCACATACCATAAAGACCTATAACTTCATGATTACGATGCTGAGGCAAGACATGGAGGGACAAGAAATAGAAAAAGAATAGCGCAAAGGGTCACAACCTTAACACAAGGCCACACCCTATAACTCAACTTTTCATTAATAAATTATGAATAATACATCAAGAGTACCTCTTACTTGTAGGCCTAAAACCCTAATTTTAAAAAGAAACTAGAACCCTAACGAAAAAGAATTAAAAATAAAAAGCTTAACTAAAAGATAATCAAAATATTTAGAATCCTATTCTAAAAGGAAAGAGAATAAAATCCCAATTAATAGTTATCTAAATCTCTAATAATTCAAGAAACCTAACACTAAAAGAAAATTGGATCTAAAATAATAAATTAATAAATTTAAAAATTGATCGTTTATATCCTCTACTATCTGCATCATTCTCCTCTATTGATAAAAAGAACTTAACCTTGAGTTCGACTTGAAATATTGAATGCTTAAACTCTGCCATGCCAAATAATCAAATATTATAAATATGCCAGCCGCTTCAATTTCTTCATGTGCCAACTAATCTTAACCGTGATGCTCTTGACATGATTTCATACCTCAAATAAAATCTTCAATATTAAGAAAAAAAATCTGCTCTAGTTTGATGAAATTTTTGGTTGGTGTACAATCAAGAAGATGGGGCAAGTTGAGCGCATCTTTATATTCAAAAGACTCTTCATTGGATGAAACTATTTTCTGCAAAGGAATATCCTGCTCTGTAATGGGAGGAGGAGGAATAGAATTATTAATTTCTTGAGATGAAGTAGAATTAAAATCGGGAACTTATAAGTTGCCACCTTTGTCTTCCTCGGTAAATTGTGGATCCTCTATCATGCATTCGTACACAAAAGTTCATGGTGGATAAGCACTTGGAGTCCCACTAATTGTAGCATCTTTCTCTTCTTTATCTTTCAAAAAGATGGTGGCTAATTTATTATATAACCTGAATGTGTGTCCTATCATCTATCATTTGGTTTTATTTTTTTAATCATCTCTTGTAAATCATGGTGCAAAGTCTCAAAATTAGAGTTTAACTCTGCATTGGCAACCATAATTAGGGCTAGAGAGTAAAAGGTTTTTTTTTTCTTGTTAGTATTTTTATTTTTTTACCGTTGGTTATTTTTTTGGCTGAGCAGTTGTTGGTTTTGGGTTAGGCTATTTTTTTTTTGCTACTGTTTTGTTTTGTCCTTTTTAGTTACTTTTTTTCTATTGGCTAGTAAATTATTTTTGGTGCGGTATGATTGGGTTTTTGTTTCAAGGATTGACCTTGAGATCAAGTGTGGGTAGGGCTGGCTTTTTTGTTTGTGCTGGGCTGGGCTTGTTTATTCAAGGGCTATTGGATTGGGAGGGCTTTGTGGCTCTTGCGGGGCTGGGCTAGATTAGAAATCTAGGCTAGCTCGATAAACGTTGTTGGGCTAGGGCTGGGCCGTCACACCCCAAATCAGAAGGCATGACCGGCTGTGGACTATGGGTCTTGGCCCAACAGGCCACGTAAGCCCACCGATCAAAATAAAATCCAATGTATCTATTTAAAACTTTGACATATGCTAAAATTAAATAAATTAAGACATAATTTAAAGTAAAGTCGTATGAGTCACAAACAGCCCACCATGCATGAGTTACTAACAGTCAACTAACCCAACAAATGATACAGACAAGAAGTAAAATGCAAAAATAAATAAATCCTTAAGAGGTCATTAAGTTGGGTTCCAAGATATCACAGAGTCCACCACTAACAACCTTGACTAATCACTTGAAAATGTTAAAAACAACATCAGCCGATGGCTCGGTGAATGACAAGCATACATAGTAGAATATAGTTTCAAATGGGATATTTAAAGTATTTATAACTGAAACATAATCACAACATACTATGCATTATAAAATTACATGATAATAAAAAAAAAATTCTTTTTCTTTTCGTCAAATTCACATTTTTTTTTCATTAAATACTGTTTGTGAACAAGTTCACCAAATTTTCAAAACCAGTGACGAGTAATCAATATATCAAGTCTCATCAGAATAAACAATATCACAGTAGTGACAACAACAGGATCATCTATAGTTTGTGGGAACCATAAATTAACTAAGTAACAGTGCCACATATAAAAACTAGGGCATCCTCGGCCTGTTGGATTCAACATCGAACTTGGAGTTACCACAGGATGGCGCCTGAGTCTTTTCTCTAATACGAACCAGTTTAGAGTCACCCAGAATACCAAGCCTTTTCTCTACAACTGTTGAACACTAGAGTCACCACGGCCGCAAGGCCGTGGCCTTTTTTCTTGCGGCCAAAGTAACCTTCGTAAAGGGCGTGTCTCCTGGACTTTTAGTATAGTTCTATAATAGAATCTCATAAGTCACACCATATTAGCGTAGACAAAAACTCCATAAAACCTTTTTATGCTATGAGGTTTGCAACATAAATTTATATCTTTATATTAAAAGAAATTTCTAAAGTTTTTATTTGTTTTTCAAAATCATTTAGGAACAGGAAAATTTTAACAAAAATACGTAGCATGCTAGGCCACTCACCTGCTATCTAAATAGCGTATTAAGCACCATAACAGAAAAGATCTAGAAATGCGTCATCCTGAATTGTACAACATAAATGAACTATAATTATTTAATACCAACTCACGCAATAATTAAATAATATGCTAATCCTCATTAGTATTTCATTTGTACTAATTATAGCTTATTTTAATATTTATTTTATTATATATATATATATATATATATATAAAATTTTTAATCACATCTAAACCATTATTTATCTTAATATAGGCACGAACAATAATATATTAAGGTATTATAATTATT
>JAOTRH010000024.1:4175840-4207333 GCA_034768845.1 Heliamphora exappendiculata | reverse complement strand
CCAAAACCCCCCCCCCCCCCCCGCTTCTCTTTCTCTCTTTCTCTCTCTCTTTCTCTAATTGCAGCAACTGAATAAGAAGGAAAAAAAAAGAAAAAAAAGAAAAAAAGGTAAAGGAAAGAAGCACGTGGAAAGATTAAGTCAGTTGCCCTTTTTTAAGATTTAATTAATTGTATTTTATTTATTTATTATCATTTTCTTTTATAACAAAGTTCTCAAAGATTATTTTAAATTTTTAGATAATAAGGATAAATTAATCGTTCAAATTATTACATTATCTCTACCTTAAAAAGTTTCAAATTTCAAATTTATCTGAACTTTCTCATGCTCTCCCCACCATAAGGACAACAAATAAATAAGAATTTATATCTTAGGTGAATAATTCCAGATGTTAACGTCGTGTATCATCTTCTTTTTTCCGTGTTGTTTCTCTACTCGAATGATTTTCCTACCATATTTTGACTAACAGAATTATTTTGTTATGGAACCGTTTTTCTTGTCTATCCATGATCCGTACCACTCGCTCAATATAACTCAGGTCTCTATCTATCTCTATAGGTGGTTATACCAAGATGTGTGTTGGGTCAGCGATATACTTTCTTAGTATCGATACATGAAAGACGTCGTGAATGTTAGAAAAGTCTGGTGTTAATACTAGGCGATATACTACTGGCCCAATTCATTCGAAGATCTCAAAGAGTCCGATATATCGGGGGTTAAGTTTCCCTCTTTTCCCAAAACGCACAATTTCCTTCATCAGCGAAATCATCATGAAAACCTAGTCGCATTCTTGGAACTCTAACTCCCTTCCATTTGTATCTGCATAACTTTTCTGTCGATCTTGAGCAATTTTTAGCTTCTCACAAATTTGTTTGATCCTTTCTGTGGTTTCATGCACTACATCAGGCCTCGTGAGTTGTTCACTTCTTATATCAGTCCAACAAATTATAGATCTACATGGTTTACCATATAAAGCTTTAAATGGGGCTACACCTATACTGGCTTGGTAATTGTTATTATATGCGAATTATGCCAAAGGTAAGTGTTCATTCCAGCTATCGTGGATGTCCACTGTGCAAGCTCGTAACATATCTTCAAGGGTTTGAATCGTTTGCTCTGATTATTCATCTGTTTGGTGGTGAAAAGCCGTGCTAAAATGTAGTTCGGTCCCCATAGCTATTTGAAAACTTTTCCAAAATCTTAACACAAACCTTGGGTCGCAATCCGATGTGATTGATATAGGAATCCAATGCAGCCTTATGATCTCCCGAACATAGAACCTGGCTAGTTGATCCATCGTGTACGTATTCCTTAATAGCAAAAAATATGCCGTATTTGTTAGTCGGTCAACGATGACCCAAATAGAATTGTTCCCTTTTGCAGTGTAAGCTATCCCAACTATGAAGTCCATCGTAAGGTGCTCCTATTTGCATTCTGCAACTGGTAAGAGATGTAGTAATTCTATTGACATTTGATGTTTGGCCTTGATTTGTTGGCATTGTAGGCAGCAGCTCACATAATCCATAATGTATTTCTTCATTTTCATCCACCGATAGGCCTTCTTCAAATCCTGATACATTTTTATCATTTTATATTTATGACTTTCATCTAATATTTTTTGTTTGATTTAAAAAATATTGGGTACATAGATTTGAGTTTGAAATCTTAAGACGCTATCGATTATAGCGAAGTCACAACTAGGATTTGTCTTTAGTTGATCGGAGATCTTCGTTAACTTAGGATCCTCTATCTATCTATGTTTGACTTCTAATACTGCTGGCTGAGCAATAATTGCAACGCATACTTGAATCGAACCCTTAACCATAACTTCTTGGTCCGTTTGTTTTGTCTCCTCAAGTAGTAGTTGGTCCTTTGCTAACAGTAGATTTAACATTCTTATTGCCTTTCGGCTCAAAGCATCCGCTACTACATTGGCCTTTTTGGGATGGTATTAGATGTTGATATCATAATCTTTCAAGAACTCGATCTATCTTCATTGTCATAAATTCAACTCCTTTTGTGTGAATATATATTCCAAGCTCTGATGGTCGGTGAAGACATCATAAGTCACTTTGTACAAGTAGTGATGCCAAGTTTTCAAAGCAAAAACCACAACAACTAACTCGAAATCATGGGTGGTATAGTTTCTTTCATGAATTTTTAATTGTTGTGAAGCATATGCAATAGCTTTTCCCTTTTACATAAGAACGTACCCTAATTCCTGCCATGATGCATCACTGTAGATAGTAAATTCTTCCGTTCCTTCTGGCAATGTGAGAATTGGTGCCGATATTAATCTAGTTTTCAATTCTTGAAAACTATACTCATGCTTGTCCATCCAAATGAAAGGTTCTCCTTTTTTAGTTAATTCAGTCAACGGCACTGCGATTTTGGAGAAATTTTGAACAAAACAACCATAGTATCTAGCAAAACCTTAGAAGCTCCTAACTTTAGTTACTGTCATTGGAGTTGGCCAATTCACTATTGCATCAACAATCTTTTGGGGATCCACCGCTATCCCATTACTATTGATAACATGTTCCAAGAACACAACACTCTTTAACCAGAGTTCATACTTTTTGAATTTGGCATATGGCTTTTGATCCTTCAATGTCTGCAACACAATCTACAAGTGCTCCACATGTTGATCTTCATTTCTTGAATAAATTAATATGTCATCAATAAACACGATCACGAACTCGTCTAAAAACTTCTTAAAGATCTTGTTGGTCATATCCATAAAAGAGGTTGATGCATTATTCACTCCGAAAGACATAACCAAAAACTCGTAATGTACATATCGTGTTCGAACGATAGTTTTCTCTATGTCCTCTACATTTACTTTTAGTTCAGGGTACCCAGAACGTAAGTTAATTTTTGAAAATACTCGAGCTCCTTGCAATTAATTGTAAATGTCATCAATTCTGGGCAAAGGATATTTATTTTTAATCGTTATCCTATTCAACTCTTGATAATCAATGTAGAGTCTCATTATTTTGCCCTTCTTTTTCACGAACAAAATTGGTCCCCATGGTGACATGCTCGGTCGTATAAATCCTTTGTCCAATAACTCTTGTAGTTGCACCTTTAGTTCCTTTAACTCTGCAAGGGCCATTCGGTATGGTGCTTTTGAAATTGGTTGGGTTCTTAGGACAAGTTCGACCAAAAATTCGTTCTCTCTATTAATCAGCATTTTAGGTTATTCGTCAGGGAATACTTTCGAAAAGTCACAAATCGTTAGAATGTTAGATAATTCAGGGGTCTTGGCAGGAGTGTCATAATAATATATAGATAAGCTTGACATCCATTTCTCAAAAGTCATCGAGTGCGAGCTACGGACAAAACACAGTGGGGTGATAACCTCTTTTCCTTCAAGACAGAACTCATTCTCCTTGAGGTTTCAAATGGTGACTCATTTCAAGTTATAATCAATGATAACATGATTCGTGGCTAACCAGACCATCTTAAGAATTACATCGAAGTGGCTCATATTGATGGGAATTAGGTCAACAGTCAGACAAAAGGTTCCTAAAGATATATCAAAATTCCTATACACAGTTGTGCAAATGACACTACAACTCATCGGTTGGAAAACCAACAATTCCAATCCTAAGGGTTCAGGTTCCTTAGGTAACTTTTTAGCGAAATTCAGATATATAAAAGATTATGTTGATCCCGAATCAAAGAGTATAAAAGTTGAGAAACAACAGATAAGTATGTTACCTGCCACAACCTTTTATGTGTTTTACAGGTCTCCTAGCACTAAGGCGAAATCTCTTCCTTTTCTCTGTCCTGCATTGCCGCATGACCCTTGTGCTTGGCTGGCTCTCTTTATTATTATTTTTAATAATATTCAGATTCACATTCAGATTCATCTTTTCGATCACTTGACTAGCTGTGTGAACTTTGTCAGAACAAGATAAATGGATAATTTAATTTTTTTTTTCAAAAAATAAGTGAGCTTTGTGACACTCCAACCCCGAAGAATGGATTGTGACCAGCCAGTGGGCTGTAGCCCACTTGAGGCCCTTCAACCAAATAGTTTAGGAATTTTTATTTCCTTTAAACAACAAACATAGATCAAAATTTTTATGTACACAAGCATTTCATTACAAAAATATAACTCAAAGTTAGCTATGTAAAATAATTCAAAAATAATATTACAAATATTCATCATTTAAGCCCACAACATGGGCTGTAAAAAAAAAGAAATCAATTCGCACCATCTCCGTAATAGGTAAATGCCTCTTTTCTCTTGAAGTTGTTGGAATTATTCATAATAAGATATTGGCTACAATTGAAAATGTTTTATCAATAATTCTTCTCGGTACCTCTCGTGGGAAAGTGATCCCACAAAGAAAAGAATCGTATAGCATGAAATAACATAAAAACACATTCATTTCAAAAAAAGAAGAAGAAAAAGATATAAGCTTTAGACTAGAATTGTTCTTTTTTGCCGGAATCAATAAGAAATATTTGAACCTCATTAGATTTCATCTAAATAAAGTAATATACTAATCAGGGCAACGAATTCGATTTCATTGAAGTTAGAGATTAGGATAACTCGAGCAGTTTTGATTGAATTATGATCCAAAGGTGAAAAAAGGTCGAATAATCATCCTATGATGAAAAAGCAACTCTTTAGTAACACAACAATACACACCAAAACAAAAATGGAAGATTTACATTCCAAAACAAGGGTTACGCCAAATGTTAGATATAATAAAAAACCAGCCCATCGGCACCTAAAAATAAAATTTAAACTAACGTCATAAGCATAAAGCTCGTATGAGTGTTCAGATACTAAATTACAGGCATTACCATGGATTCATACTTTTAGAATAATTTATTCAAATTTCAATTTTCAGTTTTCAAACGTCAACTATAGCTATTAAAATCATTTTCAGTTTTAAGGCACGAACTATGATCGTCATAATCATTTTATTGACAACATGAAAATAGATTAGCATATGCATATAACATGATATTGCTCAACAACAACGTCAGTAAATAAGGGAGTGACTCTTAAAATCATAAATAGGCATGATATCATCCCATGGTCATTTGACTATGACCCCACCCTTACCACATTTGTTACACTATATCTGGAACCCATAGCTGTGTACACCGTTCGAATAAAAAATCATATAGTAATATAACAAAATATTTTTTTACATTGATATCCATAGGTCAAAGAAAAGTTATCATTCTCACAAATCATCCAAATTTTAAGTATTTAAAATTCTAAAGATGCATCAAGTAATTTAGTATTTGAAACTCACAGTGAAATGGTACACATGCAAAACGATGTGAATTTTGACACAATGAGTCAATCCGAACCTATTACAATATAAAACAACTAAGCTACGTATTACTTATCATAGGTAAATAAAATAAAGAGTAACTAATCACTATTTTGATATAACATTCATATTCTTATTTTTATTCTTATTTTCTCATTATTTTGTATTCTTATACTATTTTTGGTATAACTCGTGGTGCTTGGTGGCGGTTCACGGTGGTTGTTGGAGAGGTGGGGTGGTGCGGCCGTGTGAGGTGGAGGAGAAGAAAAGGTGGTGTGTGGTGGTAGTAGGGCTGTTGACAAACTAAGAAGAGTGAGGAGGAGAATTCACTTGTGGTGGCTAGCGGCGGTGTCAAAAACTAACCAGTCCCCTAAAATTAAAGCTAGGGGAGGGTATAATTAAAGTTAAGATAAAAAATCTTATATAAACTAATCTCTCAAAATTAATACCACATAAGAGATTTTGAATTTAATGCTTTACTCATAACTTATTTTTACTATTACAGCTACATATAATTGTTAACAGCAAATATATAAAAGAGTAAAATTGTACACTTTAAAAAAAAAAGTAAAAAAATTATTTTTTTATCTAAATAATTAATTTCAAAAAAACTAATTTAAAAGTTAAGTTACCAAATAACTTATTTTAAATTCAATATAATTTTTTAATTAAAAATTAAAAATAAAAAAAATTAACTTTTAAACTAATTGTTAATTGAATCCTTTTAATGAAGTTTATGCAAGTGAAGTATGCAACGCCTTCCATGCGAGAGTGGAGAATGGTGAATGCAAACGAACCATAGTTTAGGAAAAAAAAAAAATTTGTTTGTGCAAGTGTTGACAAATAGTTAGCATGACAAAGGTGCGTTTGTTTGGATTAATTTTTTTTTTAATTTTTTAGTTTAATTTTTTATAAAAAAATAAATATTAAAAAATATGAAAAAAATCACGTGAGACCAAATAAATAGACTTTTTAAAAAAGTTTTTAATCAGACAAATTTTAAAAAAAAACTAAACTAAACATAAGCAATTGTCTATGTGGAGAGCAACAAAGGCATGTCTTTGTCTTTGTTTATATTTGTAGAGACTCAAAAGAGTTTCCATTCGTGTTTTTGTTAATAAAGACTCCTCTATGTTTATTTTTTACTTTTCATAAAAATGTTATTTTTTTGTATTGACTATTGATCCTGGTTAATAGATCTGGTTTAACATATTTCAAATGTGTAAATTTAAAAAATAAATAAATTTATAAATAAAAAGTCTTGAGATTTTAAAGTTTAAATAATTAAATCAAATTAAACTAAACATTTATATCAACAAATTGAAATTGGTTACATGAATCATTTTACGCCAACATTAAATTTATATTCGTAGAGATCAGACGAATTTTTTTACGTGTTGACTGTCAACTACATAACGCATAACTCTTTTTATTTTTTCAAGTTTGAGATTGATTATATAACAGATAATACTTTAAGCACTATATAGGTTGATTTATTTTAATATTTTTAGAGAAAGCAATGGAAGAAGACTTAGTAGAGTTTGCATATTTTTTTAATCAGGAAAGATTGGAAAATCAACATGTATTATAAATTTAATATAAAGTTAAATAGTAAGATACATTGGATGCAAAATAATTTTTTTTTAAAAAATACACAAGAAAAAGAAAATTTCTACACAAATAAGAAAATGAAAATCCTTACACATGAAAACAAAAATCAAATCTTTTTGTAGAGAGGACTTAGAGGTATGAATTTATAAAAATAAGTTTGAGGAACCATACTGATTATATTTGATAAAATTACTGTTAGTAATTGATAGATTGTAATTTATAATATAACTTGTGAGTGTTTGTTAAATATAGTAATTTGTAATTAAAATAAAAATAAATTATAACAAAAATTATAAATATTTAAAAAAAATATAATTTATAATTAAAATTAATAATAAAAAAATTACTATTTGTAACTTTTTCAAACACCAGATCCTTAAAATAAAAATCCCATTTTCTTATAGAGACGATCACCCCGTAAAAACCGGGAAGAAAATCCTATTAGATAGGGCCCATTATCGGCCCATTTCCATCGCACCGGTTGTTGTTGAATGGAAAGGAGAAGAACCCACTCGATGAGCCGTCACTTCCTCTAAAGTCTCTCCACCGCCGCCGTCGCCACCACGGTAACCACCAGGTTCACCTCCGGCCATGAGCAGCAGAGCCAGAAACTTCCGCCGCCGTGCCGACGACGACGATGACGACGACGACGCCAGCGGCGCCGTCGCCCCCTCCACCTCCACAGCCAGAACCAAGCCCCCATCAAAGTCCATCTCCGCCACTACCACCGCCGCCGCTCCGGCCTCCGCCAAACCGAAGAAGCCGCACCACAAGCCCCCAACAAAGCTCCTCAGCTTCGCCGACGACGAAGAGAATGACTCGCCCGTGTCTCGCCCCCCGTCCAAATCCTCTTCTCGATTCAACAAACCCTCGTCGGCTTCTTCTCACAAGCTCACGGCTTCGAAGGAACGGCTCGCGCCTTCCTCCTCCTCCTCCTCTCTCCCCTCCAACGTTCAGCCCCAAGCCGGCACGTATACTAAAGAAGCACTCCTCGAACTCCAGAAGAACACCAAAACCCTAGCCAGCTCTCGCCCTTCTCCCTCCTCCGAACCCGTCGTCGTCTTGAAAGGCCTTGTCAAGCCTTCATTCAACCGCGATCCAATTTCCGAAACCGCCAAAGAAATCGATGAATTGGAGGACGAAGAAGAAGCAATTGACAAAACTGGCGGTTCGTATAGGAGAGACAAAGACGATGCCACAACCCGATTGGCTTCGATTGGTTTGGGGAAAGGTAGGGACCCCTCGGGGTCGTTGATTCCGGATCAAGCGACGATAAATGCCATTCGGGCGAAGAGGGAACGGCTCCGGCAGTCACGGGCGGCGGCGCCTGATTATATAGCATTGGATGGAGGGAGTAATCATGGGGAGGCCGAGGGATTGAGCGACGAGGAGCCAGAGTTTCAGGGCAGGATTGGGTTTTTGGGGGAGAAGGTGGACACCGGGAAGAAGGGTGTGTTTGAGGATGTTGATGAGAAGGCAACCGATATTGGTTTCAGGAAGGAACCGGAAGTTGACGCGGACGATGAAGACGAGGAGGACAAGATTTGGGAGGAAGAACAATTTAGGAAAGGGTTAGGGAAGAGAATGGATGATTCATCTAGTAGGGTAGTGAGTAGTAGTGTACCTGTAGTTCAGAGCGTTCCGCAACAAAAGTATGCGTACCCTCCTCCAGCAGCTTCATATTCTTCAGTCCCAAGTTTGGCTACTGGTCCAAGCATTGGAGGGGCAGTTGGAGGACTGCCTGGATTGGAAGTGATGTCAATACCACAGCAGGCTGAGCTTGCTAAGAAAGCTTTGCATGAGAACCTCAGGAGGCTGAAGGTATGTTTTCATGGTCCACAGGCAGACTTCATAGTTTAGTAAGTTATTTTTTAAGGGATTGGATAAATAGTAGGATTGAATTGTATTAGTTATATAGTGAGATATGATGAATGGTGGGATTGGATTGTATTAGTTATACCGGGGAGGCACGGATTATGTTGTATTAATTATAATTGAATTATGAGATATAATTATTCTTAACTAATGTATGAAGGAAGAAATAGGCTAAAAATTAATTCCCCACAATACTACAATTCCCATGGTATTCGTTATTTTCTCATTTAATATCTTACATCCTGTATAATTTATCCAATAGTGTAATACAAAGGATTAATTGGTTAAACAAACAAGGAGACTGGAATTATACTAATTTTTAGTTGGGAAAACAAACAAGGGATTGTATTGCACTAAAAGTTCTAGTACAATCCAACCCTGAGTTTTCGGGATGTCAAATGAGGTTTTTTGTATTGCCTAGTTTGTGATGCAAATTTCAGTATTAAGTTGAAGTCATAAAGAGACATGGCATCACTTTGTTACGATCTCAAACTCATTGGTGCATTGAGGAGTACATCTTTTGTTTTGCTCCCCTCTTTTATTTTATAATTTTGGGTCATCAAAGATATTAGCTTCATAAAGTTAATATGGGGGCATAAGTCAGTGGGACTAGATATCAATGATAAAAGGACTAATGAAGTCTCTAAATTGGTGTATATAAACCCTCCTAAAAGAGAAGAGAAAAGAAAAAAGAAAAAAGAAAAAAGACAAAATTGCTTTGAGGCAATACTGACACCTGTAGGTCATAATGCATAAAAGGAACACAACTAATTTTGCACCCTAATATTTGTTAACTGAGATATTACATGAATGAAGATGAATTGGACAACGTGTGCATTTTGATTTTCTTGTAATGTTTTCTATTGTATGGAAAAAAACCTCATTTATCATTTCAAAATATATTTTTTCATAGTTCATTCAAATATTAAATGGAGAATATTCAGCCTATCCCTATCACAATGCAGTCTAAATCAAGTTATTTCCTGGTTAGTTTTCTTTTGGCATGGAAAAACCTCATTTATCATTTCAAAATATATTTTTTCACGGTTCATTCAAATATTAAATGGAGAATATTCAGCTTATCCCTATCACAATGCAGTCTAAATCAAGTTATTTCCTGGTTAGTTTTCTTTTGGCGTGCCATAGTAATGGAGATAACAAGGCCCCTTTCATGGGGTACTTTTCTTACTATTGATAATGCCATAAGAAGTGGTGGCCAGCATCAGTGGCCAGGAACTGCCTATGTCCCACTTCCATTCAGGGTTTGAACCCTGGGGTCCCCTTCACTAATTAACTACCAAAAAAAAAAAAAAAGTCATAAGATGGAAACAAGTTTTATGTTAATTGGTGTTGTATGTGTAGCAGTTTGTGGAGTGAGTATGTCATTATCTTATTTATTGTGAGGTGGCAAAAGAGTTATAGTCTTCAATTCTTCGTGTGTTTGGTATCAAGTTGTCTTCTCGAGGAAAGTAGTGAAGCTCTTTCATTCATAGTGAGAAGCTGGAGTAGGAAGGCACACGAAGAAGGCTTGGTGTTTGGTGCCTTTGCCTTTGATGTGAATTGTTTGGGGTGAACGAAATAGAAAAACTTTTGATGGAAAGGAACAACCTTTTATTAAGATTAAAGAGTAGATTATTGATTTTTTGTATATTTGGTTCTCGGGCTCGGTTTAACCGTCCTTGAGTTAATTTTTGTTTAATAGGTTTTTGATGTATAGTTAGTTTTTTGGTTCACGGTTTGTACCTCTTTGGTGCCTCTATTATATATATAATAATAATTATATATATATATATATATATATATTAATTTAATTATGAAAAAATGTGAACACAAGTGTCTACAGAAACAAAGTGTTTATGCTCACCCTCCATATGCAATACCCTTGCCAACTAAGCTTACTTGTCTTTTTTTTGTGACACAGCAACTATGCAAACTACCAAGCAAATCTAGTTCCCAAAGAATGCATGATCGACCGAATACCATAAGTGGAGATTGGAGGATAGCTTTTTTTTTTTGATTTCTTTTTTTGGTTCAGTTTTATAATTGTAAAAGGATGATACAATGAAGATTACGACATGAGCCCAAGGGCTTTCAAGAAGCCTACAACACAAAACAAAAAACTACCTAGCCTACTAAATATTATCTTACACCCCAAGCAGCTAGGAGAGTAAAGCAAAACAAACTAATTCAAAACTTAATTCAAGGTTTCTTAGATTGGATAGAGGGGTTTCTCTCTAGCAAGCCTAAGGTTTTCAATTTTCCATGGAGCTTCTTCTTGGCACACCTATTGAAGATGTAGTCTTCCAAGGAAGTTGAGGGTAGCTTGCCCTAGAGCTCCCTTTGCCACCTCATATAGAGAAAGGGTGATTCTTACCCATCTTTGTCTATTTGAGCATGCAACACCAATTAAGAAGCAAATGCTCTCTTGTATCCAAATTTTTGATGTTAGAATTGCTTCAATGCTGCACTCCATACAGAAAAGAAGACTCGGAAGCCACATTTGACTTCCATATGCTCTTTGTAGGAAAAACTATTTAATAAAAGCATCTCTTCCCGAAACTCCCCGACAAATCACCTTTCCAATTTAGGGAACAGTATATGGTGTACCGTACAACCTTCCAAATAATTCATGCCTTAAGCTCCATCTGACTATCCCAATGATTTTTGGTTCATACATCATCACCATCTCTACAATCATGTAAAATTTTCTTCAGAATTTACAGAGGGGTGGGTCTGGTTCGATTTCTTGTCATGCGGTTCTTTTGTGCACTTACTTGCTTTGAACAATGCCATATAATATTATAAAAGCAGAACCACTTTGTTGATTAGTGACCATAGATAATGCCCAAACTGGATACTCTGCCATATGTACACCATAAAACCGACATCTTTAGACAAATCTGTCCAGTTGCTCTGGTCCTTCTTAATCTTTCCGCAAGTCCACCCGATACGAATCCCTTACCTATCCTGATAGCCATTTTTGCTGTTACCCCAGAATTTCCCACCTGCCAGTCCCTTTATATACTCTCCCTATACAGTCTGATTAAAATTTCTGAAATTCTTGATCCTCAAACTGAGATTTTGCTCTCAGAACAGCACATATAAAAAAGTGTAGGGTCCAGGAAAGGTACCTTTTTGTTGTGTTTTGGGTGGTAGGCAGCCTTGCTCGGTTGCTGCCCATTCTATATGCTCAGGGACAGCATATGGTTTCCTAATTCACCTAATAACATCCTCTGTACCACTTAACCAAAAATTAAATTCACCCCCTATACTTTCCCCCAATGAGTTCATCTGTAGTTTTCCAGTCTCTCTTGCTCTTTCATGAACTGCACCAGCTAGTTCATTCAGCTTGGAATCTATTCAGCAGAGAGATTCACTTTTTTAATCTTTTGCTTTTCTTGATAAATTTTACTTGATCATCCCTGTTCTAATTTATGGGTTCTTTTTTGTGATGCCTCTAAATTCAACTGTTCTATATTCTGGTCTCATACAACCCGGCGTTATTTTTTTGGAATAAATATTTATCTATCTCGTGTCTTTGCATCATGGGACAATTACTGTTTGTACACACAGCAATTTGTTATGCATTTTAGATAATTGGTTGATATTAGCTCTGCAAATCAATATTTCTTCTTATCAGGAATCTCATGGCAGAACCATGACATCGTTGACTAGGACTGATGAAAATTTGTCCGCCTCATTATTGAATGTCACTGCTCTTGAGAAATCTCTATCTGCTGCTGGTGAGAAGTTCATCTTTATGCAAAAGCTTCGTGACTTTGTTTCTGTTATATGTGACTTTTTGCAGGTACGAGTTAATCTGATTTGAGTTGTTTCCTTTTTGTGGCTAGTTTGATTATTTTGACTCAATAAATTGTCAACAAATGAGACCTGTATCTTTTTTCTAGCCTGTTTTATCTTCCAAAATACCTCTGTTGGAGGAGTCACAAGAAAAAAATCATGTTCATAAAACTAACTTGTGACATTTGTTTCCAGTACAATGATGTTTAAGCTTCGGTCCATGTAATGAATGCTCAATGATAAAATTAATCTAATTTAAAGCATTGCAGCTGTTATATCAGGTTCTTTATTTATGAAGTTTTTGTCGTCCTGGAGTTACTGTTCTTTCTTGTATTTATATAATGTAGTTATTTTAATGTAAGTTGGATACAATGTTGTCGGTCAATTTAGCATATAAGCTTTGTAGGGACCTTTTATTTTGATGAAACTTGACTATTAGCCAGTTACATCAATGCTTCTGCTAATTTTTAGAAGGTTTATCTGCCTTTAGGAGTCTTGTAGCATTCATAAAAGTGGTGCCTTGCTATAGAAAAGACTTGAGGTTTGGTGAATGGTTTTTCTTGATTGATGGATTACTTCGTAACTCTTCCATCTATTTTTATTTGGTTCTTAATATGCCTATGTGCAGTAGAGCCTTTGTCTTGTCTCTTTTGATTTCATTTTTTTGGTTCCTCTTTTAGATCATTGTTAATAACTTCTTTTGCTATATAATATAAACCGCGTGTTCTAATTTTTATTGAGACTTGTGGTCATCTCTAACATTGAAGGTTTTAGTTGTCATGGATTAGATGTTGCCAGCATCAGTTTAACTTTTAATGGTGATGTTGGATGGTCAAGTTTATTAATTTCATTAAGAAGAAGGCATATATGTCTAGTCATGGGTCCATTTCATAGGCTTAAGCTTCTTAGAAGTGTTGTGAAATTCAGGTTTGTTTTCAGAGTAACTAAAGTGGTGCAAGCTCTATGTGCGTGACATATTCTTTGAGAAGCTCAATATGTTGACTAGGTTTTTTCTGCTAAATGGCTTCAAGTTCTAATTGTGAGACAGGTGACTTTTTGGAAAAGGACCATTGGGATAGTGGCCATGAGTGGGGTGGTTGGAGTTGTCAGACTACATGCTTGTATGAACGACCTCCGGAGTAGTGTGGAAAGGAATTTGGAGGGGATAAGATGAGTTTTTAAAATGTGTTGAGAGTTTATAGGGTTTGGAGATAAATGAAGATCTCGTGTTATTTTGTTATTTGTGGTGAGGGGAAGAGGTGAACCAGCTTGTGTGGCTCACCATGTTAATTGGAGACCAGTAGGGTGGTGTACTCTGGGATTTTAACTTTTGAAGGGTGATTTACAAACTTGGAGCTTGAGGTAACATTGAGGTTTTTCTGAAGATTTGTGCAGGAACTATGGATGAGAATATCATTTTTCAGACAAACCCTATTGTAGTTCTGTGTCAAAGACTTTTATTGGGCGATCCCCCTTACACTCCTAGTGTGCATAATTGGAAAAAAAATTGGTGTACATAAAATTTAGCTTTTGCTTGGACACTCGTGACAAATGACCGAAGATCTGCCCTCTCCCATTGTGTGTGTGTGTGTTTTTTTTTTCTTTCCATTTTTCTTATAGGTTATAACTTATAACCATATCCGTAAAAGATCTTGTAGGAGATTGGAGATATCATGGCGGCAGGAAACACTTCTCTTCTTGGTTATGTTTCCTTTCATTTTTCATTTTTTTTTTCATTAGTTAAATCCTTGTGCATCATGCGGTGTTTGCTGCTTGTACACTTGTACAATGAATGAAACATTATATATGTATAAATATTTTTATGTAGCTGTGCCATTGTCCTATGTTTTTTAGATTGCTATGTGAGTACTGGTGTGGTGTTTGCATTCTGTGTTAAAGAGTCCATGCAGCATAGTTAACATCACCCATAAATGGACGGCTGAAAACTTCTGGTCCTGGAGCTACATGGTTTTTGGAATCTCTTTTACCTCAAGGATACATTTTACTCCATTCTGCTGACATTCTTATAGTTCAGTAAGTTTGAAACACTTGCCAAGTCTCTGATGGGGTTTCACATGGATGAACTCTTTCTTCCTGCTATGATGCCACAAGATCTAAAAAGTTGTGTCTTCGAGCTTCATGTTCTAGTGGAAAAATGTTTTGAGTCTTAAGTGTTAGTAAACTTTTGTAGGATGAGATGTTCCAATGCAGCCTTGGGGTTTGTTTGATAATCCAGTTGAACACTTAATATTGAATGTGTTAGGTGAAAGGAAGTTAAGTTCGCTTGATGACTAATGTCCAGGTCATTTAAAAATTTGATGCAGCACAATTAAGAACAAACCCTAAGGAATCTGCACTGAAGAAATTCAAAGAATCTGCACCTAGGTATGAACTAGAATCCGAAGCAATTACAATTAAACAAAACCTTAGGCATCAAATACAAGCTTAAAGGGTTCTTAAATAGATACTGGAGATAACAAAAGTATAAAGATGAAATAAGGACAATCAACCCTATCTATACAATTCTATTTAAATCAATACTATCTAAATAAATTCTATCTGAACAAAATTATTGAACCAAATTCCAAAATAATAAAATTCAACCGATAACTCATAAACAAATCTTCTAGAAATATAATAAGTAAAATAATCCACATTAGCTGGGTTCACATGAATAATCTTCATCCAACTATAGGACGCTGTGTGTTAGTTGTCCTCCAGTGTTGACGTACCCATGAAACTAGAATTCCAGCCCTTGTGCTAATTCCCTCAGATTGAGCAAAACTAGACACTATCGATTGTGGTATGACATCACTTTGGTAGCAGTCGAGCAGATTATATATGGGAAAAGAACACAATTTGCCTTGGTTGTTAATTTCAGATTTATAGCTCTATTGGAGGAGATCGTGTTGCTCTGCTATCAAGTTGATATAAGATAATCATGAACAAAACCTTAGGGATTCGCCCCTAAAGAATCTTAAGAATCCGCACCTAGAGATTTGTAGGAATTTATTAGAATCAAGAACTAAATATGAGATATCCACACATATGAAATGCTAGGAATTCCCACCAAGTGATGATCTGGAATTCACACCAATTACAGTTAAGAACAATTCACACCAATTACTGTTAAGAACAAAATCTCTGGCCTCATTGAAGAAATCTGAGGCTTCGTTCAGTTAACAGGAAAGGAAGGGAAAGTACAAGAAAATAATTTTCTCATACCTTTTTAAGTGTTAAGTTGTCAAGAAAGTAGTGGGACCCACAATTTTTTATTTTCCTTCAAGAAATACTTTTCTCCAAAATGCATCCTACAAAAAACATGGGATTTTCCATCACAGGAATCTTAACTTCCCGCCAAAACCACTACCTCTTATATTTTTTACTCCATCAAATATTTTATTCACTTATATTATTTTTCAGATTTTATTATGTTTACATAAATCAAACAATGTTTATCCTTTACTTTATTTTATTTATTTATTGTGTGCATTTATTTATTTATTCATCAAGCATTTATTGTGCAATTTGATAGTTTAATTATTTTGATTTTTTTTGTTTTATATTTTTTCTTTTCCTGACAAAAGAACAATAAAAAATTAATTTTCTTGTAAAATTCTGTTGTCAAATGAACACACACAAAAAAATAAGTTTATTTTTCCTTTACTTTACTTTACTTCTCTTTTTTTGTGAACAACTTTCTTGTATGAGATTCCTGACAAGTGAACTGAGTTTTAAGAATCTTTACATAGGGATGGACTAGAATCTACACAAATTCTAAGGAAAATATTAACTCTTCATTTATCAATAATAATCATAAATAAAACTCAAGAGTTCTTAAATAAACCATTGGGATGATAAGAGGATAAAGATTAAAGAAGGATAAACGAATCCTACCTATAATAGATCTATCTAAACTCTAAAGAAATCCTATCAAAACAATCCCCTATCCAAACAAATTTACTAAAGTAAATACTGAAAGAACAAAATTCTAATAATATAATAATAACTAAAATAATCCACATCAGTTACGTCTTCACGCATATAAGACGTTGTGTAGGCTCTAGCATCGACGTACTCGTGAAATTGGAACTCCAGCCCTGATGTCTGCATGAAATTTAAATCTATTAAAAAGTAAGCTAAAATTTGATAAATCTATTACTTAATTAATAAGTCTATTATTTAATTTTGACTAAATTTGTAATTGCTAATGTATATATATTGACTTGTACCACTATAATCTCACTGCCACTATGCCACCACCACTCGACACCACTATGCCACCACCACTCGACACCACCACTATGCCAACACCACCTCTCATCCAACCCCACTACAATAACCATGGTTATGTTAGCCTCCACCATCCTTCCCTTGCTACCACAACTCCACCACCATGATTTCTATGTTTTCATAGCCACCACTGTCACTCCACTATCGCCACAATACCACAACCACTGTCGCCACAATACCGCAACCACCGTCACCGCCACCACACTACCATCCCTCTACCATGAATACCTAAACCATCACCTCCCTCCTCCTCCGCAACCATAGCCACCGTTGCCGTTGCTAATACCATCATTCCACTAGCATGCCACTACCACGTCATCTTCCACCACTACTAGTCTACCTTCGCCACTGTTATTCAATCCTCCATCGCTATAGCCACCCCAATCATTTCACTCTCATCATTGTTTCCACCGCCACCATCACCATCATTACCTACGCCCCTCCACATCCACCATCATCACCACCGATAACACCATCCTGCTATAACCTTCGCCACCCCTATACCACCACAAACACATTTAAGACTACCACCATTGTTAATGGAGCATCAATAGAGAAGAAGGCAAATCGGAATTGGGAATTAGAAAAAAAACAAAGATTAAGAGAAGAAGACAGAAATAGATGGAGAAATCACACAATTATCAACTTAATTCTTATTCATCAATTTTTAATCAGTACATCAATAGAATATCTTATTTATAAGCTTAAATCCTAATTAAAAAGGAAACTTGAATCCTTAAATAAAGGAAACGAAATCATATAATATTCTAATTAATTGAAAATGAAAAGGGAATAAATAATATATTAAATAATATAATATTCAAAATAATATCCTAATACTATGAGGAAAATGAATAAACTCCAAAAATCCAATTCCATATTTTTTTTCAAAAGCTTGAGTTGTTAGGAAATGGGTTCAACAATGTATATCAAGCTAACATTCTCTCTCACGCGTGACCCCATTTCACACGTGGAGATGCGAACTAACTAAACAGATGCATCAATACACAGAGTGCACAATAATAAATATTATAGGGAAACACATCATGAGATTTGAATCCAAGACTTTATGGAGCTTGGGTTCTGATACCTTGTTAAGTAATCAATTTTCTCAAAAGCTTAAGTTGTTAGGAAATTCGCCTAACAATGTATATCAAGCTATCCAAGAGAAAGTATTGAATGCAACCATACCAAATAATCAAGTAGTGTAAAGGTGTCAATGGTTTCCAGTTCCTGTTGCGCTAACGAAGCATAATCGTAAGATTGTTAACAAGATTTACAAAATAAGACTTGATAATCTACAAAAAAATCTTCAATACCTACAAAGTCAATCTGGTCGATTTGGATGGGAGAAGGGGGTGTGGGAGGAGAAAAAGTGATTGTATGCTCATACTGAAGAGAGTTCGTAATTGATGGAAGCATTTGCGGTAAAGGAATGTCCAATGCCGCCAGAGCTTAAGGAGGAGGAGGAGCAAGATGCCAGAATCTTCGGACTCAAGATTGCCGAGAGAGTCCTTGTTTGATATGTACAGAAAATTAACATCCTGGGCTACTATGTTTGAAGGCAAATGAGGAACATGATAAGTGGACTCAAGAGTCGGACTAGAAGGTAGTGGCTTTGGGGTCAGGGGGACTTGGTAACTAGTAGGCGGGGAGGAGGGAGACACATCACTGGATATTCAATTGTGCTTTGAATGGGAAAGCTGCAACAAGATAGTTCGGCCATTAAATTTGAAGGTAACGGTGATAGTTTTCTTTTGATAAGCAATACAAAACTCATTCATCCAAAGATGACTAAGTAAGACATACGTATAAGTCAATAGGAATGACATCACACTAAATTGCATCAAAATAATCGCCCATCTTGATAGGAATCACACCCCCTTGGGCAACAAAAAAGAATTCAGGCTTAAGGTTCAGTCGACGGATACCTTTTTTAGACACCGCATTCATGGAAAATCCTCCATCAATGATAATTTTGCAAATTCGATTGGCGCACCAAAGAAATGTATGGAAATTATTAGTGTGTGTCCACTCCATGAAGTGTGAGAGGTGCAACCGTGCAAGAAGAAATTAAAATAAAAAGACGTCTATTTTCTCTTCTTGTTTTTTTTTGACTTTTTTTTTCCTTTTTTTTAGCTCGTTTTTTTACTTTCTTTTGCACCCATTTTTTCGTCATTCCTGTTTTTTCACTCTTGTTTTTTATTTGGGCTGTGGCTTGTAGGTATTAATGGGCTAAGGAAGTGGGTTGTAAGCAAAAGAGGGAAAAGCCTGAATTAATAATGGTTAAAGCTTTTATATTGGGTAAAGAGGAATTCGGCTGATTTGTAATGGAGATGGGTTAAGCCTGGGTTCTGGAAAGAAAAGGCCACTGGTTTGTTCTAATGTAAGTCACTGGACTCTGGGCTTATAAGGACTGGGTAGTGGCCCGTGGAAATTAAGTTAATTAACTAGGTCAAGTTTTGGGATTTGGGTAAAAAATTAGGATCGGGTTATTTGGTTGGCTGGAAGTGAAATGACTTGGTTTAAAAGAAGATGGGTTGGGTCAGGTTGGGTCACTTTGGTTAGTGGTTGGGTCCTCAAGTACACTTCTTTTGGTTTGTTCTTTGCGAGAGACAAATGTGGATAGGGTTAGGGAGGCGGCGCTGGTGGCGATGTCGCGAGGCGGCGATGGCTAAGGCGACGACGACACGAGGTGGCGACAGCGCGAGGCGGCGACGACTCGATACTGCTGTTGTTCGTCAATGATCGATAAAGGCTGGTGATGGAGACGATCGACGAAGATGGCAACGTGATACGGTGGCGTCGCGACCCGGATGACAAGTGTCATGAGGTGACGACGGCACGAGGTGGCGACGGCTTGAGGCGACGACTCAATACTGCTGTCGTTCGTTGATGATCGATGAAGGTTGGTGATGGCGATGATCGATGAAGATGACAACGTGATGGGGTGGTGTCGTGACCCGGATGACAACTGATCACCGATGGCGGCTGGTGGTGGGACTCGTTGAGGCAGCGGCAACGATGTTGATGGATGATGGTAGCAGTGGCACCCAGAGTTGGCGTCAATTGAAGGCAGTGGCGTGAGTGTTGGCGGTGGCGACTCAAGCTGCAAGGGTTGGTGGCGCAAAACTTTGGCGATGATGGTTGGTGGTGGTGCTCGCCGAGGCAGAGGCGATGATGATGTCGATGATGTTGTGATTCGTGGGTGCCAGTGAGTTTGCTTGAGTTGGATGAGAGAGAATAGGGTCTTTTGGCTCTGATGCCAAATGATGCAGCAGCGATAGAGAAGGAGAATGAGGATTGGAGATTAGAAGAATAGGGATTTGGGGAAGAAGATAGAAAGATGAGAGAGAAGTCACACAATTATCGACTCAATTTTTATTCATCAAGGTCTGATCAGTACATTAATAGAATTTTTTATTTATAGGCCTAAACCCTAATTAAAAAAGGAAACTTAAATATTTAACTAAAGCAAATAAAATCATATAATATTCTAATTAACTGGAAAGGAAAAGGGAACAAAATAATATGTTAATTAATATAATATTCAAAATAATATCGTAATACTATAAGAAAAATGAATAAACTCCAAAAATACAATTTCATATATTGTCCACATCAATTGTCACCACCATCACCTCACCACCATAGTATAAAACTGAAATACAAAATAATATCATAATAAAATTCATATTTCAGCTTCTTGTACATATTATACAACTTGTTTTAATTCAACACTTGAGTTTTTATTAAATAATTTTCTAGCTTAAAAAATGCAGCATTTAGTTTTCCGTACTTAATTTTCAATTGTTTGTTTTTAGTTTTACCAAACAACACCTTAGAAGATGTTCAGACTTGCAATTCACTTATCACCATGAATTCTTTTTTCGATCCCTGATTTGGTTCTCTTTAAAGGTCAGCCATTGGGGGGAGATGAGGAGCAAGTTTTGCAACATAACTGTACATCCTAAACTCTCAAGTCTCAATTCTTTTCTAGTAGATAAATGTTCTCCTACACAGTAATGTGAATTCTCACTTGATGGCTTCATGCGTGCATGTGTGTGGCAATCACACGCCTGTTTGATTTTCTATGTGGGCATTTGTAAGTGGTGACATGTTATAATCCTTTATTATTGACCTTCTATTTACCCGCCCCAAAAATCCAAAACTGGAAAATAAAAGCGTGAACGGTTGACATACTTTTAAAGCCTGGTTCTAGTGTTTTAATTTTGTTGCTGTTATTTTTGCAGTTTATTGTTGATTAAATGATTTCTCAAAGTCCTTAACTGGGTCCTGATTGTTGATCTGTTCTAATAAGTTGGTAGTTTGATTCTTTCAGCATAAAGCTCCTTTTATAGAGGAACTTGAAGAGCAGATGCAGAAACTTCATGAAGAACGTGCTGCAGCAG
Source organism: Heliamphora exappendiculata (assembly GCA_034768845.1). NCBI lineage: Eukaryota > Viridiplantae > Streptophyta > Magnoliopsida > Ericales > Sarraceniaceae > Heliamphora > Heliamphora exappendiculata. The sequence continues at coordinate 4,186,041 of JAOTRH010000024.1, read as the reverse complement.
TCATAGAAAGAAGAGCTGCTGATAATGAAGATGAAATGATTGAAGTAGAAGCAGGTGTAAATGCAGCAATGTCAGTATTTAGTAGAGGTGGTGGCAGTGCTTCTATGATTGAAATGGCAACAAATGCAGCTAAGGCTGCTTCTGCTGCCACAAAAGAACAAAGAAATCTCCCAGTGAAGCTGGATGAATTTGGTAGAGATATTAACCTGCAAAAGCGAATGGATACGACTCGAAGGGCTGATGCACGACACCGCAGGAAATCTCAATCAGATACTAAGAGACTATCATCCATCGAAAATGACAGTTCCTATCAGCAAATAGAAGGTGAATCAAGCACTGATGAGAGCGATAGTGAGACTGCTGCATACCAGTCAAACCGTGATTTGTTGCTTCAGACTGCTGAACAGATTTTCAGTGATGCAGCTGAGGAATACTCTCAACTTGCAGTGGTTTTAGAGAAGTTTGAAAGATGGAAGAAGGACTATTCATCAAGTTACCGCGATGCTTATATGTCACTAAGCGTACCAGCTATCTTCTCTCCATACGTAAGATTGGAGCTTCTAAAGTGGGACCCACTTCATGAAGATATAGATTTTATCAATATGAACTGGTTAGTAGCCTCTGCCCAAGTTTCTTATCCTTGTAGGAATATTCTCTTCCCTGTACTACCTAGCAGTTTAGTAGGAAAACTTAATTTGTCAAAGGATTAAGGGTGGACTGAAATCTGTCATCATACAGTTAAATAAACGAAGAATGATTTCTTCATGCATGATTTTAGCTGGTTTGGCAATGTTTATACGGAGTAGTTTTAGTTTAAACTGAATATGGATCTGGCTGCAATTGGTTTTTCATGTAATGTACAGCATTAAGTTTTGTACATGGACTTGGGTAAGGTACATGCACATGTCTAGTGTCGGATTCATCTAATCCTATCATCCAAGGATAAGGGGATATGGAAAAATCCATAGCTCTTAATATTCTTCTTTTATTTTCTGAGGTGAAATGGTGCTTTCGAGGTGTGAAAGCATTTCATGCATAATATGGGAGTGTTGAAACACTTCATTGGTTGATCCTCGATCAACAACCTTCTTATCTTGCTGGAATAAAAACCCAAATTTATATTTATATGGGAAACTTGAATTATTAAACATGCTTGTTGGGTGAATGTCATCCAATTACACATGTTAGACCATATACAAGTCCTATACCGTTGGTCTCTTTCCCAAATGTTGAGTGGCACACACGTACTTCACACACTAAGAAGTCTCTGAAACATTATGAAGGTTGACCACTCATTTGCAGCAATGATGCCACATAAGTAGTGTAATAGGTGAGTTTTTGGACTATTGTATGGCCACGTTTGATACATATTCCAGAGGCAAATAACTTGGCCGACTGTTGTGCCTGACTCTCATATATATAGAAAGAGTGTAAATTGTAAAGCAATGATCTATTTCTCCCCCTGCGAATATGGTGCTTCTTTTTTCCTTTTTGTCCTTTGATAATTAGTCCTCGTACCTTTTTCGATGTCCAGGCATTCGTTGCTTTACAGCTATGGTATTGAAGATGAAAATAACATCAACCCTGATGATGCTGATGCTAACCTTGTTCCTAAACTGGTGGAAAAAGTTGCAGTTCCTATTTTGCATCATGAGATAGCACACTGTTGGGATATGCTGAGTACTCATGAGACAAAGAATGCTGTCTTGGCAACAGATTTGGTTGTCAGATATGTTCCTGCTTCTAGTCAGGCACTCATTGAATTAGTAGCTGTTCTTCATGACCGTCTAGCTGATGCTATTGCTGGCCTTGTGGTATGTCTACAAAACCAATTAAACCAAACTATTTGAACTTACATTTGTAACTTGCTGTGGACCTTTTTTTAATGGAGGAAGCTTTTTCCTATAGTAGGAAGATTTTAGAAATTTTAGGGGAAACCGGGTTACATTTTTTTTTCCTGGGGTGGTTAGAAAATTCTGAGGAAACTATTGGAAATGGTTTCAGAAATATATTGTAAACCTTTCAAGGCTTTCTTCTCCACCCCCACCCCCTCTTTTTCCCCTTCCTATTTTATTTCTTATATATTGATCAAGTAATGAAATCTTGGAGAATCAGTTGGAACTTATGAGAGGCGTGTTTCTGTTGTTGTTGTTGTTGTTGTTGTTGTTGTTGTTGTTCATTTCCTATGCTTTTAAAGCCGTTTTTGGTTGTAACTAGTAATATTTACTCAATTCTTTGCACTTGGATTACCCATCTACTTTTCTCTAAGCGTTCTCCATACGCATTTGACCTTAAGTTCTATTAATCATCTTTTGTATTTCTCTAATTCTGTCATAATATTGAATTCGTAGGTCCCGACATGGAGTCCACTTATACTGAAGGCTGTGCCAAATGCAGCACGGGTAGCAGCATACAGATTTGGCACATCTGTCCGTTTGATGAGGAATATATGCATGTGGAATAAGATTATTGCATTATCTGTTCTTGAGAAGCTTGCCCTTGATGATCTTTTGAGTGGAAAAGTTCTTCCTCATCTTCGAAGCATCCAATCAAATGTTCATGATGCAGTCACAAGAACTGAAAGGATCATTTTTTCATTATGTGGAATATGGGCAGGTTCAAGTGTCGCTAGGCAGCGCAGGTACAATAGACATTATTGTTCATTCTTCACACTGTAGACATTTAAAAATTAGGTCCCCTTGCTTTAGGAGACTATTGGTTATGTTCTGTACACCTTGGGGCTTAATAACTAATTTAAGGCATTTGTACCTGCCAATAGCTGTTGGTGCAATTTGTGCGTGGTTTGAGGTACTATGTCCTGGCTTACCTCAGTTCTCTGCCTTCTAATATGAGCCTTTTAACTAAAAGTCTGTATGGCGTCAATATTTTTACTTTCTAATCTGCTTGTGCATGTTTGTATATTTTAAATGTGCACAATTTTCTTTGGGTCACTTCTACTCTCAAGCCTATTGTTTGTGTTAAATGATGTTGATTATTGAGATGTAGGACAATCATGTAAAGCCTTAGGCATCTGCACCTAAGAAACCCCAAAAAAATTTCACTAATTGGAATCCACACCAATTCTAAAAATAATAATGGTGTAATTCAATCAATCAATAATACAAACTCTTGAGATAAAGGTAAATAAGAGAGAGAGAGTCCAAAGCTCACAGTCCTACCACAATTCACTAGGCAATGTGCGACAGGCACATGAATTTGGTACTTACACCTTACCTAATCCGTCTCATCCTATAGAGACTTGGGACGGTTAAGTTTTGGTTCTTGAATCTATGTCACCACAATCCGTCTCCCTAAAGGGACTTGTGTCGGCTTTTTTTGGAGCATAATCTATTTTCTATTCTTTTCACTCTTTGGATTTCGTGTACTTATAGTCTACACATTGGTCCCTATCCCTGCCCAAATTAATTTTCTTTTGTTAGAGTGGAGATTGTTGTGTATTCTTTTCACTCTTTGGATTGCTTCTTGTGTACTTGCTTATGGTTGACAACACTGGTATATCCGTTGAACGGTGAATAATTTCCTTTCTTGGTAGGGTTGTAGAATGGTTCCTTGTTAAATGGCCAATCTCTTGCTATCCTTGTTCTTTATTGGCACATCAATTGGTATGTTATAATATGACAAGAACCTTCATCACCTCCACACTAACTTTACCTCATTTCATCCTCAACCGGAGTTACTTCTAGCTCCTCGTTATGCATTTGTTATTTCTTGTTACCTTTCATATTCGCAATTTGGATTTATATCTTGGAAGTTGGAACATTATCTATATGTAGGGCATCTTGTAATGCTTCGGCCCCCACGGTTCATAATATTGTCTTTTTATGGCTAGGCTTTTTTACATGGGTTGTATATTGAAAGGCCAAAGCTCAAAGTCCTATCACACTTCACTAAGCGATGTGCGACAGGCGCATGAATTTGGTACTTACACCTTACCTAATCCGTCTCAACCTAAAGACTTGGTATGGTTAAGTTTTGGTTCTTGATTCTATGTCACCACAATCCTTCTCCCTAAAGGGACTCGTGTCCAGTGTGGAACCCATTCGAGCATGTCAAAGCTCCTCAAATACATCTCTTAGGACCCAACCAAGCATGTTACCATATGGATCCTGTCCAAGCACGTCATTAATCTTTGTGCATTTTTTATTGGTGCAAGCTTTGATACCATTTTGTAAGGCCATGACCCGGATTTGTGCAATATTGACAACTTTGGATTCACATGGCTTTAAAACACCATGTACTAAAAAGGTTCAAAGCTCAAACTTGCATTTCACCAAGCAACGTGGAAGATAAGTACATTGACTTGGTTCCTTTTGCTCACCTCACCTCACCTCACCATACGCATGCATTTCACCAAATACGGTCTATTTGGCGTAGGTTGGAAATTAACTGCCCTTTGTTCACGGCTCCTTTTCACGTAATTTGATTGGAAAACCCCTTTTGTAATTCCTATTGATGTGCAGCCCCAAATTGCAACAACTGGTGGATTACTTGTTGACGCTTGGAAAGACACTGGAGAAAAAGCATGTTTCGGGTGTGAGCGAGAGCGAGACTGGTGGACTTGCTCGTCGATTGAAGAAGATGCTGGTTGAGCTCAACGAATACGATCAGGCCAGGGCAATTTCTAGAACCTTCAATCTCAAGGAGGCACTTTGATCTCTCTTTCTGTCCACTGTAATTCTGCTGTTCTGGTATGCTGATCGTTCAGATACGATCAGCCGAGGCAGCTAGCTGCTCGGTTTGAGTAGGACTTGTGGGTAGGTTTATGATCATTTTTGATGATTTCCAAATGTATGAATGCTCATATTAATGAGGAAATTATTCAAATCAACACTTACTCTATGATACTAAGGCCTCGTTTGTTGGAACGAATTAGTAATGAGGGGATATGTGGCCCATAGGATTGCTAATTCTATGTCACAATTAATGATGGTTATTACTACTACATTTTTTAGGTATTGCTCGTCTTACGTTTAGTTGCATTAGATGTTTGATAGATACATAATTCTTTTACTGTTATTTCATTTAGACACTCTGCATATAATTCCGTGAAATATGTAATTCAGTCCTTGTTTTAATTTAATCAATCAAACATGCCTTAAATGTCCCACCATGTATTGAAGGAAGCAGTTATGGGAATTTTCTGGAGGATAGTAGACTCAAATGCTTCCCTGATTATTACTGTTTTTAGTCAATATTTGAATTAGTTAGTTAGCATAAATTTAATATTTGATTTTTGTTTTTAAAATTTATGATAAGCTAATATTCTTGAAAGATAAATTTTATATTTAATATTTTTTTATGATGAGTTAATATTGATAACTCTTGACTAATCTTGAATTTTAGGAGAAATGAAAAAGAGAAGAAACAAAAAAATGTTACAATTATTTATATTATATGATAGAATAAGAAAAGAAGGAAATGAAGGGCAGTACTAGATGAAAAGAAGAATAATTGAATAATTGAATAATTGATCAAAGACGAAGAAAAACAAATGATACATTTATATAACTTTAAAAATGACACGGCACTTGGCTTGCGTTTAGTTTAGTTTTTTTTTTATAAATTTTTTGAAGTTTTAGTTGTTTTATAAAAATGTAAAAATAGAAAGATATAAAAAAGCTAAATTGATTACCGTAGGAGGTCCTACTAAACAAGTAAATATGTTTTAAAAATTTTAAGCCAAAAAAAACAAAAAACCCTTCTAAAAAGTGTTGGGCGAAACATGGGCTTAGATTCTTCAAACATATGCTAAACTTTAAACACTGAGCCTCTATTTGGCTAAGCTTTAAACTTTAAACTTCAAAGCTTTTTTGAAAGTTTTTTTTTTCTTAAAAGTTTCTTAAAAAACTTATTTGTTTGGTTTTTCATTGCAATTAATTAGTTTTTTCACATATTTTTATATTATTTTTTTACAAAAACAAGATAACAAATTAAAATTTTTTATCAAAAAGTTAGGTCAAACATAAACATATGCTTTTGCTATACTAATAGTAATAGGTATTAAATGATAATTGCCTCACCTAACTAAAATCTCCAAATATTTGATATCTTTTTCTTTGAATAAGATTTCCATTTTAACGACGGTTTCATATTTTACAACTAGAATTCCTTTTCTCTATTGTGCCTTAAAATTGAAGGCGGCATTGGAAGAAGAAGCTGATGCCAGCAAATGCGTTACTGTGGAAAATTCTTAAATAAGGGTATTATTGTCCAATTTCGACTCTAAGGTGGGTGGATAGGTGAAGACGAGAATTTCTTGTCTTCTCTATTTGACTAAAGAATTTTTTTATCATAATAATTATTTGGTAATTTTGGAGTACTGTGATTTGTTTATGTGGTATTTTTATTTAATGATGTAGCAAAAAATATTTTAAGTAAGATAATATTTGTTTACTTTTATTAGATGAGTAGAAAATAAAGTGTAATTTACTTAGTGTACATCAAATATTTTTATCACTTAAAAATATCATGCAAGTAATGTTACAATTAGAGGCAAATTTTATTTAGTGGTGTAATTTATTATGCCATCTTCAATGCCACGAAGCCATAGTTCTAATTTTATAAAATATATTAAAATTAGTTTTTGCAAAATACAAAGTAACATAATATCACGATAACAGTAATAAAATAAAATTAAGACATGACAAAAAATAATTAAATCATTACCATGCTATTTTTTCAATAAAATATTTCCATTATCATTGTTCTTACAATCTGTCACACTAAGCTTCACCAAGCCCTGGGTTCCTAAGGATCCCTCGGTCTCGGTATCTCGAGTTTATTAGAGTCATAGGACTTTGGGATTTGGAGTCTTGGAATCCTAATTCGAAGGTTTGAGGTCTTAAGAGTTCAAGTTTTCAGAGTTTTAAGAATTCGAGAATCTGAGTTCTAGAAGTTTAGGAATCCAGGGTCTCGGAGGTTTGGGAGTCTAGGTTTCGGAGTCTTGGATCCCAAGGATCTGAGGGTCTGGGGTTCCAGTAGTTTAGGTTTTTAGGTTTTTGAGATTCTGAGGGTCCAAAGATATGAGGTCCTGGGGGTCTAGAGGCTTGGGTAACGGGGGTCTACGATCTCAGGTCTCAATGGTCCGGGATCCCAAAAGTTTAGGAGTTCGAATTTTGGGGTTCCAAGCGTTCGAGGGTTACTGTTATCATTACCGCCATTGTCACCACTTCTAATACTATCACACTCAATAGTACCATAGTTTTTAAAGTCGCAATTAAATATATAAAAAATATTTTTCATTAAAAATATTTTTAAAAAAAAATTGTTTTCGGTCAAGCCTTAAAATCATAAACAAAACTCTTTTCCCAAATAAAAAAATGAAAGACCCCTTTACATTGGACTCTCTTTACCCACCACACAATGATGCAATATCACAAGTTGACTTAATTATTTTATTTTTAGATATTGGAAGACTTCATGCATCACCTTCCATCTCAAGAAAGTTCTATTTTCCAATAGAAATTGACATATTCATATTTATCAACTAAGTTCTATCTTCCTAATAATATTATAGGAGTTGATTTATCAAACCTTTTCAAGATTTTAAATATATTACATAGATTCTATTTTTTTTTTCAAAATTCAGTAGGTCATTGAACCACTAAATTTTATTTGGCTACACCTATGCACATAGTACTCCAGAATTACCTACTAATTTTTTCCTTCATCTGCACTTCAATAAGATATGAGCTTCTCTCCGCTGGTTATGCGAGGACTGTGGGCTCAAAAAAGCCTGTAAGGCCATCTTTAGGTCACCTTTTAGCTAAAATTTCTAATTTTTTTGATTCATCTAAGAACTATAAGATGAACAAAGACAACATCAATAAATGTAAATTCAAAATGAGATAACCTTTACGTGAGGAGAAAGATTCAAAATTTTAATATGGCCATGTTTGTATTGGAGGATAGATAGGGTTAAGATGGATTAAATTTTCAATAACAAGTAAACATATGATTAAATATCCATTGATTGTTTATCTATTTATTAATCTACTCTCATGTTTATTTATTTGTGAAGAATTAAGAAGGATTAAACTTTTAATACTTAATTCTTTCCATTCTTTAATCCTTTCACTTTTTATTCCACAATTCTCTCTTCCCACTAGTTATATCTCATATAAGGGATTGTGTGTTTAATTCGGATTGTTTGTCCGAATTTTTATTTTGCATCCAAACATGAAATACAAAAACTATTTTGGGTTAATAGTTCAATTCCACCTCCAATCTTTTAATACAAATACGACGTTGATAGAAAATAAAGGGTCTGACCAAATTATATCAAAAGATTTGATAAAGACTTGTCTTCCTATTATCTCATATTGGGACTCACATATTAGCACTTTCATGTCGCATTTTAAGAGAGAAATAAAATGAGTTATATTATAATTATTGATGCCTAATTTTTAAAAGGGAGCTGGTAATGCCACAAACAAAATTTATAGCGCCACACACTATTTAATGCATTTTTTTTGTTAAAATTATGGTTATACCAATTTAATTCAAATGCAAAATGATGTACAAGAGATCAATGAACATTATTGCCATTTTCTTTTTCTTTTTTTTTTCTTCAGGTGCCATTCAATGAGGGAAAATATAAGTTTTCGATGCAAATATCATTATTTTTAATCTTTTTTAAATTTTAATTTTGGGCATTTTGAACCCAAATCAAAATATTGGCTATTCTGATTTTATTTTTATAAGCACTTCAAGTCATGTAGCTTAATTTATATTGGACAGTGTACTTATGACAACTTTTTTAGACATCTTGAATAGTATTTTGCATGATTTTTCTTGTATAAAGCTTTGATTCTTGTACTATTTTTCATTTATAAATCATGTTTAAAATGGTTCACACTTTTTAGCGAGGGGCAGGCCGGGGCAGGTGGGGGCCACAACCCATAAGTTTTTTAAAATTTATTAATTTTATATGTAAATTTAAGTTAATTATTTTATGTATAAGCAATTTTTTAGTGCCTTTTATGCATTATTGATCTCTCAAATGGCAAAATCTTTGTTCCGCTTTTTTGCAATACACTAAGTTAGTAAATTACTTTTAGAATTTGTTTGATAAATTTTATTAATAGCTACTTTTTTAGGCAAACTAAGATTGAGAAACATTCAACTGTATTTCCTTAAATTAGTACAATATAATTATAAGAAACCAAAATGTCTGGATTATCGATGTTGAACGGAAATATTTGTATTTGAATGGATAAATTTTTTTATACTTATATATATATATATATATATGTATATTACAGTAGCATGAATAGAAAATTATATTAAAAAAAATATCCAAACTCGGTCTCTCGGTATCTTTTATAGCAACATGAAAGAAAAAATCTATAATTTTTTTTTCCAAAATGGGCTTTCAGAGCTATCCAGCTATAGCTATAAAAGAAATATATCACCACAAAATAATATCATCCATTTAGGTGCATGTAGAACCTACAAATTACATGCGTTTAAATAACTATAATTACTTTTTGTATTTAGTTATGTAATTAATTCTATATATAGAAGAACTGCTATTATTTTTGGCATCACAAACTAAAGAAGGTCTCTCGAATAGAATGCCCGTTCTAATTTCTATGCTTGATTAATTGGTTAAAGTGCTTGAATGAAATGAGAATTTTAAGTCAACCAAACACAATACATTTAGACTTTTTGTTTAAATTTATATAAGAAAAGTAATGATCAAAAACAAAAAAGAACTCACTAGTGATAATGGCAATAAAAAAAGAATATATCTTATCAACATGAATCAAGTTTGTGAATCTAAAGACCAAAGTGGTCCGGGACAACTAAAAAAGTGAGAGATCGTAACAAAACTCTTCTTTGTAAAGTGAAAAATACTTGATAAAGGAGAGTCTTTAGACCAAAATATTTCCAACCAAATATCATTTCAAACATGTTATTAACAATTGGCCTGAAAAAAAATGGAGATTCTTCCATATGTGGAAAAGGTATAAAATGGCATATTAGTAATGAAGAAGCAGTTTCCCTGTAGAATGATTGATGGTGTGGAAATGAACTCTTTGAAGTTCCTAATTTTTCCCTTTGACTGAGAATAATATATTGGTTAAAGATATTATCCCCCATTACTTGTATGTCACATAGTTCTAGTATGGTTAACATTCTTCATACTAGTATCCCAAGTCTATGACCTTCACTGATT